>CM068837.1:115638590-116058590 GCA_028554795.2 Sinohyriopsis cumingii | reverse complement strand
ACGTAATGACTTCAAAAGAGTTTAGAGTTAATTATTATATTTTACATAGACTGAACAAAATCAAATTTGAACGTTTAATGAGCAAAGGTCCAGAAATTGATAATCTTGATATTTGACAAATATCTTCATAGACAAACGTATACAAATACATAAACAAGCAATCGTACACACATACATAAACAAGCAAACTTACATACAGACAGGAAGTATCTTCACATCCCACAATATTCATTCAGAAAGCTCCGTGACAATTAGTCATTTCCATGATCACTTTGTCGACATTTACAGCATGAGAACTACCTAATGTTACAGGTTTAGAAGATATATCATAATTGACCATATGTATCTTAGTAGAAATCGAGGGCTCCTTCTTTTATTTTTTGAAGCTTGCATGTTACGGACAAGCGAAGAGTGCTTATATCAATCAGGTAAAGTTTTCAAACGTTTGCTAGAGCGTAGATTCTTGCCTTAAATTTTTCATTTACTTATTTGTGTTATATTTGTAACGAATTTAACGTTAGAACTGTTCCGGTGGCCTAGTGGTTAGAACGTCCGCCTCGGATGAAGGAGGCCGTGGGTTCCATCCCCGGCTTAGTCGTACCAAAGACTTATAAAAATGGTACTGACGGCTGCCTCGCTTAGCGTCCAGCGTTAAGAGGTTAGTGTTAGGACTGGTCGGCCTGGTGTCAGGATAATGTGACTGGGTAGGACATCATGCTACGTCTGAGGAATGATGTCCCAGTTTAGACATCACTATAAACTGACACAATGCAGACATCGTAGCGATATGACTGACAATTGTTAAAGCTATGTTAAATATCCAAATCGCAACACATTAGGACTACTTACATCACAAACGCATTCAAGGCTGAAACAGGTTGACAACACTTTAAATGGATTTAGTAATATATTACTCTTACAAAAACGTGTGTGTGTGTGTGTGTGTGTGTGTGTGTTCAGCAATGGAAAGTGTTGTCTTAACCAGGTTTCTACCATACATCGGAAGGTATTCATCCTGTTCGAAATATTGCTATAGTTTATGTCCTCCTCCATATGCACCTTCTAATTTACATGGTGCCTATCCTTCACTCGCATCTTCTCATCCTTATATTTGTCTTTCCAACATGATAGGTAGCAAAGATCATATTAAGATTGTGGTTGTCAGTAGGAAATGATCCTTATTGATAGCATGCTTATTCTTTGCATTTATCCCTTAAAGTAAGGTCACTTCATACTTCCGGTGGTAGTCTACAATACGCAAGCTTGTGTGACGTTTGGACGTGACATATATATATATATATATATATATATATATATATATATATATATATATATATATATATATTTTTTTTTTTTATTTAATGGTAGTCTCTCGAGTCGACGAAGACAAGTTGTGCGATCTCATTCATCGGTGGACGCGCATGTGGCTCACGAGTCCAAATTCCGATGCACACAGGCGGTTGCAGGTGGGGCATGGGACACCGGTGGTTGGTGGTATTTTTGATACAGTTCTCTGACGTCTCTCCCGAGTTGCAGCAAGACGCTGGCGGCGGTCATCCTCAAAGGTGAAACAGGCTTTTCTGGTCAGCGCTCGCCAATGGCTTCTGTCTAAGGCAGCGAGCTCGAGCTGGCGGGGTTGGAGGTTTGTCCATTTGATGTTCATCTTGAAGTTGTCTTTGTACCTCTTATGAGGGCGGCCTTGGTTTCGGTTTCCCTGGGCTAGCTCGCCATATATATATATATATATATATATATATATATATATATATATATATATATATATATACTGAGTTAGTTTTGCTGACAGTTCAAAGTCTTTATTCATATGACATGTTCGTGTGCAATGCCGTTGTCCTGGCTGGTTAATTCAAGCTATTTATAGACAAACGCTGCCTTACCGTCGTGCTCATGCAAACATTATCACTAGGATAATATTTAATCTGGAATGAACATGGATAGTGCTAAGTCAAGTGGAGTTTGCTACTAATGATCTATTTGATCAGGTTTGGTCAAATGAGATTGTATTTTAGTCGCGGTCAACATTCACAAATGAAGGTTAGGCAAGTCTAGAAAGTATTATCGTCTTTTTAACCATAATTATTTAAGCCAACATCGTAATAGTTATCCCGAGTTCTTTAAAGAGTTTTACAAATAAAGTTGAAATGTCGGTTAACAATGTTTAGACGGCACGGCATACAGTTAGATGCATTTGATTCTTTACTGGAGCTGGGTAGTCTTTCTTTGGATAAAAAAAAATACTGTAAAACAAGATTAAAGTCAATTACAGTTTTATTTATTTCATTTTAAGACGAATTTAGAAATTTATTAATTCAAAGTAAGGTCTCACGTGCCATCCATCCGTCGTATCTAAACGTCGAGCAATATGCAGTTTTAAATATCTTATAGGTATATATTTTATGTTACAGAGACCGATACTGAAGGAAACAAATTGCAAACTTTAATGAGTAATGGCTGAAAACTTAAACATTGAACAACTGATGAAGAAACAGTTGATCAAACACACACAAACACTCACACTAATATAAATAGAGATAGATAGGATATTAATTTCCACTCACATTGCCTTATAAAAGCTTAGTGAAAACTATACATTTCCATGGCCGCTTGCTGGCCATTTACGGCATGGGAGCCAACAAATGTTCCAACTTTAAAAGACATATTACATCATTTGCATATATGTTGGAACCGAGAATGTGATTTTATTTGTATGTTCGAGACCGGAAAGATACTCATAACAATCAGGTAAAAGTTTTGTTATTCTCATAGAAGGTCAATTATGTCATACATTTGTCTCCTCTTTTTTGTCCCATATTTGTTACGAATGTAACATTTGTACAACTTATATAATTAAACCATGCATTGATAAAACACGTGACAATACCTTAAATGGATTAAACAATAAAAAACTGTCATACTACTTATATAACTAAACCCGAAAATACATGGATAAAACACGCTTGCAACACCTTCAATGGATTAAAAATCAATAACTGTCACAATACTTATATAACTAAACCATACATGGAAGAACCCGCTGACAATACCTTAAATGGAATAAAAATAAATAAATGTCATACAAATGAAAGAAAAACAAATATGTATGTATGTATGACCAAATGTATCTTACGCACGCACGCACCCACGTATGTATGTATGTATGTATGTATGTATGTATGTATGTATGTTTGTATGTATGTATGTATGTATGTATGTATGTTAAGTGCCCAAGTTTGAGTGTAGCTAGTAAATTGGTTTGTCAGTATGTATTGCTAGAAGGAAATGGACAACTTTAATGCGGATTTAATTGTGTTAAGTGGAATGTTTATTTATTGAACTTTGTTTATTTTTTCATTTGTAATAATGTTTCTGAAACATAGCATGATGTCTCAGCCATACAGGTGATTATCATAATTATGAAGTGCTTGAGCGCGCGTGTGCGTGCGTGCGTGTGTGTGTGTGTGTGTGTGTGATTTGGATTTTTTAACGTAGCTTTAACAACTTTTCAGTCATATCTCTACGACGTCTGCACTGTGTCAGTTTATAGTGACGTCTAGCACTGGGGAATCATGCCGCAGACACGTAGCGTGATGTCCCACCTAGTCACATTATCCTGACACTAGGCCGTCCAGTAATAACACTAACCTCTTAATGCTGAGCGCCACGCAAGGTAGCTGTTAGTACTATTTTTGTAAGTCTATAGTATGATATGCAGGGCTTGCAACAAATGCTTAACCTTATTTTGTTCCTCTGAACGTTGTTTTGATCAGTATTATTACACAGTGAGTGATTGGAAAGTTTACTGATAGCGGATTCGCCATTGGAAGACATTCTTTGATTCATTATTATCTAGAACACTGATCTGATTTTGTTTTATATTATTATCATGAATTTGCATTACACGTGGGTCTCCTCTTCCTGCGTATACAGCATATGGTCTACATGCTGATCCTCATTTTAATGCTACCCCTCCCCCACATCTTATCATTGTCTTTCGAGGTGGTTATAATAACTATTATGACATGAATTAATAACCATACATGAAATTATGAGCATGTCTTGGATTTCAATAGTTGTTGATAAAACCAATCATCTTTGTAACTAGTATGGGTATGTATACATTAGACCAAATACAGAAGGACCTCGTTATTGATGCAGAAGGTAGTTCAGTAGGTGGACCACATGCATAGATTGCTAAACATTTGCTCTTCAGAACAGTACGCAACGGATGGTAGCGAGTAGCAGTATGTCCCTTTCTCTGTTTCCACCTGTACATAAATGCCATTGAATTTTGGTAGTTGCTTAAAATAGAAAAAGCTTTTATCCATTCACAATTGCAATTGAGAGTAGGTAAGAATCATTACAAGATGTTTCTCATCAAATTCTTCTTTGACTTCTTCTTCTTAAGTAAAAGATGTTATTGCTTTCTGTGTTAGTCTACGACGCATTATTGTTAGAGGGCTTTGACATGCCATATAATGTGTTTGCATGTAACGAAACGTTCAATGTAGTTATTTCCATGTATCAATTACAAGCATAGTATCCCCGCCCCGCCAAACATAATAATTTTCGTCTCCATCATAATACGAATATAGAGTTACTTAAGTAGTTGTACAATCTGGCGCAGTTTGATCAAACTTTTTAAAAATTTCTGATTGCAATGAAGGCGGAGTTCAGATTCCTCGTCAGATACGTTCTAAACCTCAACGCTTGCTAACACAATAGTCTGGGAATGTAAATATGCAGAGAGTAAGAAAAAACGTATATGGAAACACTGTATATCACCTTGATATTGATGTCAATAATGATACATATTTGCAAAGTCAAATTAATTTCACCCTGTTTTGTGCTTTTGCACTTTCCGCATTTGCTCAATCAATATCATATCAAATTTGTACGCACATACGTCAGTAGTTAAGTGGGATACCCTAGGGACAATGGGACTTAGCATTAAAAAGACCCCTGGGACACTCTAGGGACAATGGAAATTTAACATGGAGAAAAATCGTGGGTCACTCTAGGGACAATGGGAATTTAACATAGAGTTTGGGTCTGTCTAGGGACAAGGGAAATTAACATGGGAATAGAGTTTGGGTTTGTCTAGGGACAAGGGGAATTGAATATGGGATTTTTTATTTTTTTTTTTTTTTAAAAAGTTTTTTTTAAATTTAAATTTAAATTTAAATTTAGAAAAGGGGTAGGCAATGGAAAGGCTATCTCTTTTCGAGAAATATGGCTGGCCCTGAAAAGGGCCTTTGGGTTTATGTTAATATTAATATTAACATAGATGGCATCTGTCACATCTTCTTCTTCTTCTTCTTAAACTCCTTCTAACTACCGGTCCATACACAAGTACCCTCTTGAGACATCCTTGTCTTTCTATGTAAACTCTCCTCATCCATTGACTAGTATCTGTCCTATCAACAACAGTCCACTTGGACCTGACATACATGAGCATGTCCGTCCTAAACATCATGGAAGACACAAGGGTGGATGACTCAATGAGCGGGTACAAACACAAACACACAAACACAAACACACAAACACAAATACACAAACACATACGCTAAGAAACAATAAACAAATCCATAATCTACTATCCACACAATCTTACGTGAGCGGGTACAAACACAAACACACAAACACAAACACACAAACACATACGCTAAGAACCGATAAACAAATCCATAATCTACTATCCACACAATCGTACGTGAGCGGGTATAAACACAAACACACAAACACAAACACACAAACACAAACACACAAACACAAATACACAAACACATACGCTAAGAAACAATAAACAAATCCATAATCTACTATCCACACAATCTTACGTGAGCGGGTACAAACACAAACACACAAACACAAACACACAAACACATACGCTAAGAAACGATAAACAAATCCATAATCTACTATCCACACAATCGTACGTGAGCGGGTACAAACACAAACACACAAACACAAACACACAAACACATACGCTAAGAAACAATAAACAAATCCATAATCTACTATCCACACAATCGTACGTGAGCGGGTACAAACACAAACACACAAACACAAACACACAAACACAAACACACAATCACAAATACACAAACACATACGCTAAGAAACAATAAACAAATCCATAATCTACTATCCACACAATTGTACGTGAGCGGGTACAAACACAAACACACAAACACAAACACACAAACACAAATACACAAACACATACGCTAAGAAACAATAAACAAATCCATAATCTACTATCCACACAATCTTACGTGAGCGGGTACAAACACAAACACACAAACACACACGCTAAGAAACGATAAACAAATCCATAATCTACTATTCACACAATCGTACGTGAGCGGGTACAAACACAAACACACAAACACAAACACACAAACACATACCCTCACACTATCTTAAAAAAGAGTTAGTGTTTATATTCACACTACTCTACCTACACATTGGCAAATTGATGGTTATTTCTTTTCTAGAGTATTGGGTAGCCCTGAAAAGGGCTGTTTTTTTTTAACTTCATGGACACCTGGTTAATGGTGGCACCTTCCAGGCCTGGCGCCACATACACATCTTATCCCCCAGTTACTTTTTACTTTTTTGGGGGAGAGAGCAGAGGCAGGATATGTCGCTTCAGAATCCCAATTTTCCCTCTCTGGGATTCTGAAATTTATTCTTCTTCTCTTCTTTTCCTTCTCCTCCTCCTCCTCTTCTTTGTTTCTTCTCTCCTCCTCTTTGTATCTTCTTTCCTCTTCTTCTTCTTCTTTATATCTTCTCTCCTCCTCTTCTTTTTTTCTTCTTTCCTCCTCCTCTCTTATCCTTCCCTCCTCCACAATGGCTTCCGCGGCCAGTTCATTCAACAGGCGCCTGGCATATTCCAGATGCACATGAAGTTCCAACAGTTTAGACAGTCTCGTGTTCATTTTTGGTGTTGATCAATCAACAAGGGTAGCTAGACTGCCCAGCGAGTTTCAATTTATAGTGAAAGCGCGGACGTGAAGGAAAACATCCCCCTAAAAAAACATAAATTTGATGTTACCTACATCATGACCAAAAACAACAACGCGCGGACCTAAAAGAAACACTCACTCACTTTTTTATGCTACCCATCACTATTTTAAAATTTTTTATAAATCACTTCAATAGACTATCCACATACGCAAAGGAATCCAATCTAACTCCAAATATACACCTCAAACACCAAAAAAACATGATTTTAATCTACTATTCATACCAACTTACTAACACACAAACACATACCCTCACATTTTTTAAAAAAGAGTTAGTGTTTATTTTCACACTACTCTACCTACACACATTGGCAAATCGATCGTTATTTCTTTTCTAGAGTATTGGGGTAGCCCTGAAAAGGGCTGTTTTTTTGTTTGCTATGGCATTCTTTTTTTAGTTTCTAAGAATGCGATGTCCTCTGAGGATAGACTTTCTGGCGATAGGTCTGCTTCTTCGGAAAGAAAAGAAGAACTCTTTGGTGTCGATACGACAATCGACAAAGCCTCTGTCAGCTTCAGGTTGCTGCTGCTGTTGTTGTTGTTGTTGCTGCTGTTGCTGCTGTCTCTGAAGTCTGTACTTCTCTGTCCATTCTTCTTTTTCCCTGTTCATTTCTTCTCTGAAGAGCTCTTCTATCAGGTCTTCAGTGATTTTTAACATTCTCACATTCTCTATTTCTTCTGGCTTCGGTATCAGACTGTGTCTGACCCTATGCAAATTCACGTAGGCTTCGTTGAGTTTAGCTAGTTTGGAGCACATCTTCTTAGGAGGATGAGTCGACAATGGATGGTTAGACTGGAAACAACCCGGTTCTTAAAGTCAAAGCGCGTACGTGAAGGAAAACATCCCCCACACGGTTTTTGAGTCGCAACGTTTAGTGAGTGTCATGAGAGGGATAGTAAGAAATGAAAGAGCATCAATCCAACATTCTTATAGCTAAACAAAAGACAAAGGCATTTTTTTCAAAGCACAACATTTTTTATTCAAAAATCACTTAACACTAAACAACAACTCTAACATTTTTAACAATAATCCAACAATATAGCATCAAACAATTTTTTCAAAACACAACATTTTTTATTCAAAAATCACTTAACACTAAACAACAACAACTCTAACATTTTTTAACAACAATGCAACACTAAAAGTTTCTCCACTAGGTAAAGAGGGATAACAGTCTTCCATGGTTTCTAGTAATCTAGGATGACTTCTCTCAAACTGTTGATTTCTATGGTATTATCGAATTCTGCATACAGGATGACGTTCACCGTTTCATCAGGGTCTCGGTCTTTAAACTGAATTTCCACACGAATCTGGCCGGATTTTATAGGGTGGAAATGTCCCTCGTCGCTGCCTTGGTCTGGAGTGAAATCGAAAGCCCACAAAGCGTAGCCTCCTGCATAATCCTCGTACGTAATACCGTGACTGGTATTGGTTCCTAACTGTCCGGTGGCTTCGTACAGGGACAAGTACGATCTCAAGTAATTCTTCTTGGTAAAGTCAGGTTCGAAAGGTCGGGTACACAAGGTCTTGCCATCGCGACTGACTTCGATTTTGGACACGCCAAAGTGTTGAAAGTAGAAAGGATTTTTTTCGGCAGCTCCGTTGAAGGCTGTATTCTCGACGATACCAACGATCAAACGTTTGGGTAACTGTCCTTGGAACAGATGATCTTCGATCATGGATCGCTGTCCCTTGGGAATGGTGAAGGTTTTCACTTCCACGCGTCGTATGGGATACTTGGCGGTCGTTCTGCTCAACGTCTGACTGATGTCGTTTCCCACTTTAGGTAACACTTCCACACGGCGTACGTAGAGTCTGGCTTCTAGGATTTTGGTTTTGTAACCGTCACTATCAGCCATCAAATGGAAAGCGGCACTGCTACGATTCAGTCTCAGACGGACATCCACCCCGTTCAGCAAATACTTTTCTTGCAACCACATGTCCAAATGCAAACGATCCATCAGTTCTAAACTTGTGTCGGCTCCCGTGATTCTCTTTCTTCGTTCTACAAATCCATCATTGTTGTCTTTCTTTTCATCAGTTTCCAATATTTCAAACTTGGTAGGTTCGTCAGCTTCCCATACCACACAGGCATTGAGATGAGTGTTCTTGGCATCTATTCCGTACGTCAAGAGATTTTCCAGGTAGGCACGATAAGGGTAAGTATCCATGCCGCTACTGACCAGTTTGTTATTCAAGTACAAGTCCACTCCACTGAACAAGGAATGCATGAAATTGTTGACGGGAGCTACTGCTTCATCGTCTATAGCACATCCAGTCTTATCTAGAATTTTGACTTTCAGGTACAAGTAACTGCTATTCAGATCGATGTAATCTTCGGGCTATCCTTTGATTTCAAACTCGATGGGAGCGGAATCGGTCAGTGAGGAGACGGGGTGAAATTCCACCCACTGGGATTCTTGCATCGTCATCATCGTGGGGGGCATGGCAAACAGGTCCAGTTCCGTCTTGGAACAAGCGCAAGATTCTCGGTGCATCATTTTTTTTGTCTCTTTTCTCAATAATCGAAAACGTCTAAGTCTCGAACGGTTCTTCTTTTCTTGGCCTTTCTCGCTTGAAGTCTGGTGAAAGGGTGTTTTCTTCGTCGTCTCTTTCTGCCTTGTCCTTGCTGAATGCCTGACTCGGTAGCGTGCAGGGCATTTATAGGTGTTCCTCGTTGGCCTAAAATGTCTTTGCCCGTTTGCAGCAAGACATTTTTGCCTGCCCTCATGAAGGCTTCTTTAGGGGTTTTGTTTGTCGATGATGACATTTTGGAGAAATTCTTTGCCTTGCGTCAGTGCCGCATCTTTCAAGGCGTGCAATCCGCGTGTCACCATCGGTTTCAACACCGGGGCCACCGAACGAAAGGCCGATTTTAACATATCTCCTAAACCGTGTCCTCGCTGTCGAGCAACCCCTCGGTACACTGGATACATGACTTACTTACGAGTCGTGAGAGAACCGTTTTCGAAAATGGAGTTTCACCGTGACTTTTCCTTTGGTGAATGGAATATTTTGTCCCAGATCTCCTTTTATAGCAATGTTCACCGTGTCCAAATACGACTTACTGACAGGCAAATAGTGAGGATGTACAAATTCGCGGTGGACGTGGTAAGTGTTTCCACCTTCCTCGTCAGCGCCCGTGCCAGAATCTACTTTGAAAGGAATGACACGCAGTAACGGTACGGAGGTGTGTCCCACCACGTTATACTCCACCACATCGGAGTACACAAACATCAAATTCAGTCCTTGGTTCAGTTCTACCGGGGCACGAAATAACTTGCTAAAAGACTCGTTGTCGTAAACGATGGGTAATTCGTTTTTCTTGATCATGGTCTTTCTCATGTCCATGTCTCCGCCCAACATGTCAAACAATTCAGGACAAAATAAAATGGACATGATTTTACTCCGTTCAAATTTCATCAAGAAGCGACGAGCTGTTTTGTGGTACTCCATGGTGACACTTTTGTTGACATGCTCCAAAGCTTTCAGAAACACGACATTAAACCTGGAGGTTATGGTGCTGACCAAATGTTGACCACTAAAATAATAGCCTGGGGGAATGAACAAGTGATAGGTGGTGTACTTTTGATTTTGTGTACGGGTTTTCTTGTCATATTTGACATTGCTATCCATCCACTGTTGCATTTGCTCGTCATGAACTTCCACATCAAAAAATTTTGATTGGGAAGGACATTGAGGACTTGGGTCGGGTGAATCATTTCTACTAAAGCCACTTCCCAATGGGCTTCGTGATCTAACTGGATGCCTTGAGGTAATTTGGCCGTGTAACAGCACAACGTGTTCTTGGGAAACACCTCCATGGAACTGTCACTGGGTAAGGTTAAGTAAAATTGGTTTTGGTGACTCATAATTCCAGAGTTCTGTGGCTGTCCGAGGGCATATTACTGGACGTCAGAGGCGTGTCTCCGTCTAAAATGGGGTTCTGGTTGTGGTTGAAGTGGTGACTGGCACTGGCACTGGACACAAGGTTCCCGGGGTTCCCGTTCGAGGTGAATTTCAGGGAGGGATTGGGAAGCAGGTAACCGATGCAACTGCTCAATAAAATGGTCCACATTTGTTTGTCTCCTCGTTGCAAACTCAAATTGGCGATGGCTGCCCCGATGACACAATACACCACGAAGATTTGGCAGAAAAAGACGATTTGCGTTTTAGGCACACGTTCTCCACACCACACCCACAAGGGTTGTTTTTGTAAATCTTGCACAGAAGAACTAGGTGAAGGAGGAGTGGTCGACGTAGCTGCGTCTGCTGTGTGAAAGGGCATGATGGTCACTTCTTTTTATAGTCGATGACTTGCGAAGCGTCGATCCAAGAATCGAAACTGGGTGGATATCCTTTCCAACGTACTTTGACTTCTTTGACACGTCGTTTGCCCACTTTACGGGTTCTGCGTTCGAGAATGCTTTCGATGTCGTACACGTCGTCTTCTTTTTTGGTGACACGTTGTAACTCGGGCAAATAAAACGTTCCTTTGAGCACTTCTCCGTTCATGTCTTCCAATTTATAGACGGCAGGACGACGGCCATGCACTCGTCCAGTGACGCGAAACAATTCGGTCGTCCAGTTAGGTAAGTAACCTTTGTCGAAAGTGCGTTTGGTTTTGCCAATGCGCACCCAATCTCCTACGGCCAACATTCCACTTTTCTCGGGGACAGCCCTCGTCGGGGACGTACCAAACAGACGCTCAAACACCAACACTTCGTTGTCGGGAGTCACGTCTTGCGGGGCACGTCCGATGCTTCGATGGTAAGATTGGTTGTACGCTTGCACCAGGTGCGGTAAGATGTCGATGTACTTCAGAGTGTGGTGATGCGTAAAATATTTCCACATGCGTTCTTTCAAAGTGCGTTGAAAACGTTCCACGATGCTGGCTTTGGTTTCGGGATTCTCGGTGGTAAAAAAATGAATGTCACGTTTCTTTAATTCTTTTTGGAAAGCTTGGTTCAGAAATTCGGTGCCTTTGTCCGTTTGCCATCGAAGAGGGTGACGACCGCTTTGTTTCAACACCCGTTGCAGGGCTCGCACTAACTCGCTGCTCGATTTGGAAGTCAAGGGCACGACCCAGGCAAATTTGGAAAAGACGTCGATGACACAAAACAAATATTTGTAACCACGATTGTAGCTGGCCAAATGAGAGACATCGGCTAAATCGGCTTGCCATTGATGATCGATGCCTTCCACTCGGGTGCGACTTCTGGCAAACTTGCGTCGAATGGGTTTGTGTAAAGTGTAGGTAGCTTGTTCTTGTAACCATCGTTGCACTTGAGGTAAACGGAGACTTTTCAGTCGCGTTTCGGCAGCACGATACAATTTTTGAACTCCTGCGTAACCTGCAGGATGCGAGTGATCGTAGTAAATGCTGGCTAAGACTTTTTCCATTTTTGGTGTGTTGGTTGGTGTGTTAATAAGACACCCACACTTGGAGGAGGCTACTCTTTCTCTCTTGGGGTATTTTCTTGGATTGCAATGCTTTGCGTGTGCGGCCAGCAATAGGTGTCGAAGAGGAGAAGGATGTCTGAGCGGGGGATATCGGTTCTTGTTTCACTTCTGTCTTCACTTCTGTCTTCACTTTCTTTTTCTCTTGTGAGGAAGAAGGGGTGGCCATCATCTTTTTAATCCATCCAATTCTGGAGGTAGGTGGTGTTGTTAACTTGCGTACTTTTTCTGGTGGAGTTTGAAACCCTTCCTCTTCTTCTCCTTTTTCTGTCTTGGTCACGGGTACTGGTGGTACTGGTACTGGTACTGGTGATGGTTTCATCAAGGTCTTAAAATCTTTCAGAGTGGGTAGAGCTGTTTCGTCTAAAGCTTTCTGGTGAAAGAGTTGCAGTCGTTGCAAGAGTTGACCGTACTTTTGCGATTTTTCTGTTTCGGACAAATCTTGGCGATCCATCAAGAACTGCAATTCGTGTTGTAACTGGGACATCTCGCTCAAATGGGGATTGGGAGGTAAATGCGGGGTGTGTTGTTCTTGCCACCGATGGTATTCCATCCATCGTTTGTAAGGCACTAAAGCTAGTTTTCGTCCTTCCATGGGGTTGTCAGGGGTCGATTCTGAGATCTTGGAACTTCCGAGGCCTTTTTATCTTGCTCCCACCAGTCCTCCCAACACGGTTCCCAAGACTCCTTTCAGTATGGGGCCTAACAAGAGAGGTAAAATACCTCCACGTTGCACTAACATCTTCTTGTTTTGACGAATGGGAATTTTCTTTTGAACCATTTGGCGAAGAACGTGACGATGTTTGCCTAAGCATTGTTTCTGGTGTTTGGACAAAGGGATCGTGCCTTTCAAAACGTTCAAACAACATTCGCACACGGTATCGATGACCTCTTTGGAGGCTGTTTGAATGAGTTTTTTTCGTAGGGGTGGAGAAGCTTTGGACAGGACAGATAACATGTCCCCATGTTTGGTTAAACGTGGTGGCAGTCCTTTCCTTTTCTTTCCTTGGGGTTTTCTGGAGGGTGACATCTTTGAGTCTTCAGGAGCACCAAAAAAAACCACTGATACCCGACTTGGTCACAGGCCTTTTTTATACTGGAACGCTTCGCCACTGATTGTCTTTACGTTGTATTAGTTTGAGGACAGGCATGACACGTCGTGCAGGGGTACGTAACGGACTAAATCGAGCCAGTTCTTGCTTGGACAAATCCAGCAAACTTTGTAACATGCCCGATCTTTCTTGAACTTTGATTTTGGGAGAAGGTACTTTGTGAGCAGCAGCCACTGCCACTAAATTGGAAGGTCCTGCCACTGGGGAAGTTCTTTTGGGGGTCATCAACGGAGAAGTTCTTGGTGTGATCAACGTCTCCAAGTACTCTTCAGTTCTGGGTGTCATTAACGGAGAAGTGGACAAACGTGAAGCTGCCGGAGACGCAGTCACCGCCGTGGCAGGTCGTGGTTTGCGAGTGTAAGGTTGCGTCCTGGCCGAAGTGCCTCTCTTGCGACTAGTTTTCTGTGGACTTTTCTTTTTCTGGGGGCATCTTTTCTTTTTCCGGGGTGGTGTCTGGTCAGAGGAGGGTCCTGCCACTGGAGAAGTTCTCCTTGGGGACCTGGTCTTTTTCTTCTTGGGGCTTCGTTGGACTTTTGTCTTGGGGATAACTTTGGGGGCATTAGGATCCCATCTTAAGAGTGAGCGAATGATGACCCCTCCTAGAGTACCGCTCCCTCCAGGTTTCAAAATGATTTGTTTTTTGGTTTGAGTGTCGATGCGGGGATCGGCCAGTTGGACCAAAGCGACTTTGTTTCGATCGAAAAAGCGTTTGGTTTGATGAGGAATCTGAATGATTCCTTGGAGTAATTGACGTGCTGTCACCGTGAACCATCGTAAGACTTCTTTGAGACTAGCTTCTAAGACACGAGCTCGTGTTTGTGGATCTTTTTCTCGACTGATGCCATACAAGGCACGAATCAATTTGACGGGAAGATGCGACTGAAGGGACGTCATGTTCGCACTGAGAGTGAGACAGACGAAAAAAGGGTCTGAGGTTTTTATAGATTTTTTTATGTGGAGTGAAATGAAGTCGAGGACGGAGACGTGTACAGGACAGGCCCTCCGTCTTGGCACCAGTGGTGAAACAAGTGGGTACGAAATCGCAAATCCTCGGGAGTCGTAGGTTTCAAATCGACGAGTAAATAGGCGTGTGGAGTTTGAGTGGCATCGTCGTACGCCTGAGTCAGCCAAGGCGTTCCTAACTGTTTGGCTAAGATTTGCACTTGCGATTTATCTCTAGGGCTTTTAAACAAGACCACGTAATGCGCATTGAGACTAATGGTGCGATGGGCTTTACTTTGTTGAAACAAATTTTGGGTGATGTAAACGACACTGGCATTACGGTGATGCCCTTTGCGCGTGAACCACAGTTTAATTTCTTCTTCGTCTTCTCCTAACATGTCGTCGAAAATGACCAAATGGGTTAGACGGGAGTCAGAGACGATGCCGTCGTCTTCTTTAGGAATGCCTTCCACAAACACGATGGAATCGCCTTGACTTTCTCGCAAGAGGCTGTACGCCGATTGCCACTCTTTGTAACACCACACGATTCGTTGAGGGGGTCGATCGATCAAATGATGTTTATGTTCGATCAAACGTTTGACGAATTCGGTTTTGCCTGAACCGCTAGGTCCAGCAATGAGCATGTTAAAGGGATGGCGAAGATACAAAGCCTCCCAACTGGCACGATCTAAGTGTTCGTCGATGACTTGACAGTAGAGGAAGAGGGAGCAGAGACAGCAGAGGTAGCCATGGTGTGAGAAATGTCACTTGTGACACGAAAAAACAAACAAGACAAGAGTTTATATACTTTTTCAGAACACGTTTATTGAATGTTTCAAACATGAATACGAAAGACAAAAATGCATAAAAGCCAAAGGCTTAAGTACAAGAATAAAAGGCACATGATAACCATGAACGTGGAATAAACACAAGTGTCTGTACAACATGTTTTGGGTAAAGTTCTAACCAGTTCTATAGTAGGGGTAAGGTCACACAAGTGTCCTCCCGAAAGGGTCTTTCAGGCCTGTCCACGACAGTCCTGTCCTGGGTGACGGGTTCTTCTGGCACCGTCACTAACACAGGTTGAAAAGTAACTTTTTTCCTTGAATAACTCTCGTGCATACTGGGCCACCTCTTGTGTCCAAGCCTCAAAACCCTGGTCTCGGTGATGTCCAACATTTGACTCCTAACCAATCTGGTTTCTTCTTCGTCAACGACATGGTAAGTTACTTCAATGAACAATGAACTATCGATCTTGCCTAGGGTTCCTTTTCATATACAGACCAATACCGACGTGACCGTACGGTAAGGTGAAGTGATTGGGAAGTCGCACTCGCTTCTGGTATACAATTTGATAGACTTTTTCCAAGGGTCAACTGACGATGTGGTGAGTGGGTAAACGTACAATCTTGTTCGGTTGATAGGTGGTCACTTTAAAGTTTCCATCCTCTCCCGATTGCAAGGCTTCTTTCAATACCCCAAAGTTGACCACTCGACTGGTACGATGATTCAGAGTCAGTCCTTTCACTTTGCACGTCGTGTGCACTTCTCCTTGTTTGTCCCGGTATTCGTAGCCGTAATTTTTGGGACCACCACTGACGAAACTTAGAATCTTGTCGTCGGGATGCTCGTCTGTCCAGGCTCCTAAACGGTCTCCTTCGATGTCAGGGTGCTGTTGAATCGGGTGATGGATGTAAATGCAACTGTCCGTGTCAAAGTACAGGACGCGTTCTTCTAACAGTTCTAAAGCTTCGTACAATTTTAAGCGAGCATGAGCTGTCACGTAAGCCGCAATGATGACATTTCCAAAAGGGTCGTCTTGTACAAAGTCCAGATCTTCTTCGTAATTGACCAAGATCAAATCCTCTCGAACGACGTCCACGTGTTTCATGTTTTTGGTTTTGTCGTGAATCATCTGGAAGTAGCGGGAAGGTTGTGTCAAATATTCCGTCTTGGGTAAACACGGTCGTTGTGCCATTTTACCCCACAAGCAATTTAACATCACTTTGGCAAACGATCGCCTGCCTTCGTTTTTTTCGATGTGGTCTAAAGAGATGCCTTCTTGTGCGTAGTATTTCTCTTTGAATTGTATTTGGTCTTCGGGAGTGTGACACCAGGAAGGATAGCCGCTGGCTTCTTGTTTCAGTTTCAAAAAGGCATCCACGTAGTCGGCGAAAATGCCTTTCTGAGTAGGGTCACCCTTGTGGTACTGTTGTGTCTTGGGAAAGTGGCAAATTTCGTACACTTCTAACAGTTGGTATCCCATGTCCAGAGCTTTGAACAATTCCACGCTGACCCAGTTTCCCGTCAAGGCACGTTCTTCCTGGCTGTGATGGCAAGGTTGGTCCTGGTTGCACGTTTCGGCACAAGTACGGCACAATGGAAACATCAGTTTGCCTTGACAATGATGAGGTAAGACGGGATGGTATAGGTTCGTGGGAGGCAAAACTTTACACTTGATCAAGCCTTCGTATTGTCGAATGTTTTTCAGGTCGATGTGTTCCGTGAACAATTGCGGGTGCCCTACAGGAAAGCGACAATATTTGCACACGTAGGGATACAGCGAACACACGTCCAAGTATTTGATTTCTTCTCCTTTCTCTTCGTCGGCTTGGTACAGCAAACAGGTGGCATTGGTCCTTCCTCCGTACAAACTATCCCTCGGGTTCAGCGGGTCCATGAACTGGTAACTTTCCACGAGGCGTTTAAACTCGGGATCGGTTTTCAAACGGTGATCGTACTCGTGTTCCCACATTTCCACCACTTGGTATCCTTGCTGTTCTAACTTTAGGCGTCGCTGACAAGTGTCCTGGTACAAGTCTTCCATGGTTCGTTGCAAAAACTGATTTTTAGTGCCACGGTCAGGGTAACAGACGGGACATCCGTGAAATAAGCAACCGTTAAACTCGTACACGATCTTGGGGTTTTCTAAGTCCCAGCCATCGACCGAATACGTTCCGATGGTCTTTTCGCCTCCTCCGTTGCGGGCATGCTGAATCCATTTGTCTTCCTTGTCGCACAAGTAATGTAACCAACGTAGGGCTTTGACCGAGTATTGACGCTTGACATAGTGGGTCGTTTGAGGACTGATGACAGCCACGGTGTTTTCAGGCATGAATCGTTGGCGGTACACTAAGGAACACGCTTTGGCAATGGTACAAGCTTCTTTCAAAGGATCGACCCCTCCGTGTTCCATGAACAGTTCTCGAAATTTTCCACAGCAACGCCGTAAAATGTCCACGTCGGAACGACAATACTTTAACATTTCTTCCTGAAAGTCGAAAGGGTCCGAGGCGTGAGCTTGGTACCAAGCGTAGAAAGCTTCTCGTTGTTCGGTACGCATGTTGTCGGGGTCGTAATAGTGAGCCTCAGGCAAATGGGGTAGAACAGCATGTTGATTGGCTTCCGTATTGAAAAAGTGTGGAAAGTACACTTTAGCCATTTCTGTCATTCCAAACGTTTTAGGCATTCGGCTCAAAGGCATGGCCAAGTAACTCATCGAATCTTTAAACTGTACTTGCCCCACTTGCATGAAAATGATTTTGGCTCCGTTCAAAATCACTTTAGGACGTTCGGTGCCATGTTCCGTATAGTAACTCAAAAGAAACTGTCCATCGTATCCGGAGAAATTGTGAGCCATCACCGTGGCATGACGATGACAATCTCCGTAACGTTCGATGTCCTCTTTGCTCCACGTCTTGTCGATGGGGTCTAAGACCCATTGGGCAAAATCGGCTAACGTGTTTGGTCCCCGAAAGATTTTTTCACGCCCTCCAGGAATCTTGCTGCAGTGAGGGCAATGACTGAAGATAGGTTCTTGAATGCACTTCTCGCACGCTCGATGAGCCACGCAGAAATTAGGGATGTGAATGCCAGTCTCTTGCATGCATTCGAAATCGAAAAAGATGAAATTGCCTTTCTTCTTGTGACCGTCCTCTTCCTCTGGTGGGGGTTGGTATTTTTGCACGTAGCATTCGTGTTCCAAGTCCACGATGTGGTGACAAATGTGACATTTCTTCTTTCCTCGACATACGTGTGCCTTGGCATTGTTGGTAAGTATGCCTTGTCCACAGGTTGGGCACAATCTCAAGAGTTGACAAGCACATTTCTGCTGTGAACCTTGCGTCTTCAGATGTTGCTGGTAACAGGTAGGGTTGACAAACGTACGCAGACAAGTTGAACAAGGCACTGGTTCTTCGCTCAGACAGGGTGGAGAGGCCAAACATCCTGGGCATTTCAATCCACAATGCTTGTGTTGCTCTCGATTGTTATAACCATAATCACATTTCTCACAATAATAACCGTATCCCAGGAATCCAGTGATACTGGTAATGGTATCGAAATGGTCATCGTGATGATAGACATGAATGTATTTTCCGTCCTTAAAGTCTTGGCCTCGAAACAACAGAGACCCGCGCATTTCTTGAGGGTGCACTTTCAAGGTGCAGCGTGGAGCTAGGGCATCTTGCAATTTTTGCATCTCAGGAATGCCACAGGGTGTGTCTTTGGACAGGCCAGCTTGTTGCAACAGGAGTTCTGCTTCGTTTCGTTGTTTGGTTCGGTTCGATTTTCGAATGTTCTCCCAGGTTCTTTTCCATTCTACCGTGTCGTTCTTGTTGGCATAGGTTCGTCCCACCACGATGGCACGGGCTAAGCACATCTGGTCTTGAGGGTTGTTAATTCGGACGAGACTTGTTTTGGTGTTGCGAAGGTCGTCCACCAATAACATCTTTTTGCGTCCTGTCCCTTGAGGAAGAGAGACGTGAGCCATTTTCAGTGTGGCTTTACCATCGGTGATGTCAAACTGGTCATTAGATTGTTGTACGTGTTGAATCTTGTCCATGACTTTGGAAGGGGTTAGTTCTGCGGGTCTGCTAAACTCGATCCAAACAGGGGATTTCAAACCGTCGTGATCTATGGATAGTGTCAAGCGATCGTCTTCTTTGGGTTGACATTGTCGCTTGAGTGAGGTGAGCAAAGAATCCCACATCTCGGTGATAAACCCTTCTGCTTTCTCCAAGGGTACTTCGGCCTTGAAATCTTTAAACTTCACCGTGTAGGTGTAAGCCGTGGTTCTAAATTTTCTAGAGGAGCGCTTTTCCGTCTCTCGAATGGAATAGTACTTTTCAGGGTTGACTAAGGGTGGTGAACTTGGTTTAGAGGGTTCGGATTCTGGTTCACTCATGTCCTCTTCAAAATCACTGGCATGAATTTGTGCCAAGATTTCAGCCCTGGTACGAGGCGATAGATCACGTTTCTGCCTCTTACTTTCTTCTTCTTCTTTCTTCTCGAATGAATGGGATCGTTTCATCTTGAGTGCAAAACGTCAAATGACTCAAGTTTAAACATCACAGACTAATTTATAGTCTTGGCAAACCAGCGTATATAAAAAGGGTGTGTGTCTTGTCCTTTCACTATTCATTTCACTCTCAAGCCGAGCACAACGATGGAAGAGACTACCCAGATGGAACGTTTCGTCAGAGCTTTGCGAGGGGTCATTAGAAAATTCTCTTCAGACCAGCCGACGGACTACTCTCCTTCCTTTCGAGATAAAAGTCAAGATACTTGCTATATCTGTCAGAAGAAAGGGCATTGGTCTTCAGAGTGTCCAGACCGTCAAAAAAGAACAAAAACAGGGACTAAAAGAGACAAAAGTCAAGATACCTGTTATTATTGTAAAGAAAAAGGACATTGGTCTCCAGATTGCCCAAAAAAGAAACAAGAGGAGTCAGAAGAAAAGAAGGATTCTTCAGAAGAAGAGAGGGATTCTTCGGAAGAAGAGAGGGATTCTTCAGAGGAAGAAGAGGAAGAAAGAAGACAGGTGAAGAAAAAGAAACAGGAGAAGAAAAGAAGAAGGGAAGAAAATGAGGTAAAAACGGTGAAGAAATTCAAAAAACAGAGAGACTAAACAAGGAGAAAGAAGAAGTCAATGAACTTTTAATTAAAGTGTTCTGTGGTGAATTGTGAATTGGATTGTAAAAAAATGGATAAAAGAATACATGAATGATATAAGGTAAGTGTCTTTGAGTTTTGATTTTAAAATAAGAAGCTACACTCACGCACTCATACACAGACACGTACTATAAGGGTAAAATGGGTGGGGTTTATTTTTGAGTTATTGGCAAATTGAAATTGTATTTCTTTTCGAGAAATGTGGGTGGCCCTGAAAAGGGCCTTTTTATTTTGGTGTAGGGGTGAGTTTAACCAATCAACTTTAACTGCCTTAAGCCTTTGCCACGGCCAAGGCCTACTTCTGATGATTGGGTTGAAATCACTAAGGGTGGTACGACAGGCTTAGTCACAGGGTTGGCGTGTTTAGCTCGGGAAGGTCGTATTCTCTTCGGTCGTGATAAAGAAGTCTGATACATTTGTTTCAGACTTCTTAACTCCGCTGAAATGTCCAACAGTACCGTAGCCGTTTGATTTTCACCCTCTTGTTTCTTTGCTGCTACTTCTTCTTGCTGTTGTTGCTGTTGTTTTTTTCTTACCTCTTCTTGTTGCTGTTGCTGTTGCTGTAGGAGAAAAGCTTGTTCCGCTTCCTTTTGTCGTTGCATAAATTTCTCCAATTCTTCTTTCTGTCTCTGTCTAAAGATCTCCACTTGCGGTAATGAAGAAGGTAACGAAGGTTCTGGAACAAATTCTTGCGAGGTAAGAAAATCCACAAAATCCCAGTGTACCTCTTCTGAAAGTAAGTCCGGGTTCCCTTGGGCAGTCTCCCCTGCTGGTGCACCCCAATGGATCGTTTTCTGAGTTTCCTTCATGTTGAATCACTGTCGCATAGATTGACTGCACACAAGCGCTAACGAATCTATATAGACCACGTGACGTCACAGACTGCTCTCTTCGGATTGGATGCGAGCTGACTGAATTTTGTAACGCGTGTTCGGATTGGTGAATGAATTCAATCCGTTTCAATCCTTCCTGTACCTATAAATAAGCACAGTTCACTGCATTGATTCACCTATTCTCGTCGCTTCAAGATGTGGACCACAGTTGAGTCATCCACCCTTGTGTCTTCCATGATGTTTAGGACGGACATGCTCATGTATGTCAGGTCCAAGTGGACTGTTGTTGATAGGACAGATACTAGTCAATGGATGAGGAGAGTTTACATAGAAAGACAAGGATGTCTCAAGAGGGTACTTGTGTATGGACCGGTAGTTAGAAGGAGTTTAAGAAGAAGAAGATGTGACAGATGCCATCTATGTTAATATTGATATTAACATAAACCCAAAGGCCCTTTTCAGGGCCAGCCATATTTCTCGAAAAGAGATAGCCTTTCCATTGCCTACCCCTTTTCTAAATTTAAATTTAAATTTAAACTTAAAAAAAAACTTTTTAAAAAAAAAAAAAAAAAAAAAAATCCCATATTCAATTCCCCTTGTCCCTAGACAAACCCAAACTCTATTCCCATGTTAATTTCCCTTGTCCCTAGACAGACCCAAACTCTTTGTTAAATTCCCATTGTCCCTAGAGTGACCCACGATTTTTCTCCATGTTAAATTTCCATTGTCCCTAGAGTGTCCCAGGGGTCTTTTTAATGCTAAGTCCCATTGTCCCTAGGGTATCCCACTTAACTACTTACGTCATCGCAAATTCATTTCACCCTATTTTGTGCTTTTGCACTTAACACATTTGCTCAGTCAGTCAATATCATATTTGAATTTTTACGCACTTGCGTCATCGCAACTTAAAGGAAGTTATACAATTTAGTTGTTAAATAAAATGTTGAAATGACATGACAACAAGCTAAATGAGTTTGATTCCTCGCTGATGCGGATTATTGCCATGCATACGCAATCGAATTACGGTCCATTTGATTGTATCTGACTGTCCTCGGAGCAAAATATGTGAAAATTATTATCTGGATAATGGTTGCTATATTTATCTTAATTCCAAAACGATTTTAGGAATATATTCATCAAACGTAAAGCCAGAATGACGAGGTAACATTAAAACTACTTATGCAATTAAAATTCCCACGGACACAAAACGTGGACAACAGAGTTTCTATGGATTAATAAATAATAAATTCAAATTTACCTTTAAGTATGGCTATGGTCAATAGCGATTATTAAAAATTAAAGTATGATTGTAATTGTGAATATTTAGTGACCACTACTGACCAGATACTAGATGTCTGGTCCTCAAATTCTTCTTCCAGTTCTTCTCCTTACGAAGACCGGTTGTTTCTCTAGGTTTTTCCATTTCATGACATTTCGAAGTCGTTATTTCTGTGTTCATTACCGGTCAGATAATGTCATCGTCATGCCTTGTTAATTAAGGCCAATTATATATTATAAACTGTCTTATGGTCATGTTGAGGCAATACATTGCCACCAGAGTAATGCTGAAGTTGGACAGAACTTCGATTGATATAACTCGAGTTAGATATGCTGATAATTATCCAACATTATTTGAAAAAATATTTAGACAAAACAGGCTGATATTGTAGTCTCGGTTAACAAAAGAAAAACATAGATAATGTGAAGTTTAGGCATGGCAAATATAGTCATTTCAGTCTCTACCGTAATTCTTATATATATATATATATATATATATATATATATATATATATATATATATATATATATATATATATATATATATATATACTTAATAGTAATTCTGCCTACTATTATCAAGCGTTCTTCTATAGGAATCCAGGAATAGCACTTTCCGTTCTGCTTGGTGGATATTTATAATTCTCTATAATGAATTCCATATCCCTTGATTTCTTTCATAGTAATCCATAATGACTGTGTATATACATGATAATTAATTACTAGGTCGTCATGCGAGTGTGTCTGCTACACACGAGTGCATATAACACCGATTGAGTAACATCATTGTTGGTGATGTGTGCATAATCGTGAGGGAATATGGGCTTGTGTGTGCAGGCAAGGCGATTGGTGTTGTTTACTCGTGGACCTGGGTTCGAATCTCCTTAGAGTACGAACTAAACATTCTCTAACTTGTATGATAGTATTATTTGTATTAAAATATTAATTCTGACAACTATTATCAAGCGTTCTTCTACAGGAATCCAGGGATAGCACTGGCGTACATTTATAATTTTCTATTATTAATTCCATATACCTTAATTTCTTGAATGACTCATGTAAGATACATGCGAATTAATTACTAGGTCGTCATGCGGGTGTGTCTGCTACACACGAGTGCATATAACACGGACTGAGTAACATCATTTGTTGTTGATGATGTGTGCTTATTCGTGAGGGAATCAGGGCTTGTGTGTGCAGGCAAGGCGATGGGTGTCGTTTACTCGCGGACCTGGGTTCGAATCTCCGTAGAGTGCGAATTACAATTCTCTAACCTGTATGATATTAGTGTATGTATGTATGTATGTATGTTTGTATGTATGTATGTGACAAACCAAGTGAACACACAGTGCGTGTGGGTCAGTTCATGGGTTAGTCAATATCCATTACTAGTATTATGGATATTGAATCTGGATTGAATTATGTATAATCGCAGCCAAATTGTTTTATTGATCTTTGCTGATTTTGCATCAGTTTTGTTAACTATAAATAATGTGAACACTGAGCTATATCGGTGCTATTATTTAAGTAGGGTTTGCGACTATATTGGCTGATATTATAGTCGCGGTCATCCGACACAAACCAAAACGTTATGAAGATCATTTGTATTCTTCTACGTCCAATAAATAATCAAATGATTAAACGAAATTTAAGCAGTTGCATTTCTGGAAATTTTAAACTTCTTCGCAATGAATGTATATCGTCTGCCCATAAGCTTTCAATAAACGTTTTCTACATTCAACAAAAAGACAATTTCTAAATCAACTGTTGTACAGGATTTTATTTCTCTTTATTTACAGTTGATACTTTAATTGCCCAAGTTATGAAGTCAATGTTTACATTTTTATTTCTTTTTTTCTTCTTTCTGTTTTCTCCGGTTTATTCGTACTTGTTTGTATGTATGTATGTATATGTATGTATGTATTGATTCCTTGATTATACTAGATCCGTTCCTTTGGTCTAGTGGTGCTGCTTTCTGATGCAAATCCTGTTCTATGTACAATAATTGTGTGTGATAGGCACAGAGGAAGATTTTTGTCCTTCCGACATTTGGAATTCTCGGGTTAATAACTTATCAGATAAAATATCGTATGTATGGAGAGCTGTCAATTTACATAATATGTTGCGCGTGGAGATCTTCACTTTCATAAATGTGAAAGCTGTAATTTGATTGGTATTTGGGGATGTCAAAAGATATCATGTCGATATCTATGCTATATCCAAGATGTCGATTTTAATCGGATTTATTGGTAGATATGTATGACTGTGATGCTGCTGTCCATTTTGATCCGTAACTGCAAATATGCCCCTTTCTTGTAACAGTTTTGATATGCCTAACTTGTGCATTTGATGGTATTTGTGGTTACGGCCAAATGATTATTTTATGAACTACTGAACCAGTCTGTGTGTGGAGCTATATTCACTATCGTATCTCAAAGAAGGTCGCTAATTAAACGAAAATAAGTACCTGAAATAATTAACGTAATGATTCGGAAGGAGTCTGTATATTGGTAAACTAACTGCATTTATTAGGTTTGAAGCTAAATCATTTTCATGTTATCGCTGTACTAATAGATGTAAAGAAGGAGAGCTCACCAGACTGATTTTTAAATGTGGGCACATACAAGTGCATCTTTCTCATAGCATGTCATTTTTATCATTTAAAAAAGATTTTTTCATGGATAGATCATAGGGTTCAAACAGGTTTTGCCGCTCCTCCCACAAATGTTTAGTAACTTGACCAAACATTAATATTAGCATGTATATGGATACAATTTAGAATTAGCTGTCTGAGCCCTACTTTAGATGTATATCCACTACATTGGATGTATGTACTGCTCGAAAGGTGGAACCTAAGTAACATTTCATTGCGAATGTTAAGGTAAGGAGGGACTTGATAATGGAGAGTATATGAGGTAATGTGTTGACCAATATGTCGACTCGACTTTGTTGCCTGGTAGTACGTTTGCTTCCATTACCGGATCGTTGTAAATTAGGTAATGGGTACAACACGGCAATACCTATGGATCTCGGAACAATGCTATTGCTCGTAAGACAGTATGACGTGATTTACTGGCGGATCGGAAGCTTGATGGTCGTTCAGTCCTTGTGTTACTAATCTCGTCGTCACCCATATTCCACTCATCATAATCTAAACACTTTTCAATCACATTAAAGGAAAGTGTGCTCCGCAACATTAAACACCAATGCGTCGACGGTAAGTGGCAGCAAAAATTATTCTGATTTTATATATGTGCTACGCTAATGAGTAGACACGGGCATTTCTGTTCTGGTGGTAGGTCAGTTGATGCAGATGCCTGGATTAGATCATCGACGATATGTCAAGTACGCGCACAGACCTGGATTGTAATCATTGGTGAATGGTCAAGCACGCGCAAAGACCTGGATTATGTCACTGGCAAGAGACCAGGTAATCGGAGAAACCTGGATTACAACTTTGGTGAAAGGTCAAGCAATCGCAGAAACATGGATTATATCACTGACGATAGGTCAAGGAGGCTCCGACACTTGATAAGATCGTGATGATAAATTAAATAGGCGACGACGCCTTAACTAGATTATTGATGCATAGATCTTGTTAGATTAGTGGCGGCAGCTGTTGTAAACGGCTTGATACACCGTTCACGAGTTTCTTATATTTTACGTTGGAACGTCATGTGTCTATTTAGTTATCTATTACACATCTTTGCCATGTTATATCGATCTTCATATTCAATACGTTTCGCTTTAAAGTGTGTTTGTTCACACACGCGCTTACACACACATGCATACATGAACATATATTTACTTTAATAGCTTCTTTGTACATAGTATCACGGGTAATTGTTCCTTGTGTGTTTTGGTTACTATATGAAATTTTATTTTATTCTGTATCCCAACCCCACCCTCTCTCTCTCTCTCTCTCTCTCGCGCGCGCGCGCGCGCGCTTTCGCTCGCTCACTGGTTAGCTCTGCATAAAGCACGAATGAACCGGAGAAAAAACAAAAAAAAAAAAAATGTAAACATTGACTTTGAAAGGGAAACAAGTGGATGCTTTATCCATAACTTGGGCAATTAAAGTATCAACTGTAAATAAAGTCAAATAAAATCCTGTACAACAGTTGATTTAGAAATTGTCTTTTTGTTGAATGTTAAAATCGTTTATTTGAAAGATTACGGGGCTGACTACATGCATTCGTTGCGAAGAAGTTTAAAATTTCCAGAAATACAACTGCTTAAAATTTCATTTAATCATCTGATTATTAATTGGACGTAGAATAATAAAAATGACCTTCATAACCTTTTGGTTTGTGTCGGATGACCGCGACTATAATATCAGCCAATATTGTCGACGACACATTAAATGATACGCACATTAAACGTTATCAGCATTCGCCTGTCGACTTTAATCATCAGTGTCGGCGTCATCCCGGTGGCATTGTTTAACCTGAACATGACGGCAAAACAGTTCATAACGTTAATTCACTGTAATTAACAAGCCAGGATAGCAACGGCATTTGATATGCAGAGAACACTGAAATATAGACTTTAAACTTTCATCAACTCTAATGCATTTTATATATTCATCACATGTCAAAACCTCCAACAATCACGTGTGTTGCAGACTCCCACAGAACATACTAAATATATTAACATATGTGGAAGAGAACAAAGAAGAACTTTGAAGAGAAAACGTCTTGCATGTGATCAATACTGATCGATGCTTACTCAACATTACAATGTTAATATCATTTGTCATCAGTACTTCTTATCATACTCTTTATAAGGGTCATTAGGAAAGACAAAATACAGAGGAACATCATCTACAAGTGGAGCAGTGCAGTATGTAAATCAGGAGGTGTATATCAAAGCTCGTGAAGTATGAGTGACATTAGGAACAGAAGGAATATTTTTAGATGAAAGAGGAGGAATCCCGAATGATGGACCTAATGCTGCATCGCAAGATGATACCAATTATGGCCATATTTCATCACACAACCCAGACAATGTTTAGAGGAACAATTCATCAATTAACATTAGTTGCAAACACTACTTAAATAATAACAGCGGTATAACTCATTATAGTTAACACAGCTGATACAAAATCAGTAAAGATCAATAAAGCAATTTGGGTGCGATTATGCATAATTCAATCCAGGTTCAAGATCCATAATGCTAGTAATGCATTTTGACTAACCCACGAACGTGCCCACATGCACATGTGTTCACTTGGTTTCTCAGAAACATACATGCATACCTACCTACCTACCTACCTACCTACCTATCTACATACATACATACATACAAATACTACTATGATACAGGTTGGAGAGAAATTTCAATTCGCACTCTACGGAGATTCAAACCCAGGTCCGCGAGTAAATGGCATCCATCGCCTTGCCTGCACACACTTGCCCATATTCCCTCACGAATAAGCACACATCATCAAAAGAATGATGTTACTCAATCGGTGTTATATTGACTTATGTATAGCACACACTCGCATGACAACCTAGTAATTGATTCTCATGTATCTGCACAGTAATTCAAGAAATCAAGGTATCTGGAATTAGTTATAGAAAATTATAAATTTACACCAGACTGAACGGAAAGTGCTATCCCTGGATTTCTATAGAAGACTGCTTGATAATAATAGGCATAATTAATATTATAATACAAATAATAGTATCATACAGGTAGGAGAATTTTAATTCGCACTCAACGGAGATTCAAACCCAGGTCCACAAGTAAACGGCACCCAACGCCTTGCCTGCACACACAAGCCCATATTCCCTCACAACTAAGCACACAGCACCAAAAAGATGATGTTACTCAATCGGTGTTATATGGACTCGTGTGTAGCAGACGCACTCTCATGACGACCTAGCAATTAATTCTCATGTATCTAAACAGTCATTCCAGATTCCTATGAAAGAAATCAAGGTATATAGAATAAATTATAGAGAATTATGCATATCCACCAAACAGAACGGAAAGTGCTATCCCTGGATTCCTATAGAAGAACGCTTGATAATAGTAGGCAGAATTACTATTAAGTATATATATATATATATATATATATATATATATATATATATATATATATATACGAACTACGGTGGAGGCTGAAATAACTATTTGCCATGACTAAACTTCATATTATCTATGTTTTTCTTTCTTAACCGAGACTACAATATCAGCCTGTTTTGTCTAAATATTTTTTCAAATAATGTTGGATAATTATCAGCATATCTAACTCGAGTTATATCAATCGAAGTTCTGTCCAACTTCAGCATCACTCTGGTGGCAATGTATTGCCTCAACATGACCATAAGACAGTTTATAATATATAATTGGCCTTAATTAACAAGGCATGACGATGGCATTATCTGACCGGTAATGAACACAGAAATAACGACTTCGAAATGTCATGAAATGGAAAAACCTAGAGAAACAACCGGTCTTCGTAAGGAGAAGAACTGGAAGAAGAATTTGAGGACCAGACATCTAGTATCTGGTCAGTAGTGGTCACTAAATATTCACAATTACAATCATACTTTAATGTTTGATAATCGCTATTGACCATAGCCATACTTAAAGGTAAATTTGAATTTATTATTTATTAATCCATAGAAACTCTGTTGTCCACGTTTTGCGTCCGTGGGAATTTTAATTACATAAGTAGTTTTAATGTTACCTCGTCATTGAGTCTTTACGTTTGATGAATATATTCCTAAAATCGTTTTGGAATTAAGATAAATATAGCAACCATTATCCATATAATACTTTTCACATATTTTGCTCCGAGGACAGTCAGATACAATCAAATGGACCGTAATTCGATAGCGTATGCATGGCAATAATCCGCATCAGCGAGGAATCAAACTCATTTAGCTTGTTGTCATGTCATTTCAACATTTTATTTAACCACTAAATTGTATAACTTCTTTTAATTTGCGATGACTAAGTGCGTAAAAATTCAAATATGATATTGACTGACTGAGCAAATGTGTTAAGTGCAAAAGCACAAAATAGGGTGAAATGAATTTGCGATGACGTATGTGCGTACAAATTTGATATGATATTGATTGAGCAAATGTGGAAAGTGCAGAAGCACAAAACAGGGTGAAATTAATTTGACTTTGCATATATGTATCATTATTGACATCAATATCAAGGTGATATACAGTGTGTTTCCATATACTTCTTTTCTCACTCTCTGCATTGTTAAATTCCCAGTGGATGATTCTATCAGATTATTGTATTAGCAAACGTTGAAGTTTATAACATATCTGACGAGGAATCTGAACTCCGCCTTCATTGCAATCAGAAAATATTTAACAAGTTTGATCAAACTACGCCAGATTGTACAACTACTTAAATAACTCTATATTCGTATTATGATGGAGACGAAAATTATTATGTTTGGCGGGGCGGGGATACGATGTCTATAATTAAATTTAACTAACAAGCCAGGCCGACTACCGCATTTGACCATTAGGATACATGGAAATAGCCATATTGAACGTTTCGTTACATGCAAACACATTATATGGCATGTCAAAGCCCCCTAACAACTAATGCGTCGTAGACCAACACAGAAAGCAATAACATCTTTCACTTAAGAAGAAGAAGTCAAAGAAGAATTTGATGAGAAACATCTTGTAATGATTCTTACCTACTCTCAATTACAATTGTCAATGGGTAAAAGCTCTTTCTATTTCAACTGTCAATGGGTAAAAGCTCTTTCTATTTCAGCTGTCAAAATTCAATGCCATTTATGTATAGGTGGAATCAGAGAAAGCGACATACTACTCGCTCCCATCCGACGCGTACTGTTCTGAAGAGCAAATTTTTAGCAATCTATGCATGTGGTCCACCTACTGAACTACCTTCTTCATCTATAACGAGGTCCTTCTGTATTTGGTCTAATGTATACATACCCATACTAGTTACAAAGACGATTGGTTTTATCAACAACTATTTAAATCCGAGACATAATCATAATTTCATGTATGGTTATTAATTCATGTCATAATAGTTATTATAACCACCTCGAAAGACAATGATAAGATGTGGGGGAAGGGTAGCATTGGAATGAGGATCAACATGACTATATGCTGCATACGCAGGAAGAGGAGACCCACGTGTAATGCAAATTCATGATAATAATATAAAACAATATCAGCTCAGTATTCTGTCTAATCTTGAATCAAAGAATGTCTTCCAATGGCGAATCTGCTATCAGTAAACTTTCCAATCACTCACTGTGTAACAATGCTGATCAAAACAACGTTCAGTGGAACACAGTATGGGTAATTGTTTGTTTCAAGCCCTGCATATCAAACCAAAGACTTACAAAAATGGTACTAACAGCTACATCGCTTGGCACTGAGCATTAAGAAGTTATTGTTAAGGCTGGTCGGCCTGGTGTCAGGATAATGTGGCTGGGTGGGACATCATGTTACGTGTCTGCATCATGATGCCCCAGTGCTAGACATCACAATAAACTGCCACACTGCATGCATCGTAGCGATATGACTGAAAAATTATTAAAGCTACGTCTGAGAGATCATGCTATGTTTCATAAAAATTATTACAATGAAATGCATAAACAAAGTTCAATAAATAAACATTCCGCTTAACACAATTAAATCCGCATTCAAGTTGTCCATTTCCTTCTAGCAATACATACTGACCAACCAATTTACTAGCTACACTCAAAATTTGGGCACTTAATATCATTCATACATACATACATACATACATACATGCGTACGTACATACATGTTTTTCTTTCATTTTGTGTGACTTTTTTATATTTTCCATTTAAGGTATTGTCAGCGGGTTTTATCCTTGTATGGTTAGTTATATAAGTATTGTGACAGTTGTTGATTTTTAATCCAGTTAAGTTGTTGTTTTATCCATGTATGGTTTAGTTATATAAGTAGTACGAATGTTACATTCGTAGCACATATGGGACAAATAAGAGGATACAAGTGTACGACATAATTTTCCCTCTGTGAGAATTTCAAAACTTGTACCTGATTATAATAAGCATCTTTCCCGTCTATAACATACAAATAAAACCACATTCTCGGTTCCAACATATATGCACATGATCAGTTAGGACCTAATATGTTTTTAATGTTGGAACATTTGTTGGCTCCAATGCCGTAAATGGCCAGCAAACGATCATGGAAATGTATAGTTTTCACTAAGCTTTCATAATACAATGTGAGTGGAAATTAATATAATATCTATTTATATTTATATTCGTGTGAGTGTTTGTGTGTGTTTGACCAGTTTATTCTTCATCAGTTGTTCAATGTTCAAGTTTGCATCCATTACCCATTTCATTTAGCAATTTGTTTCCTTCAGAATCGGTCTCTTTAACATACAATATATACCTATAACATCATTTAAAACTGCATGTTGCTCAACGTTTAGATACGACGGATGGATGGCACGTGAGATCTTGCGAAGAATTAACAAATTTCTAAATTCTCCTTAAAATGAAATAAATAAAACTGTAATTGACACTATTCTTGCTTTTACAGTTTTTGTTTATCCAAAATAAGACTACCCCGCTCCAATGAAGAATCAGATGCATCTAATTGTACGCCATGCCGTCTAAACATTGTTACCGACATTTCAACCTTATTTGTAAAACACATTAAAGAACTCGGGATACGTATTACAATGTTGGCTCAATTAATTATGGTTAAAAAGACGATACTATTTTCTACACTTGCCTAACCTTCAGTTGTGAATGGTGACCGCGACTAAAATACAATATCATTTGACCAAACCTCTTCAAATAGATCATTAGTAGCAAACTCCACTTGACTTAGCACCATTCAAGTTCATTCCAAATTTAGCATTATCCTAGTGACAATGTTTGCCTGAACACGACCATAACGCGGCGTATAATGTATAAATAGCTTGAATTAACCAGCCAGGAAACTGCATTGGACACGTACAGGTCATAGAAATTAAGACTGAAGTGTCAGCAAAGACAACTATATATATATATATATATATATATATATATATATATATATATATATATATATATATATATATATCACGTTGAAACGTCAGACAAGCTTGTGTACTGTTGACTACCAACGGAGATATGAAATGGTCTTACTTAAGGGGATAAATAGAAAGAATAATCGTAGACAGAAAATTGCATATTATCAATAAGGATCATTTCCTACTGACAACCACAATCTTAATATGATCTTTGGTAAATATCATGTTGGAAAGACAAATATAAGGATGAGAAGATGCGAGTGAAGGATAGGCACCATGTGAATTAGAAGGTGCATATGGAGGAGGACATAAACTATAGCAATATTTCGAACAGGATGAATACCTTCTGATGTATGGTAGAAACCTGGTTAATGCATAGTCCTTTCCAATCCTGAAAACACACACACACACAAACACACTATTACTAAATCCATTTAAATTGTTGTCAACCTGTTTCAGCCTTGAATGTGTTTGTGATGTTAGTAGTCCTAATATGTTGTGATTTGGATTTGTAACATAGCTTTAATAATATTCAGTCATGTTGCTACGATGTCTGCAGTGTGGCAGTTTATAGTGATGTCTAGCATTGGGGTATCATGCCGCAGACATGTAGCATGATGTCCGATCCAGTCACATTATCCTGACACGAGACCAACCAGTCCTAACACTAACCTCTTAATGCTGGAAGCCAAGCGAGGCAGTTGTTAGGTACACTTGTATAAGTCTTTGGTTAGATCGGCTGGTAATCGAACCCACGGCCTACCACATCCGATGTTGACGTTATAACCACTAGTCCACCGGAGCGGTTATAATGTTAAAGTCGTTACAAATATGATACAAATAATAAAAGAAAATATTTAAGGCAGGAATCTACTCTGTGGGAAACGTTTGAATACTTTACGTGCTTGATATAAGCATTTTGTACGTCCATAACATACAACCTTCACACAATGAAAGAAAGAACTCTCCATTTACACTAAGATACATATGTTCAATTATGATATAATATAACTTCTAAACCTGGAATATTCGGTAATTTCCATTCTGTAAATGTCGACAAGATTATCATGGAAATGTCTAATTGTCACAGAGCTTTCGGAATGAAAATGTGGGGATATGAATATCGATACTGTCTGTATGTACGTTTTCTTCTTTATATATGTGTGTACCTTTGCTTCTTTATGTGTGTGTTTACTTTTGCTTGTTTATGTATATGTATACGTTTGCTTGTTTATTTATGTGTGTACGTTTACTTGTTTATGTATGTATGTACATCTTTTTTATGTGTGTGTACGTTTTCTTTGTTATGTATCTGGGTACGTTTACTTGTTATATATGTGTGCACATTCGCTTGTTTACTTATGTGTGTACGTTTTCTTGTTTATGTATGTGTGTACGTGTTCTTGAATATGTATGTGTGTACCTTATCTTCTATATGTATGTGTGGACGTTTGCTTTTTTATATGTTTGCTTGTCTATGTATGATTATACGTTTGTTTGTTTATGTATGTGTGTACGTTTGCTTTTTTATGGTTGTTTATACGTTTGCTTGTTTGTGTATGTGTGTACCTTATCTTCTTTATGTATGTGTATACGTTTGCTTGTTTATGTAGGTGTATAAGTTTGCTTCTTTATGTATGTGTGTACGTTTGACTATGTAAATGTTTGTCAAATGTGTTGCTTATAAAGATTATGGATGTTATATTTCTCGACCTTTGTTCATTAAACTTTCAAATATGTTTTTGTTCAGTCTCAGTCTAAGAGAATTATAATAATTAACTCTAAACCCTGTGTACGCCTTTACGTGGCTCAAAGATTAGACACGACGGATTAAAGATCCATGGAGACATTACGTTTGGTTAATATATATATATATATATATATATATATATATATATATATATATATATATATATATATATATATATATAGATAGATAGATAGATAGATAGATAGATAAAACTCGTCTTCAGCCAAAAATGAAGCTAATAAGAAACAATTGTCCCTATCCTTGCTTTTTTTTTTTTTTACAGTTTTTACTGCGAAGAAAATCTACGCCGCCCTATAAAGAAATCAGTACATGTTATGACCTTGAAGCATTTATTCATCATCTCACCTGGATTGTCATCTACGCATAATTTGCTTAAAAAAATGTCCGTGATTACACATTCGATATTAGACATCAAATCAACTTCTGCAAAGAAAATAAAAGTTCAAATACTGGTGCAAACTAAGCTTTCGTACTTTCTTTTTTCATGCAAATTGTTCTGTGTTTGACATCAATGTCAATGTCATATGCAATGTAACTGCCAAGACTTCATTTCCTATACATTGCATCTTACTAATCCAAACGGATGATTGTTTCAGTTCTTTGAAATTGCTAACGTTGAAACGAAAACTATTTTTGTCGGGGATTGTCTGCCTGAATTACAATTGCTAAATATGCAACAATTCTGTTAAAAATCAACCAGATTGTATGACTACTTACATGACTCTTTATATGTAATATGAGATGGGATGACATGGCTATGTTAGGAAGGACTATTTACATTTGCTTAGTCTTAATGTTATGTGTGTGTATGTTGAATGCGACTAAAATACAATTCTATTTTGACGAAACCTCTTCTGATAATGAACAAATAGAACATAAATAGCAAACTCCACTTGATCTATTTCAGCTAAGTTTATTCCAGGTTCAGCAGTATCCTGGTCGCAACGCTTAGCCTGAAGGCAGGATGTTATCCATAATATGGTTTGATGAGCATGGCCCGGCGACTACGGCAATTCACCCGTACGGAACATAGAATTAAAGACGACGAAAGTTCATCAAATGCAACTCATTATACGCATGCCACGTCCAAACGTTACATAAGATCGTGTCCGCTTCAAAAAGTATCCACTCGAAATTGTCCACTATGAATCGTTCTGCTCCTAGTTGACCACTCACCACCAACCATACACCCTTACCAATACGATATAGATCTTTATACATAGACTTTATATTTACATACACACGAATATTCTATTCCACAAGGCCGAAGTGAGTTCAGTAGAAGGATGGTGTGAAACTGACATACAAGCATCCAATGCTATCACAAAAGGACATGCAGATTTTAAAGACAAACTATTATCCGCTCACACACTCACAATCACAACAGAAGGGGAAAGGGATTTAAAGTTTAGTTGTAAACCTATACATGCACAATACATGCACAACCATAAATCGTTGATACGTCATTAGCATCTCTCTTCTCTAGAATTTGAACTGCCTTGAAAAAGGCTATTGGGTTTCTTCTACTCCTCTTCTTCACCCGTGGTCGCACCTTCCGGGTCGGACAATGCAGACTGCACATTGTTTCCTCAGTTCCATTCATTGCTCCTGCAAAATGTGTTGGTGGAGTCCACGAGCTAAACGTAGGCAGATTGCTCTCATTCCCATGTATTCTTTCTCCTCGTCAAGGATCCAGCTCGCATGCCTCATCTTTATGAACTGTACATGTGTATTCATCCAGTTTTCAATCATCCCACACCCACCTCAGTTACATCGCCCTCTTCGCCTCTGAGCACCACCTGCTAATCGTCTACATTTCTTCATTGATGGCCTTTCATATGATTATTGGCTCATTTTAAAGAGGTTATTTACCTCTTGAGGTTGTGTTTATGGGAATAGCCCCCCCCCCCCCTCCGCTTCAATTCGATCCAGACGGTGCTCTCTCTCTCTCTCCAGAGGCATCCAGGTGTGTGTTCCTGGTGTCTTGTCCGTACGTTTACAGATTTTTCAGGTACGCTAGGCTATGATAAGTACATATGCTGCTGCTAACTTGTTTGTTTTTCAAGTACAAGTCCACCTCTCTGTACAACGAATGCATGAAGTTGTTGACATAAGCGATTTTGGTATTAATGTCAGGTTTGGTGTTGTCTACTTTAATAAATTTGACTTTTAGATTATAGTGACTGTTTTTCAGACAGATGTAATATTCTCTTTATCCCTTGATTTCAAATTATATGAGCTGGCGCATTCAAAGACAACACATAATGAAAATCTGTCTATTGGAATTCTTGCACCATCATGGTCATCTTGGTTTATAGAATGCAAAACAGATCTAATTCAGATTTAGAATTTTCACAAGAATTTCAATTAAACACCTTTTTAAGTTCGGAACGCGTTTTCGAGCTCTGAGCGGGTTTTGAGATCTCTTCCCGCCACGTCCTTGCTGTAGAATAGAGGAAGGAGTAATTCATTGGGCACAAGTGTTAATTTAATATATAGGCTTTTCGTTTCAGTTTGAACCAACATATTTTATTGCTTGCGCGAAGGCTTATTAAGAACTTTTTTTCAACGAGATATCTTTGATGAAATTCTTTATTTTGGGTCAAAGCTGCATCTTTTAAAGCATGCAGTTCTAAGTTAACCATCGGTTTTAAGATGAACGTTATCTTACCAGAACCTGATATTAACAAATCTCCTAAACAATGTCCTCGTTATTATTGCCGCACGGGCTATATATACTTTGTTTATAATTTACTACAGAATCGCTTTCGAAAATGTAGCTTCCAAACTGACATTTATTTTCGAGAAAATGTTAGTTTTCCCCAAGATCTCTTTTTATTTTTCATTTTCTCTGTGAAAATACGATTTACTAGCAGGAACATAATGAACACGAGAATTTACATCACATTGTACTCAACCACATCTGTGTAAAGAAACCGTACAGTCTGCTAGTTATTCGTTCATTTCGGCAGAGTAACGAAAACTTAATCGCTGTTGTACCTGTCTTTCAAAGGAACGAGATAGGTGTATCCGTCCAGATTAGAAAACGAACTGGGACAAAGAAAAGTAATGGACAATATTCTGCTTTCAGAAGAGTACATGTTTAGACGACGAGCAGTTTATGGTACTCGTTTGTGAAACGTTGGTTCAGCAACTCTACTTGTATGTATGTATGTATGTATGTAAATTGTATGTGTGTATGTGTGTATGTATGTTACACGGGTTTTTAACGTAGATATAACAATTTTTCATTCATATCACTATAATTTATGCAGTGTGGCATATTATGATGATGTCTAGTACTGGGGCATCATTCCGCAGACATGTAGCATGATGTCCCACCCAGTCATATTATCCTGACACCAGGCCGACCAGTCCTAACACTAACCTCTTAATGCTGAACGTCAAGAGAGGCAGCCGTTAGCGTTCTTTTTATAAGTCTTTGGTATGACTCGGCCGGGGATCGAACCCACAGCTTTCCGTATCCGACGCGGACGCTTTACCAATCGGCCACCGGAACGGTTCTAATGTGAAATTCGTTACAAATATGACACAAATAAGAAAAGAAAAAATTTAGGTAGGAATCTACTCTGATGGAAATGTTTGAAAACTTTACCTTATTGATATATGCATCCTGGACGTCCGTAACATGCAATCTTCAAAAACTAACAGAACTCAAGACTTCTTCTAAGATACATATGGCCAATTATGATATCATATAATTTCTAAACCTGGAACATTTGGAATTTCCTATGTTATAAATGTCGACATCATAGAAATGTTTAAATGTCACGGAACTTTCGACATGAATATTAAGGATATGAAGATCCTTCCTGTACGTTTCTTTGTTTATTTATGTGTATACGTTTGCTTCGTTATTTATGTGTGTACGTTTGCTTCTTTAGGTATGTGTGTACGTTTGTCTCTGAAGATTTCTGTCAGATAAGTTGCTTATAATGATTATGAGTGTTCTATTTAGCCATCCTTTGCTCGTTAAACGTTAAAATTTGTATGTGTTCAGTCTCAGTCTAAGTAAAATATAATAATTAACTGTAAACTCTGTTTAAGTCTTTAAGATTAGACACGATGGATTCAAAAGCCATGGAGACATCACGTTTGGTTAATGTGCATTTGAAACTCGTCTTAAGCTGAAAAAAAAGCAAATAAAAATACAATTGTCCATATTCTTGTTTTAACATTTTGTACTGGAAATAAAATCTACACTGCCCTATCAGGAAATCAATGCGTCTTGTGACCTTGAAACACTTTATTCAACATCTCAACCGGATTATTATCTACGCATAATCGGCTACGAAGTCCGTGAGTATACATTCGATATTAGAAATCCAATCAACTCATGGAAAGAAAATAAAAGTTCAAATACTGGTGCAATCTAAGCTTTCTTACTTTCCTTTTGTATTCAAATTTGTTTAGTGTTTGACATCAATGTCAATGCCATATGTAAAGTACTTGCCTAGACTTCATTATCTATAAATTGCATCTCACCAATCCCAATGGATGATTCTATCCGCTCTTTGAAATATCTAACACTGAATCGAAAAATATTTTTGACGGGGATCTGCACTCTGCCTAAATTACATTTGCTAAATTAGCAACAATTCTGTTACAAGTCCGCCCGATGTGTGACTACTTAAATGACTCTTTATACGTAATATGAGGTGGGATGAATGGCTATTTTTGGAAGGACTATTACTTCTGGCCTAGCTTTCATACCCTGTGTGTGTGTGTGTGTGTGTGTGTGTGTGTGTGTGTGTGTGTTGACTACGACTAAAATAAAATTATATTTTGACAAAACCGCTTCAGATAATGAACAAATAGAATATGAATAGCAAACTCCACTTGATCTATTTCATCTAAGTTTATTTAATGTTCAGCATTATCCTGGTAGAAACGTTTAGGCAGAACATGACTGTAAGGCAGGATGTTATCCATAATTGGCTTTAATTAGTATGGCAGGGTGACTACGGCAATTGACCTGTACAGAACGAAGAAATAAAGACGATGAAAATTCATCAATTGCAACTCATTATATGCATGACACGGCCAAACGTCACATAAGCCCGTGTCCGCTTCAAAGTGTCCACTCTAAATTGTCCACTACGAATCGTTCTGCTCCTAATTGACCACTCACCACCAACCATACACCCTTACCAATACGATAGAAGTATTTCTACATAAACATTATATTTACAAACACACGAATGCAATATTCCACAAAACAACAGGTGGTTCAATAGAAGGATGGTGTGCAATTAACATGCAAGCATCCAATACTATCACAAAAATACATGCGTTTTTAAAGACGATTATACGCTCACACACTCACGCTCACAGCAGAAAGGGTAAGGGATTTAAAGATTAGTTGCAAAACTATACATGCACAAAATATGCACAAACATAAATCTTTGGTACGTGATTAGCATCTCTCCTCTCTAGAATCTGAGCTGCCTTGAAAAAGGCCATTGGGTTTATTCTACTTTTCTCCTTCACCCGTGGTCGCACCTTCTGGGTCGGACAATGCAGACTGCACATTTCCAATCATTCCTCATGCAAGATGTGTTGGTGGAGTCCACGAGCTTAAAAGTAGTCAGATTACTCTCATTCCCCTGTATTCCGTCTCCTCGTCAAGGATCCAGCTTGTATGCCTCATCTTTATGAACTGTGCATGTGTCTTCATCCAGTTTTCAATCATCCCACACCCACCTCAGTTACATCGCCCTCTTCGCCTCTGAGCACCACCTGCTAATCGTTTACATTTCTTCATTGATGGCCTCTCATATGATTATTGGCTTATTTTAAAGAGGTCATTTACCTCTTGAGGTTGTGTTTATGGGAATACACCCCCCCCCCGCTTCAATTCGATCCAGACGGTGCTCTCTCTCTCTCTCTCTCTCTCTCTCTCTCCAGAGGCATCCAGGTGTGTGTTCCTGGTGTCTTGTCCGTAGGTTTACAGATTTTTCAGGTACGCTAGGCTATGACAAGTACATATGCTGCTGCTAACCTGTTTGTTTTTCAAGTAGAAGTCCACCTCTATGTACAACGAATGCATGAAATTGTTGACGAAAGTGATTTTGGTATTAGTGTCAGGTTTGGTGTTGTCTCTTTAATAAATTTGACTTTTAGGTTAGAGTAACTGTTTTTCAGACAAATGTAATATTCTCCTTATCAATTGATTTCAAATTATATGAGCTGACGCATTCAAAGACAACACATAATGAAAGTCTGTCTATTGGAATTCTTGCACCATCATGGTCACCTTGGTTTATAGAATGGAAAACAGATCTAATTCAGATTTAGAATTTTCACAAGAATTTCAATTAAACACCTTTTTAAATTCGGAACGCGTTTGCGAGCTCTGAGCGGGTTTTGAGATCTCTTCCCGCCACGTCCTTGCTATAGAATAGAGGAAGGAGTAATTCATTGGCCACAAGTGTTAATTTAATATATAGGCTTTTCTTTTCAGCTTTCGAAATGAATATTAAGGATATGAAGATCCTTCCTGTCAGTATGTACGTTTGCTTGTTTATTTATGTGTGTACGTTTGCTTATTTATTTATGTGTGTACGTTTGCTTGTTTATTTATATGTGTACGTTTGTTTGTTTATTAATGTGTGTACGTTTGCTTGTTTGTTTATGTGTGTACGTTTGCTTGTTTATTTATGTGTACGTTTGCTTCTTTAGGTATGTGTGTACGTTTGCTTGTTTATTTATGTGTGTACGTTTGCTGTTTATTTATGTGTGTACGTTTGTCTCTGAAGATTTCTGTCAGATAAGTTGCTTATAATGATTATGAATGGTCTATTTAGCCATCCTTTGCTCGTTAAACGTTAAAATTTGTATGTGTTCAGTCTCAGTCTAAGTAAAATATAATAATTAACTGTAAACTCTGTTTAAGTCTTTAAGATTAGACACGATGGATTCAAAAGCCATGGAGACATTACGTTTGGTTAATGTGCATTTGAAACTCGTCTTAAGCCGAAAAAAAGGCAAATAAAAATACAATTGTCCATATTCTTGTTTTAACATTTTGTACTGGAAATAAAATCTACACTGCCCTATCAGGAAATCAGTGCGTCTTGTGACCTTGAAACACTTTATTCAACATCTCAACCGGATTATTATCTACGCATAATCGGCTACGAAGTCCGTGAGTATACATTCGATATTAGAAATCCAATCAACTCATGGAAAGAAAATAAAAGTTCAAATACTGGCGCAAACTAAGCTTTCTTACCTTCCTTTTGTATTTAAATTTGTTTAATGTTTGATATCAATGTCAGTGCCATATGTAAAGTACTTGCCTAGACTTCATTATCTATAAATTGCATCTCAACAATCGCAATTTATGATTCTATCCGCTCTTTGAAATATCTAACACTGAATCGAAAAATATTTTTGACGGGGATCTGCACTCTGCCTAAATTACATTTGCTCAATTAGCAATAATTCTGTTACAAATCCGCCCGATGTGTGACTACTTAAATGGCTCTTTATATGTAATATGAGGTGGGATGAATGGCTATTTTTGGAAGGACTATTACTTCTGGCCTAGCTTTCATACCCTGTGTGTGTGTGTGTGTGTGTGTGTGTGTGTGTGTGTGTGTTGACTACGACTAAAATAAAATTATATTTTGACAAAACCGCTTCAGATAATGAACAAATAGAATATGAATAGCAAACTCCACTTGATCTATTTCATCTAAGTTTATTTAATGTTCAGCATTATCCTGGTAGAAACGTTTAGGCAGAACATGACTGTAAGGCAGGATGTTATCCATAATTGGCTTTAATTAGTATGGCAGGGTGACTACGGCAATTGACCTGTACAGAACGAAGAAATAAAGACGATGAAAATTCATCAATTGCAACTCATTATATGCATGACACGGCCAAACGTCACATAAGCCCGTGTCCGCTTCAAAGTGTCCACTCTAAATTGTCCACTACGAATCGTTCTGCTCCTAATTGACCACTCACCACCAACCATACACCCTTACCAATACGATAGAAGTATTTCTACATAAACATTATATTTACAAACACACGAATGCAATATTCCACAAAACAACAGGTGGTTCAATAGAAGGATGGTGTGCAATTAACATGCAAGCATCCAATACTATCACAAAAATACATGCGTTTTTAAAGACGATTATACGCTCACACACTCACGCTCACAGCAGAAAGGGTAAGGGATTTAAAGATTAGTTGCAAAACTATACATGCACAAAATATGCACAAACATAAATCTTTGGTACGTGATTAGCATCTCTCCTCTCTAGAATCTGAGCTGCCTTGAAAAAGGCCATTGGGTTTATTCTACTTTTCTCCTTCACCCGTGGACGCACCTTCTGGGTCGGACAATGCAGACTGCACATTTCCAATCATTCCTCATGCAAGATGTGTTGGTGGAGTCCACGAGCTTAAAAGTAGTCAGATTACTCTCATTCCCCTGTATTCCGTCTCCTCGTCAAGGATCCAGCTTGTATGCCTCATCTTTATGAACTGTGCATGTGTCTTCATCCAGTTTTCAATCATCCCACACCCACCTCAGTTACATCGCCCTCTTCGCCTCTGAGCACCACCTGCTAATCGTTTACATTTCTTCATTGATGGCCTCTCATATGATTATTGGCTTATTTTAAAGAGGTCATTTACCTCTTGAGGTTGTGTTTATGGGAATACACCCCCCCCCGCTTCAATTCGATCCAGACGGTGCTCTCTCTCTCTCTCTCTCTCTCTCTCTCCAGAGGCATCCAGGTGTGTGTTCCTGGTGTCTTGTCCGTAGGTTTACAGATTTTTCAGGTACGCTAGGCTATGACAAGTACATATGCTGCTGCTAACCTGTTTGTTTTTCAAGTAGAAGTCCACCTCTATGTACAACGAATGCATGAAATTGTTGACGAAAGTGATTTTGGTATTAGTGTCAGGTTTGGTGTTGTCTCTTTAATAAATTTGACTTTTAGGTTAGAGTAACTGTTTTTCAGACAAATGTAATATTCTCCTTATCAATTGATTTCAAATTATATGAGCTGACGCATTCAAAGACAACACATAATGAAAGTCTGTCTATTGGAATTCTTGCACCATCATGGTCACCTTGGTTTATAGAATGGAAAACAGATCTAATTCAGATTTAGAATTTTCACAAGAATTTCAATTAAACACCTTTTTAAATTCGGAACGCGTTTGCGAGCTATGAGCGGGTTTTGAGATCTCTTCCCGCCACGTCCTTGCTATAGAATAGAGGAAGGAGTAATTCATTGGCCACAAGTGTTAATTTAATATATAGGCTTTTCTTTTCAGCTTTCAAAATGAATATTAAGGATATGAAGATCCTTCCTGTCAGTATGTACGTTTGCTTGTTTACTTATGTGTGTACGTTTGCTTATTTATTTATGTGTGTACGTTTGCTTGTTTATTTATGTGTACGTTTGTTTGTTTATTAATGTGTGTACGTTTGCTTGTTTGTTTATGTGTGTACGTTTGCTTGTTTATTTATGTGTACGTTTGCTTCTTTAGGTATGTGTGTACGTTTGCTTGTTTATTTATGTGTGTACGTTTGCTGTTTATTTATGTGTGTACGTTTGTCTCTGAAGATTTCTGTCAGATAAGTTGCTTATAATGATTATGAATGGTCTATTTAGCCATCCTTTGCTCGTTAAACGTTAAAATTTGTATGTGTTCAGTCTCAGTCTAAGTAAAATATAATAATTAACTGTAAACTCTGTTTAAGTCTTTAAGATTAGACACGATGGATTCAAAAGCCATGGAGACATTACGTTTGGTTAATGTGCATTTGAAACTCGTCTTAAGCCGAAAAAAAGGCAAATAAAAATACAATTGTCCATATTCTTGTTTTAACATTTTGTACTGGAAATAAAATCTACACTGCCCTATCAGGAAATCAGTGCGTCTTGTGACCTTGAAACACTTTATTCAACATCTCAACCGGATTATTAACTACGCATAATCGGCTACGAAGTCCGTGAGTATACATTCGATATTAGAAATCCAATCAACTCATGGAAAGAAAATAAAAGTTCAAATACTGGTGCAAACTAAGCTTTCTTACCTTCCTTTTGTATTTAAATTTGTTTAATGTTTGACATCAATGTCAGTGCCATATGTAAAGTACTTGCCTAGACTTCATTATCTATAAATTGCATCTCAACAATCGCAATTTATGATTCTATCCGCTCTTTGAAATATCTAACACTGAATCGAAAAATATTTTTGACGGGGATCTGCACTCTGCCTAAATTACATTTGCTCAATTAGCAATAATTCTGTTACAAATCCGCCCGATGTGTGACTACTTAAATGGCTCTTTATATGTAATATGAGGTGGGATGAATGGCTATTTTTGGAAGGACTATTTCTACTTGCCTAGCTTTCATACTCTATGTGTGTGTGTCTGTGTGTGTGTGTGTGTGTGTGTGTGTGTGTGTGCTGACTACGACTAAAATAAAAATATATTTTGACAAAACCGCTTCAGATAATGAACAAATAGAACATGAATAGCAAACTCCACTTGATCTATTTCATCTAAGTTTGTTTAATGTTCAGCATTATCCTGGTAGAAACGTTTAGCCAGAACATGATTGTAAGGCAGGATGTTATCCATAATTGGCTTTAATTAGTATGGCAGGGTGACTACGGCCATTGACCTGTACAGAGCGAAGAAATAAAGACGATGAAAATTCATCAATTGCAACTCATTATATGCATGACACGGCCAAACGTCACATAAGCCCGTGTCCGCTTCAAAGTGTCCACTCTAAATTGTCCACTACGAATCGTTCTGCTCCTAATTGACCACTCACCACCAACCATACACCCTTACCAATACGATAGAAGTATTTCTACATAAACATTATATTTACAAACACACGAATGCAATATTCCACAAAACAACAGGTGGTTCAATAGAAGGATGGTGTGCAATTAACATGCAAGCATCCAATACTATCACAAAAATACATGCGTTTTTAAAGACGATTATACGCTCACACACTCACGCTCACAGCAGAAAGGGTAAGGGATTTAAAGATTAGTTGTAAAACTATACATGCACAAAATATGCACAAACATATATCTTTGGTACGTGATTAGCATCTCTCCTCTCTAGAATCTGAGCTGCCTTGAAAAAGGCCATTGGGTTTATTCTACTTTTCTCCTTCACCCGTGGTCGCACCTTCTGGGTCGGACAATGCAGACTGCACATTTCCAATCATTCCTCATGCAAGATGTGTTGGTGGAGTCCACGAGCTTAAAAGTAGTCAGATTACTCTCATTCCCCTGTATTCCGTCTCCTCGTCAAGGATCCAGCTTGTATGCCTCATCTTTATGAACTGTGCATGTGTCTTCATCCAGTTTTCAATCATCCCACACCCACCTCAGTTACATCGCCCTCTTCGCCTCTGAGCACCACCTGCTAATCGTTTACATTTCTTCATTGATGGCCTCTCATATGATTATTGGCTTATTTTAAAGAGGTCATTTACCTCTTGAGGTTGTGTTTATGGGAATACACCCCCCCCCCGCTTCAATTCGATCCAGACGGTGCTCTCTCTCTCTCTCTCTCCAGAGGCATCCAGGTGTGTGTTCCTGGTGTCTTGTCCGTAGGTTTACAGATTTTTCAGGTACGCTAGGCTATGACAAGTACATATGCTGCTGCTAACCTGTTTGTTTTTCAAGTAGAAGTCCACCTCTATGTACAACGAATGCATGAAATTGTTGACGAAAGTGATTTTGGTATTAGTGTCAGGTTTGGTGTTGTCTCTTTAATAAATTTGACTTTTAGGTTAGAGTAACTGTTTTTCAGACAAATGTAATATTCTCCTTATCAATTGATTTCAAATTATATGAGCTGACGCATTCAAAGACAACACATAATGAAAGTCTGTCTATTGGAATTCTTGCACCATCATGGTCACCTTGGTTTATAGAATGGAAAACAGATCTAATTCAGATTTAGAATTTTCACAAGAATTTCAATTAAACACCTTTTCAAATTCGGAACGCGTTTGCGAGCTCTGAGCGGGTTTTGAGATCTCTTCCCGCCACGTCCTTGCTATAGAATAGAGGAAGGAGTAATTCATTGGCCACAAGTGTTAATTTAATATATAGGCTTTTCTTTTCAGCTTTCGAAATGAATATTAAGGATATGAAGATCCTTCCTGTCAGTATGTACGTTTGCTTGTTTACTTATGTGTGTACGTTTGCTTATTTATTTATGTATTTACGTTTGCTTGTTTATTTATATGTGTACGTTTGTTTGTTTATTAATGTGTGTACGTTTGCTTGTTTGTTTATGTGTGTACGTTTGCTTGTTTATTTATGTGTGTACGTTTGCTTCTTTAGGTATGTGTGTACGTTTGCTTGTTTATTTATGTGTGTACGTTTGCTGTTTATTTATGTGTGTACGTTTGTCTCTGAAGATTTCTGTCAGATAAGTTGCTTATAATGATTATGAATGGTCTATTTAGCCATCCTTTGCTCGTTAAACGTTAAAATTTGTATGTGTTCAGTCTCAGTCTAAGTAAAATATAATAATTAACTGTAAACTCTGTTTAAGTCTTTAAGATTAGACACGATGGATTCAAAAGCCATGGAGACATTACGTTTGGTTAATGTGCATTTGAAACTCGTCTTAAGCTGAAAAAAAGCAAATAAAAATACAATTGTCCATATTCTTGTTTTAACATTTTGTACTGGAAATAAAATCTACACTGCCCTATCAGGAAATCAATGCGTCTTGTGACCTTGAAACACTTTATTCAACATCTCAACCGGATTATTATCTACGCATAATCGGCTACGAAGTCCGTGAGTATACATTCGATATTAGAAATCCAATCAACTCATGGAAAGAAAATAAAAGTTCAAATACTGGTGCAAACTAAGCTTTCTTACCTTCCTTTTGTATTTAAATTTGTTTAATGTTTGACATCAATGTCAGTGCCATATGTAAAGTACTTGCCTAGACTTCATTATCTATAAATTGCATCTCAACAATCGCAATTTATGATTCTATCCGCTCTTTGAAATATCTAACACTGAATCGAAAAATATTTTTGACGGGGATCTGCACTCTGCCTAAATTACATTTGCTCAATTAGCAATAATTCTGTTACAAATCCGCCCGATGTGTGACTACTTAAATGGCTCTTTATATGTAATATGAGGTGGGATGAATGGCTATTTTTGGAAGGAATATTACTTCTGGCCTAGCTTTCATACTCTGTGTGTGTGTGTGTGTGTGTGTGTGTGTGTGTTGACTACGACTAAAATAAAATTATATTCTGACGAAACCTCTTCAGATAATGAACAAATAGAACACGAATAGCAAACTCCACTTAATCTATTTCATCTAAGTTTATTTAATGTTCAGCATTATCCTGGTAGAAACGTTTAGCCAGAACATGACTGTAAGGCAGGATGTTATCCATAATTGGCTTTAATTAGTATGGCAGAGTGACTACGGCAATTGACCTGTACAGAACAAAGAAATAAAGACGATGAAAATTCATCAATTACAACTCATTTTATGCATGACAAGGCCAAACGTAACATAAGCCCGTGTCCGCTCCAATGTGTCCACTCTAAATTGTCCACTACGAATCGTTCTGCTCCTAATTGACCACTCACCACCACCCATGCACCCTTATCAATACGATAGAAGTATGTATACATACACTTTATATTTACAAACACACGAATACACTATTCCACAAGACAAGATGGTGCTTCAATAGAAGGATGGTGTGAAATTGACATTCAAGCATCCAATACTATCACAAAAGGACATGCAGTTTTTAAAGACAAACTATTATACGCTCACACACTGACACTCACAACAGAAGGAGTAAGGGATTATAGATTAGTTGTCAACCTATCCATGCACAAAACATGCACAAACATAAATCTTTGGTACGTGATTAGCATCTCTATTCTCTAGAATCTGAGCTACCTTGAAAAAGGCCATTGGGTTTCTTCTACTCTTATCCTTCACCCGTGGTCGTACCTTCCGGTTCGGACACCGCAGGCTGCACATCGATGCCTCATTTCCAATCATTTCTCATGCAAGATGTGTTAGTGGAGTCCACGAGCCTAAAAGTAGTCAGATTGCTCTCATTCCCCTATATTCCTTCTCCTCGTCAAGGATCCAGCTTGTATGCCGCATCTTTATAAACTGTACATATGTCTTCATCCAGTTCTCAATCATCACACACCCACCTTAGTTCCATTGCCCTCTTCGCCTCTGAGCACAACCTCCTAACCGTCATTAATGGGCATACATATGATTATTGGCTCATTTTAAAGAGGCCATTTACCTCTTGAGGCGGAGCGTATGGGAATCGGTCCTGACGTTTCCATTCGATTCATACGGTGCTCTCTCTCTCTCTCTCTCTCTCCCTGTCTCTCTCTGTGTTCCATGGCGGCGCTTAGCTTCCCCTGCTTGACAGGATTGATTGGCTGTCATTCTTGTCTTTCTTCATTTTCTTTGAACAGAATGGCGAATGGGCCACGTTATTAATCAACCCGCTCTCTGAATACACCCCTCGCACATGATATCAACTGAATATAAATCGCGCAATCCTAAAACAATCCATTATTCCGATTGTTGACATAGTTATACACAACGCTTAGGGAGTTTTTATGCATACACACTATTCGTACATTATTCACACAAAGTAGAATCTGATGTTTGTAATCATACATAGTTGAGATGAGTACATATAGCATTTGATTATAATAAATGTCAATACTGGTATCTTCAATATTAGATCATCCACAAGAAGGAAAATATTCCATACTGTTTACGTTGGGCGGGTAACAACTACCCATAAGATTCTTGGTCGGTGACTTGCATCAATGTTCATGATACAGACTTGAACGTCTTTCGGTTTCGATGGAGACGTTCATAATTAGCACACATAACAGCATTCCTAAAAGCTGTGCACCAAATGTGAGTCAGAAAATACTGAATTTTCCGGGCATCCGTCCTTTCTTTTCTTTCTTGTTCTTCACAGGAAGTTATAAGTTATACCACTTTCTCAAAGCATTTTACTCTGAATTGAGATTTCATGCCTCTCAGATACACTTCCACTGTTTCTTCATGACTCATCAGCAAACACTGGTCGTATTTATTTCTGACTAGGATGGTCGAATTAACAACAATAACAATATACTCTGGTCAATCAAGGATCAGAAACGTAACGTTTGTACTTCTTGAGTGACTTATATGATGACACGTCAACATATACGAATTCGAAAGGACTGATCCTCTGAGAGCCACATTGATAATGATGCCAATGAGCAAACCATTTCTTAGCTATCCTTGGAAGAAGGACACACGATCCTGGAACGCTGCTTAGACGCAATGGTGATTGATTTCGTTTCCACTTCTTGATAGGCGATACTTAGTTTGACTGATGTTGCTTTTCACTTTATGTAAGACATACACATACCGCATGCAAATGCTGGCTTCTTCGATGATGGTTTTGTATTCGTTAGCTATTGCCATTAAACTTAACGCGGCACTGTTTGGATTCAGTTTCATGCCTACATTAACTCCATTCAACATATACTTGTCTTGCAACGACATATCCAAGTGGAAACGATCCATTATTTCCACAATGGCTCCTTATTTGATTTTCATTCGGCAATCATTACATCCAAATATTTTGGATATCGTCATCTTCTGCCAGCGCAACGTTTCTAATGCTCCAGATATTCGTATCGTGGAGACATCCATGTGTGTGTTCATGGTGTCTTGTGCGTACGTCAAGAGAGATTTCATGTACGCTCGGCTATGACAAGTCTATATGCTGCTGCTAACTTGTTTGTTTTTCAGTTACAAGTCCAAATCTCTGAACAACGAATGCATGGAATTGTTCACGGAAGCTATTTTTGTATTCGTGTCAGGTTTGGTGCTGTCTACTTTGATAAATTTGACTTTTAGGTAATATTAACTGTTATTCAGACTGATGGAATATTTTTTGTGTCCTTTGATTTCAAATTAGACGCGCTGATATAACAAAGAATGAAATTATACTCATTGGAATTCTCGCACAATCATCGTCATAATTTGTTTGTGGCATAGAAAACAGATCGACTTTTTACAAGAACCTCAGTGAAACACCTTTATAGTTCGGTACCCGTTTGTGAGTTCTGACGGGTGTTGACATCTCTTTCCGCCACGTCCTTGCTGTAGAATAGAGGAAGAAGTAATTCAGAAGTGTTAATTAAATATGTAGGCGTTTATTTTCAAGTTTGAAACAACACATTTGTATTACTTAAACGAAAGGCTTATTTAGAACTGTGTTTGTCCACGAAAGCACTATGATGACATTTATTTTGCGTCAAAGCTGCACATTTTAAAGCATGCAGTTGTAAGATAACCATCGGTTTTAAGATGCACGCTACCTTACCAGAAGCTGATATTAACATATCTCCTAAACCATGTCCTCGTTATCGTTGCTACACAGGATATACATACGTTTTTATAATTCACGGCAGAATCGCTTCAGAAAATATAGCCTCCACCATGATATTTATTTTAGAGCAAATATTAGTTTCGTCCAAGTTCTCTTTTTATTTGTCATTTTCACATTGAAAATACGATTCACTGGCAGGAAGATAATGAAAATGTACAAGTTCACTGTAAACGTGATTCATGTTTCCACCTTCCTCGTATGCAACAATGACAGTATCCACTTTGAAGATAATGGCGACATTTCCATCAAATTGTATTCAACCACATATGTGCAAACAAACGGCACAGTCTGCTATTTATTCGTTCATTTCGGCAGAGTAACGAAACCTCAATCGTTGTTATATGTGTCTTTCAAAGGAGCGAGATCGGTGTATCCACCAAGATTAGAAAACTAACTGGGGCAAAGAAATGTAATGGACAATAATCTGCTTTGAGAAGAGTACATTTTAAGGGCTTAGCAGCTTATGGTACAAGTTTTAAAAACGTTGATTCAGCAACTCAGCTTGAATGTATGTATGTATGTATGTATGTATGTGTGCATGAATGTATGTGTGTGTGTGTGACTTGCATATTTCACGTAACTTTAACAATTATTATGTCATATCGCTACGATGTCTCCAGTGTGGCAGTTCATAGTGATATCTAGCACTGGGACATTATGCCACAGACGTGTAGCATGATGTCCCACAGAGTCACATTATACTGACACCAGGCCAACCAATCCTAAGACTAACCTCGTAACGTGAACGCCAAGCGACGTAGACGTAAGCACTAATTTTATAAGTTTTTGGTATGACTCGGCCGGAGATCGAACCCACGGCCTCTCGTATCCGAGGCGAACGCTGAACCACTAAGGAACCGGAACGGTTCTAATATTAAACTCGTTACAAATATGACACAAATAAGAAAAGAAATATATTAAGTTAGGAATCTGCTCTGATGGAAACATTTGAAAACTTTACCTTATTTATATAGACATCTTGTACGTCCGTAACAAGCAATCTTCATGCAATAAAAGAAAGAACTCTCGATTTCTACTAAGATACATATGGTCAATTGTAATATAATATATCTTCTAAACCCGGAATATTCGTTAGTTCCCATGCCGTAAATGTCGACAAAGTGATCAAAGTAATGTATAATTGTCACGGAGCTTTCGGAATGAATATGTGTGGATATGAAGATAATTCTTGTCTGTATGTACGCTTGCTTGTTTATGTATGTGTGTACATTTGCCTGTTGATGTATGTATGTACATTTGCTTGTTTTTGTATGTGTGTAAGTTTGCTTGTTTATGTATGTGTGTACTTTTCCTTGTTTATGTATGTGTGTACGTTTGTTTGTTTATGTATGTGTATATGTTTGTTTATGCATGTGTGTACGTTTGACTATTTATGTTTGTGTGAACGTTTGATTGTTTATGTATGTGTGTACGTTTACTTGTTTATGTATGTGTATACGTTTACTTGTCTATGTATGTGTGTACGTTTGTTTATTTATGTTTGTGTGTAGGTTTGTTTGTTTATGTAAGTGTGTACGTTTGCTTGTTTATGTATGTGTGTACGTTTGTCTATGAAGATGTTTGTCAAATATGCTGCTTATCAAGATTTTCAATGATCTATTTTTCGACTCTCACTCATCTTTCACATTTGCTGATTTCAATCTCAGTCTATGTAAAATATAATAACGAACTTTTAAATCTGTTTAAGTCTTTACGTTGCTCAAAGATTGGACACTACGGATTAAAGATCCGTGGATACATTACTTATGGTTAATATATATTTAAAACTCGTCTTATGCCAAAATTCAAGCTAATAAAACAACAATTGTCCATATTCTTGTTTTTGCAGTTTTTACTGGAAAGAAAATCTATACCGTCCATAAAAGGAAATCAAACTATATTATGACCTTGAACGATTTTAATCAACATCTCAGCTGGATTGTTAGCTAAGCATAATTTGCCACGAAGTTCGTGATTACACATTCGATATTAGACATCCAATTAACTTATGCGGAGAATGTTCAAATACTGGTGCAAACTAAGGTTTCTTTCCTTTTGCATCAAAATTTATTTCGTGTTTGACATCAATATCAATGCTATATGCAATGTACTTGCCTAGATTTCTTTATCTATAAACTGCATCTTACCAATTCCAATGGATGATTGTATCAGCCCTTTGAAATAGCTAACGTTGAATCAAAACATATTTTTGACGGGGATATGTACTCCATTACAATTGCTAAATATGCAACAATTATGTTAAAATTCTGCCTCATTGTGTCACTACTTAAACGACTCTTTATAGGTAATATGAGGTGGGATAAAATAGCTATTTTTGGAAGGACTATTTATACTTGCCTAGCCTTCATACTGTGTGTGTGTGTGTGTGTGTGTGTGTGTGTGTGTGTGTTGGCTGCTACTAAAATAAAATTCTATTTTGAATAAACCTCTTCAGGTAATGAACAAATAGAACATGAATAGCAAACTCCACTTGATCTATTTCATCTAAGCTTATTCCAGGTTCAACATTATGCTGGTAGCAACCTATATCCAGAACATGATATTAAGGCAGGATGTTATCCATAGATGGCTTTCATTAGCTTGGCAGGGTGGCTAGACAATTGACCCGTACAGAACATAGAAATAAAGACGGTGAACTTTCATCAAATGCAACTCATTATATGGATGACACGGCCAAACATCACATAAGCTCGTGTCCGCTTCAAAGTGACCACTCCAAATTGTCCATTACGAATCGTTCTGCTCCTAATTGACCACTCACCACCACTCATACACCCTTACAAATACGATATAAGTGTTTATACATGCACCTTATATTTACATACACAAGAATATACTCTTTCACAAGACAGAAGTGGGTTTAATAGAAGGATGGTGTGAAACTCACATACATGCATCCAATACTATCACAAAAATACATGCAGTTTTTAAAGACAAACTATGATACGCTCACACACTCACAATCACAACATAAGGAGTAAGGGATTCAAAGATTAGTTGTTAACTTACATGCACAAACATAAAACTTTGGTACGTGATCAGCATCTCTCTTCTCTAGAATCTGAGCTGCCTTGAAAAAGGTCCTTGGGTTTCTTCTACTCCTCTCCTTCACCCGTGGTCGCACCTTCCGGGTCTGACTCCGCAGGCTCACATCGATGCCTCGGTTCCATTCATTTCTCCTGCAAGATGTGTTAGTGGAGTCCACGAGCCTAAAAGTAGGCAGATTGTTCTCATTCCCCTGTATTCCTTCTCCTCGTCAAGGATCCAGCTTGTATGCCTCATCTTTATAAACTGTACATGTGTCTTCATCCAATTTTCAATTATCCCACACCCACCTCAGTTCCATCACCTTTTTCTTCTCTGAGCACAACCACCTAATCGTCTACATTTTTTCATTGATGGGCTCTCATATGATTATTGGCTCATTTTAAAGAAGTCATTCACCTCTTGAGGTGGAGCTTATGTGATTAGGCCCCTGACGTTTCCATTCGATCTATATGTGCTCTCTCTCTCTCTCGGTGTACTCTCTCTCTCTCTCTCTCTCTCTCTCTCTCTGTTCCATGGCGGCGCTTAGCTTCCCCTACTTGACAGGATTTATTAGCTGTCATTCATGTCTTTCTTCATTTTTATTTTCCAGAAAGGCGAATGGGCCACTTTACTAGACAACCCGCACTCTGCATACAATACTCACACGGGATATCAACCGAATATAAATCGTCCAAAGCTAAAAGAATTCATTAATCCGATTCTTGACATAGTTATACACAAAGATTCGGGAGTGATACACACTATTCGTACATTGTTCAGACAAAGTGGAATGTGATGTTTGTAATCTCACATTGTTGAGATCAGTACATATATCATTTGATTATAATGAACGTCAATAAAGTTATCTTCAAGATTAGATAATTCACAAGAATGAAAATGTTCCATACTGTGAACGTTGGGAGAGTAACAACTACTCATAAGGTTCTTTTTCGTTGGCTTGCATCAATGTTCATGATACAGACTTGAACGTCTTTCGGTTTCGACTGTATAGGTGTCTCTAAGTCTTAACTTGTGGTCTGTGACTGTTGTGTTTGTTGTGACGGTTGTGGTGAACACTAATCTCCATCTGTTCTTCGTTATCCATCTTATTTCTAAGAGCTTACGATCCCTTCTCCCTCCTTTCAAACTGTTGATTTCCAGATTAATGTCAAACTCTATACATGCAAAATGATTTTCTCTGCACATTGACAATACAACATAAAGGTGACATAATTTTAGATGATGGAAATGCCCTTCGTCGTTGCTATGGTCTGAGTGAAATCAAATCAAATCCCCATAATGCGTATCCTCATGGAAAGTTCTCGCTGATGTTGGTACTTTACTGACCCTTGGTTACAAACAGTGACAAGTCAGGTCTGAAGTAACTTTTTTTGCAAAGTTAATATCAAAGATCAAGAACGTAATGTCTGTATTTCTTGAGTGACGTCTATCTTGGACACTTCAACGTATACCAAATAAAATCACATTCTCGGTTCCTACATATATGCAAATGATCAGTTAGGAACTAATAAGTCTTAAAAAGTTGGAATATTTGGTGACTCCTATCCCGTAAATGGCCAGCAAGCGATCATGGAAATGTATAGTTACCACTAAGCATTCGTAATACAATGTGAGTGGAAATTAGGATCCTACCTATATCTATGTATATTCGTATGAGTGTTAGAGTGTGTTTGTTCAGCCGTCTCTTCATCAGTTGTTCAATGTTCATGTTTTCATCATTTACTCATAAAAGTTTGCAATATGTTTCCTTCAAAATCGGTCTCTGTATATTCCTATCAGATCATTTAAAACTGCATATTGCTCAACGTTTAGATTCTACGGACGGAAGGCACGTGAAACCTTACGTTGAATTAATAAATTTCTAAATTCGTCTGAAAATGAAAAACAATAAAACTATTATTGATACTCTTCCTCCTTTAAAAAAAAGAAAGAATCAGATGCATCTAACAGTATTCCATTCCGTTTAAACATTGGTACCCGACATCTCAATCTTATTTGGAAATCTCCTTAAAGAACTCGGGATACGTATTACGATGTTGACTGAAATAATTATGGTTAAAAACACGATAATACTGTCTACACTTCCCTAACATTTCAGTTGTGAATGGTGACTGCGGTTAAAATACAAGCTTGTTTGACGAAACCTCTTCAAATAGATCATTAGTAGCAAACTCCACTTGACTTAGCACCATCTATGTTCATTCCAGGTTAAAGATTATCCTAGTGACACGGTTTGTATGAACACGACGGTAAGGCAGCGTTTGTCTATAAATAACATGAATTAAGCAGCCAGGCAACGACACTGGACACGTACAGGTCATAGAAATAAAGACTTTGAACTATATATACCTTGAACGTGACACACACACACACAGATATACTTATATATATATATATATATATATATATATATATATATATATATATATATATATATATATATATGTGTGTGTGTGTGTGTGTGTGTGTGTGAATAAGGATCATTTCCTACTCACAACCACAATCTTAATATATTTGCTATCTATCATTCTATCATGCTAGAAAGACAAAGGTGAATTAGAAGGTGCTTATGGAGGAGGACATAAACTAGGAGGAGGAGGACATGTAGGGTAGAAACTAGTCAAGGCATAGCCATTTCCATTGTTGAAAACACACAAACACACGTTTTCGTAACAGTAACATATTACTAAATTCATCTAAAGTCTTGTCGACCTGTTTCACCTGAACACGTTTTTGATGTAAGTAGAACTAGTGTGTTGTGATTTGGCTTTTTGACAAAGTTTTAATAATTTTCAGTCATATCGCAACGATGTCTGCATTGAGGCAGCTTATTGTGATGTCTAGCAATGGGGCATCATGCCACAGATATGTAGCATGATGTCCGACACAGCCACAGTATTCCGACACCATGCCGACCAGCCCTAAGACTGACCTCTTAATGCTGAACGCCTAGCGAGACAGTCGTTAGTACCATTTTTATAAGTTTGGTATGACTCTGCCAGGGAACGAACCCACGGCCTCCCGTATCCGAGGCGGACGCTCTAACCACTAGGCCAGCGGAATGGTTCTAATGTTAAATTCGTTACAAATATGACACAAATAAGAAAAGAAAAAAATTAAGGTATGAATCTACTCTGCTGGAAACGTTTGTTTATTTATGTGTATACGTTTGATTGTTTATGTACATGTGTACGTTTGTCTTTGAAGATGTTAGTCAAATATGTTGATTATTAAGATTATGAAAGTCCTTTTTCTCCTCCTTTGCTCGTTAAACTTTCAAATTTGTTTTTGTTCCGTCTCAGTGTATGTGAAATATCATAATTAACTCTAAAATCTTTTTAAGTCATTACGTTGCACAAAGATTAGACACGATGAATTCAAGATCCATGGAGACATTACGTTTGGTTAATATATATTTAAAACTCGTTAAGCCAAAAATTAAGCTAATAAAAAAACAGTACTTCCTATTCTTGTTTTTACAGCTTTTACCCTGTTTTAGTCTTTACGTTGCTCAAAGATTAGACACAACGGATTGGAGCTCTACGGAGACATTACATTTGGTTAATTATACTTAAAACTCGTCTTAAGCCAGACATGAAGCTAATAAAACAACATTTGTCCCTATTCTTGTTTTTTTTTTTTTTTTTTTTGTTGCAATTTTTACTGGAACGAAAATATATACCGCTCTATAAGGAAATCAAAACATGTTATGATTTTGAAACATTTTATTCAACATCTCAACTGGATTATTAGCTAAGCATAATTTGCCACGAAGTTCGTGATTACACATTCGATATCAGACATCCAGTTAACATATGCAAAGAAAGTAAAAGTTCAAATTCTGGTCCAAACTAAGCTTTCGTACTTTCCTTTTGCATCGAAATTTGTTACGGATTTGACATCAATGTCAATGCCACATAATATGTCATTGCCTTGACTTCATTTCCTATAAACTGCATCTTACCAATCCCAACGGATGATTGTATCAGCTCTTTGAAATAGCTAACGTTTAATCGAAACATATTTTTGACGTTGATCAGCACTCTGCCTACATTACTATTGCTAAATATGCAACAATTATGTTAAAAAGCACGACTTTGAGACTACTTAAATGACTCTTTATACGTAATATGATGTGGCATGAAATGGCAATTTTTGGAAGGACTATGTTCACTTGCCTAGCATTCATACTCTCTGTCTGTATGTTGACTACGACTAAAATAAAATTCTATTTTGACCAAACCTCTTTACATAATGAACAAATAGAACATGAATAGCAAACACCACTTTGATTTATTTCATCTAAGTTCATTCCAGGTTCAACATTATGCTGGTTGCAACGTTTAGCCAGAACATGACTGTAAGGCAGGATGTTATCTATAATTGGCTTTAATTAGTATGGCAGGGCGACTACGGCGATTGACCCGTAAAGAACATAGAAATAAAGACGATGAAATTTCATCAAATGCAACTCATATTCATTACACGTCCAAACGTCACATAAGCTCGTGTCCGCTTCATAGTGTCCACTCCAAATTGTCCACTACGAATCGTTCTGCTAATAAATGACCACTCACAACCACCCATACACCCTTACGAATACGATAGAGGTCTTTATACATAAACCTTATATTTACATACACACGAATATTCAACTCCACAAGACAGGAGTGGGTTCAATAGATGGATAGTGCGAAATTGGAATGCAGTCATCCAATACTATCATAAAAGGACATGCAGTTTTTACAGAAAAACTACTATACGCTCACACACTCACAAACACAACAGAAGATTAAGGGATTTAAGGTTTAGTTGTCAACTTATACATGCATAAAACATGCACAAACATACATCTTTGGTACGTGATTAGCATCTCTCTTCTCTAGAATCTGAGTTACCTTGAAGAAGGGCATCGGGTTTCTTAAACTCTTTCGCTTCACCGGTCATCGCACCTTCCGGTTGTACACCTCAGGCTGCACATCGCTCTCTCAGTTCCATTCATTTCGTCTACAAGATGTGTTGGTGGAGTCCACGGGCCTAAAAGTAGTCAAATTGCTCTCATTCCCCTGTATCCATTCTCTTCGTCAAGGATCCAGCTTGTATGCCTCATCTTTATAAACTGTACATTTGTCTATATCTAGTTTTCATTCATCCCACACCCACCTCAGTTTCATCGCCCTCTTCTCATCTGTACACCTCCTTTTAATAGTCTCCATTTCTTCATTGATTGGCTTTCATAAGAGTATTGGCTCTTTTTAAAGAGGTCATCTAACTTTTCAAGTGGTGTTTATGGGAAGAGGCTCCCAGACGCTTCCATTCGAACCACACGGTGCTCTCTCTCTCTCTCTCTCTCTCTCTCTCTCTCTCTCTCTCTCTCAGTTCCATGGCGGCGCTTCGCTTCCTCTACTTGACATTATTGATTGGCTGTCTTTCTTGTCTTTCTTCATTCTTTTTGTCTAGAAAGGCGAATCGGACATATTATTAAACATCCTGCACTCGCGCAAAGCTAAAACAATTAATTAGTCCGATTGTTGGCATAGTTAAACACAAAGGCTAGGGAATGTTTATTGTTCAAGCAAGGTGGAATCTGATGTTTGTAATCTCACATTGTTGAGATGAGTATCTATATCCTTTGGTTATAATAAAGTCAATAGTATTATCTTCAAGATGAGATATTCCACTCGAACGGACATATTCCATACTCTGAACGTTGAGAAAATAACAACTATCCATTAGGTTCTTGATCACTGACTTGCATCAATGTTTATGATAGAGTCTCGAACGTCTTTCGGTTTCCATGGATGTTCATCATTAGCACATAACAGCATTCAAAGAAGCTGTGTACGAAATGTGAGTCAGAAGATATTGAACTTTCTAGGTATCATTTATTTATTTTTCTTTTCTTTTTCTTCAGATGAAATTATAAGTTATACCATTTTCTTAAAACCCTTTCTTCTGAATTGAGAATCCATGGCACTCAGATACTCTTTCAGTATTTCTTCATGACTCATCAGCTAACACTGGTCGTGTTTATTTCTCACTAGGCATTATTCGAATTAACAACTATAACAATGTACTCTGGTCATTTTGTTTTATTTTCTTTGCCAAGGCACCGGCAAAAGAGGAGTCTAAAATGTTCTTGTTCTGCCAGCATTGGCATCACGACAGTATGGGTGTCTATAACTCTTTAGTTGTGGACTATATCTGTTATGATTGTTATGACTGTTCCGGACAAAATGTATCCTAATCTCCATGTTTTTCGTGATCCATAGAGTTTCGGATCTCTTCTATCAAACTGTTGATTTCTAATGTATTGTCAAACTATACATGCAAAATGATTTCTCTGCATATTGAAAATACAACATACGGTTGACCTGATTTTAGCGGTTGGAAATGCCCATCGTCGTTGCTGTGGTCTGGAGTGAAATAAAATCCCCATAAGGTGTATCCTCACGGAAAGTATTCGAACGAAATTCAGTTTGCTGCTGTTCGTTCTTAACTGTCCTTTGGTTACAAAGCAGTGTCAAGTAAGATCTGAAGTAAATTTGCACGGCAAAACTAATATCAAAGATCTGGAACGTAACGTCTGTGCTTCTTGAATGACATATATCTTGGACACGTCAACATATATGAATTTGAAAGGACTGATGACAGGCTCTTTTGAGGGTCACATTGATAAAGACGCCAACGAGCAAACCTTTTGTTAGCTATCCATGGAGAAAGGATGCCCGATCGTGATCGCTGCTTGGAGGCAACGGTGATGGATTTCGTTTCCACTTCTTGATGGACGATACTTAGTTGTCGTTCTGATCAAGGCTTGACTGATGCTGCTTTTCACTTCGTGTAAGACTTCCACACATCGCATGTAAAGTCTGGCTTCTTCGATGATGGTTTTGCATTCGTTAGCTTTTGCCATGAAACTTAATGCGACACTGTTTGGTTTCAGTTTCATGCTTACATTGACTCCATTCAGTAGATACTTGTCTTGCAACCAGATATCCAAATGGAAACTAACAATCATTTCCAAAATGGATCCTTATTTTATTTTCTTTCGGCAATCATTACATCCAAATATTTTGGGTATCGTCATTTTCAGCTAACTCAGCTTTTCTAATGCTCCAGATTTACGTACCGTGGAGGCATCCAGGTGTGTGTTCTTGGTGTTTTGTCTATACGTCAAGAGAGATTTCATGTACGCTAGGCTATGTCAAGTATATGTGCTGCTGCTAACTAGTTTGTTATTCAATTACAAGTCCAAATCTCTGAACCTCGAATGCATATAATTGTTCACGAAAGCTATTTTTGTATTAATGACAGGTTTGGTGTTGTCTACTTTGATAAATTTGACTTTTTCGATAAGAGTGACTGTTATTCAGACAGATGTAATATTCTCTTTGTCCCTTGATTTCAAATTAGATGCGCTGACGTATTCAAAGACAACACAGTATGAAATTCTACTCATTTTAATTCTTTCACAATCATCGTCATAATTTGCTCGTGGCATGGAAAACAAATCGAATTAAGACTTAGAACTTCTACAAGAATCTCAATGAAACACCTTTTTAATTCGGAGCGCGTTTGTGAGCTCTGAACGGGTGTTGACATCTCTTTCCGCCACGTTCTTGCTGTAGAATAGAGGAAGAAGTAACTAATTGGCCTGAAGTGTTAATTGAATATGTAGGCGTTTCTTTTCAAGTTTGAAACAACACATCTTTATTGCTTACGCGAAGGCTTATTTAGAACTGTGTTTGTCAACGAGAGCACATTGACGAAATACATTTCTTTGCGTCAAAGCTGCATCTTTTAAAGCATGCAGTTCTAAGATAACCATCGGTTTTAAGATGAACGCTACCTTATCAGAAGCTGATATTAGCATATCTCCTAAACCATGTTCTCGTTATTATTGCTACACAAGATATATATACTTTTCTTTATAATTCACTGCAGGATCGCTTCCGAAAATGATGCTTCCACCATGATATTTATTTTAGAGAAAATAATTGTTTCATCCACGTTCTCTTTTTATTTTTCATTTTTACTGTCAGAATACGATTTACTGGCAGGAAGATAATCAAAATGTACAAATTAACTGTAAACGTGATTCATCTTTCCACCTTCCTCGTATGCAACAATGACAGTATCCGCTTTAAAAACAATGGCGGAATTTCCGTCACATTGTACTCATCCACATATGTGTAAACAAACGGTACGATCTGCTAGTTATTCGTTCATTTCGACAGGGTAACGAAAATTGAATTGTTGTTGTATGTGTCTTCAAAGGAGCGAAATCGGTGCATCCACCAAGATTAGCAAAGAAAAGTAATGGATAATAATCTGCTTTGAGAAGAGTAGATTTTAAGAGTTGAGCAGCTTTTGGTACAAGTTTTTAAAACGTTGATTCAGCAACTCAGCTTGTATGTATGTATGTATGTATGTATGCATGTATGTATGTATGTATGTATGTATGTATGTATGTATGTATGTGTGCATGAATGTATGTGCGTGTATGTGTGTGTGTGTGTGTGTGTGTGTGTGTGTGTGTGTGACTTAGATGTTTCACGTAGTTTTAACAATTATTAGGTCATATCGCAACGATGTCTGCAGACATGTAGTATGATGTCCCACCCAGTCACAGTATCCTGACACCAGGCCAACCAGTCATAATACTAACCACTTAATACTGAGCACCAAGCGAGGCAGCATTAAGCACCAATTTTATAAGTTGTTTATTATCACTCGGCCCAAGATCGAACCCACTGCCTCCCGTATCCGAAGCGCACGCTCTGCCAATAGGCCACCGGAACGGTTCTAATGTGAAATTCGTTACATATATGATACAAATTCGAAACAAAAAGTGTAAGGCAGGAATCTACTCTGTTGGAAACGTTTGAAAACCTTACCTTATTGATATTAGCATTCTGCACGTCCGTAACATGCAATCTTCCAAAAATAAAAGAACTCTGGATTTCTACTAAGATATATATTGTCAATTGTGATATAACATAACTTCTAAACCTGGAATATTCGGTAGTTCCCTTGATGTAAATGTCGACAAAGTGTTCATGGAAATGCCTAATTGTCGCGCAGCTTTCCGAATGAATATGTGAGGATATGAAGATGCTTCTCGTCTGTATGTACGTTTGCTTGTTTATGTATGTGTATACGTTTGATTGCTTATGTAAATGTGTACGTTTGCTTGTTTATGTATGTGTGTACGTTTGCTTATTTATGTTTGTGTGTACGTTTGCTTGTTTATGTATGTGTATATGTTTGTTTGTTATGTATGCATGTGCGTTTACTTGTTTAAGTATGTGTATACATTTGCTTGTTTATGTTTGTGTATACATTTGCTTGTTTATGTATGTGTGTACGTTTGCTTGTCTATGTATGTGTGTACGTTTGACTATGAAGATGTTTGTCAAATATGTTGATCATCAAGATTTTGAATGTTCTTTTTCTCCTCCTTTGCTCGTTAAACTTTCAAATTTGTTTTTCTTCAGTCTCAATCTATTTACAATTTAATAATAAACTCTAAACACTGTTTAAGTCTTTACGTTGCTCAAAGATTAGACACGACGGATTGAAGATCCATGGAGACATTACGTTTGGTCAACATGTATTTAAAACTCTTCTTGAGCCAAACATGAAGCCAATTAAACAACGATTCTCTCTACTGTTTTTTTTTTTTGTTTTTTTTTTTACTGGAAAGAAACTCTATACCGCATTATAAGGAAATCAATACATGTTATGACTTTGAAACATTTTATTCAACATCTCAACTTGATTCTTATCTCCGCATAATTTGCCACGAAGTTCGTGTTTACACGTTCGATATTAGACATCCAATCAACTTATGCAGAGAAAGTAAAGGTTCAAATACTGGTGCAAACTAAGCTTTGTTACTTTCCTTTTGCATCTACATTTGTTTCGTGTTTGACATCAATGTCAATGACACATACAGTGTCCTTACCTTGACTTCATTTCCTATAAAATGCATCGTACCAATCCCAATGGATGATTGTATCAGCTCTTTCAAATTGCTAACGTTGAATCGAAATATATTTTTGACGTTGATCTGCACTCTGCAAATATGCAGCAATTATGTTAAAAATCCGCCGTAATGTGTGCCTACTTAAATGACTCTTTATACTTAATATGATGTGGCCTGATATGGCTATTTTTGGAAGGACTATTTTCACTTGCCTAGTATTCATACTCTCTGTCTGTATGTTGACTACGACTAAAATAAAATTCTATTTTGACAAAACCTCTTAAGATAATGAACAAATAGAACATGAATAGCAAACTCCACTTGATCTATTTCATCTAAGTTTAGTCTAGGTTCAGCATTATCCTTGTAGCAACGTTTAGCCAGAACATGACTGTAAGGCAAAATGATATCCATAATTGGCTTTAATTCGCATGTCTGGGCGACTACGGCAACTGCCCGTAAAGAACATAGAAATAAAGACGATGAACTTTCATCAAATGCAACTCATTATATGCATGACACGTCCAAAGGTCACATAGGCTCATGTCTGCTTCAAAGTATCCACTCCAGATTATCCACTCCGAATCGTTCTGCTCCTAATTGACCACTCACCACCACTCATACACCATTAAGAATACGATAGAAGTGTTTATACATAAACTTTATATTTGCATACACACGAATATACTCTTCCACACGACAGAAGTGGGTTCAATAGAAGGATGGTGTGAAACTGACATGCATGCATCCGATGCTACCAGAAAAGGACATGAATTTTTAAAGATAAACTACAATACGCTCACGCTCACAAACACAACAGAAGGGGTAAGAAATTTAAAGTTTAGTTGTCAACTTAATCATCTACAAAACATGCACAAACATAAATCTTTGGTACACGACTAGCGTCTCTCTTCTCTTGAATCTGAGCTGCTTTGAAAAAGGCCATTGTGTTTCTTCTTCTTCTCTCCTTCACATGTGGTCGCATCTTCCGGGTCGGACACCTCAGGCTGCACATCGATGCCTTAGTTCCAATCATTTCTCATGCAAGATGTGTTAGTGGAGTCCACGAGCTTAAAAGTAGTCAGACTGCTCTCATTCCCCTATATTCCGTCTCCTCGTCAAGGATCCAGCTTGTATGCCTCATCTTTATAAACTGTACATGTGTCTTCATCCAGTTTTCAATCATCTCTTACCCACCTCGTTTCCATCACCCTCTTTTGCTCTCACCACCTCCTCCTAATCGTCATCTGACCACCTCCTCTTAATCGTCTACATTTCTTCATTGATCGGCTCTCATAAGATTATTGGCTCATTTTAAAGAGGTCATTTACCTCTTGATGTGGAGTTTATGGGATTAGGCCCCTGACGCTTCCATTCTCTCTCTCTCTCTCTCTCTCTCTCTCTCTCTCTCTCTCTCTCTCTCTTCCATGGCGGTGCTTATCTTCCCTACTTGAAAGGATTGATTGACTGTCATTGTTGTCTTTTTCATTTTCTCTGTCCAGAAAGGCAAATGGGCCACTTTATTAAACAACCCGCACCCTGAATACAACCATCACACAGGTAACCAACTGAATGTAAATCGAGGAAAGCTAACATAATCCATTCTTTCGATTGTTGATATATGTTAGGGAGTGTTTATATATACGCACTATTTGTATATTGTTCACACAAAGTGGAATCTGATGTTTGTAATCTCACATTGTTGAGATGAATATATATAGCATTTGCTTCTCATAAACTCAATACCGTTATCTTCAAGATAAGATAATCCTCAAGAATGAAAATATTCCATACGGTGAACGTTGTGAAGGTAACAACTACTCATTAGGTTCTTAGTGGTTGACTTGCATCAATGTTCATGATACAGTCTTGAACGTCGTAAGGTTTCGATGGAAATGTTCATTATTAGCATACATAAAATCATTCCAAGAAGCTGTGTACGAAATATGAGTCAGAAGATACTGAACTTTCCAGGTATCTATCCTTACAACGTTGTTTCAGCAACTCTCTTTGCCATTGTAGAGAGTGAAACGACCACTTTGTTTCAATACCAGTTTAAATCGTGCAAGAACTCGACACTTGTTGTACAAGTCAAATGAACTACCCTAGCTTATTTTGAAAAACACATCAACGACACAAGACAATATCAGCTAAATCTGATTGCCTTTGAAGATCGATGCCAGATACTTTGGCTTGATTTATGGAAAATGGGGTTATTCAACAGACGTTGTTTGCTTCTGTAACAATAGTCGCACATTATACAAAACAAGTGCTTCTGAGTTAGGCTTTAGCAGACATTACCTTTTTTGAGTTCTTCCATAACCACCATCATGAGAAGGATTGTAGTAAATGTTATCTAAGAGTGTATCCATGACGGGATTGTCATTTTAGGTTGATTTTGGTGCTCCTTAATAAACCACGCACTATTCAAAAATGATATTAGTACATGTATGGTATTTTCGAAAAGACTTATGAGTAGGATTATTCATCGGCTGATGGGCGGTGACCTTCTCCGTTTTTCATTCCTGTCTTCCATTCTTCCATTGTGATTTTATGTTTCTGATAAATTCGCTCGTTCCACGAACGATCGTAATTCTTGCTGTAATTGACATCTCGGTGAGATTAGGATTAAGAGGTACTTACCACCAATGCAGTTCCATCCATCAGTTGTATGGAACTAAAATGTGTTTTCGCCCCTCCATAAAATATAATCATACAGTTGTGATCTCGTTTCAGAAAAAGGTGTCCTTTCTGTTTTCATCTTGTCTCGTCGGCCGTCCAACTAGTGGTCCACCAATGAATGCTGACAGAGAAGCAGCTACTTTTAACAAGGACCCTACCAGCATGGTAAAAATTCCTCCCCGCTGAACAAGCATTTTAGTTTCTTTGACTGAGGAGTATTTTCTTTTTCACCATTTGGCGAAGAACGTCTGTGTGTTTCCTAATCTTTGTTTCTGCATCTTAGAAAAAATATCGTTCCTTTCGAAACAACGTTCACACATTTAACGTGGCGCTATCTCAATGATTTGTTTCCAACGTGAGCATTGGACTTGGTCAGTGCTGACAAAACATCCCAATGTTTATCTAAACGATGAGGGAGACTCGTTTTTCGTGAAAGTTTGTTTCTTGGAACGATGAAAAAGGTATAAATGTCTTGGTTACATCTTTGTTTCAGGAGCATAAACACTGCAGTTAATAATATCTTACATTCTTCCTTTCTTTCGTCGCATTGATTGCCGGTATGTGATATCAAATTCACCGTGGATACCATCCGACGATGCTGTGTTTTCTTCGGACTAAATCTTCTCACTTCTTGCATGACTAAATCCAGTCAGCTGTGCTAAACTCCTGTTCAGTCTTATATTTTCTCTTACGAAATATCTCTCGTACCTGTGTGAGCCGTCGCTAGTGACGTAGAAGAAGACTTCGTCGTGGCCGGAGAAGTACAAGCTTCTTTAAAGTCGGGTGTCCACTTTTCCAAAAAATCTAAGTTGCACTTGGCCTAAATAAGATTAAACATGCGTCATCATGAACGGTGAAGAAGAACATGAAGTGGCAGGAAAAACGGCAACAGAGATGCGTAGTTTTCTGAAAACCGTGCGCGTTCTAGCAGCCGTATATATATATATATATATATATATATATATATATATATATATATATATATATATATATATATATGGAAGGAGATATCCTTTCTTAGGGCTTTTCTTTTTGCACTTAGAGTGTTAACTTTCTACTCACCACCATTCTTCTTTTAGTCTTCTTTTCAGATAATTTTGCTTTTTTGCTCCAGCATCTGGAATAAAGATCCACTTCCATCAGGTTTTAAAACTCATTTGTTGTTTGATTTGAGCATAGGTTCCTGGATACGCCAGCTGTGACAATACTACTTTGCTTTATAAAGAAGAAAATAAGACTATGTGGTATCTGAATGAGGATCTGTAGTAACTGACGTGCCGTCAACGTAAACCATCGTAAAAACGTCTTTGAGACTGGCTTGTAACAACGATGCACGTTTATGTACACTTTTCTGCCACTGATGGCATACAGTGCACGAACCAATATGGCAGGAGGATGATATTGATAGGATGTCATGTTGGTTACTGATAGAAAGAACTGAAGTGAGGGAATGTTTTGAAATGATCTTTATCAGGCCAAAGCCAAAAGGTGACCTGTAAATGAAACGATCACCTTTTGGGGACTATTTGTGAACGAAACTGGTAAGAAATCTAAAATAATCGGGAGAGGTATGTTTAAAATAAATGAGTAAATGCGCATGTAGAGTTTGAACGGCATGATCTTATACATAATTCGCCTAATTTGTTCTTACTATTTGACGCGCACTTGCAACTGGGATTTATCTTTTGAACTTTCTACCATTACCACATCATGTGTATTGAGACTGATGGTGGGATATTCTTAGTTTTCTGAAACAAATTTTGTAATTTAAATAATGCTATCATTACGATGATGTCAATTTTGTGTAAATTAAAGTTTAATTTCTTCTTCGTCTTCTCTTAAACATATCAGTTGGCAAAACTTGTTGAATAAAGTTCGAAACGATCCCATCGTGACGACGTCTACAAATGAAATTGATTGTCTTATACTTTATTGGACCAATTTGTAAATTGATTGTAACTCTTTGTAACACCAGACGATATATAATGTTTGTTCGATCAAAGGTCTAACAAAGCTGGTTTTGCATGAACCATGAGGTCGAACAATCAGCATGTTAGAAAGAGGAATAAGATACATTGCCTTTGCAACTTTGATGGTCTAACGTTTCGTCCATCACTTTGTGAATGGAGGAGGATGAAGCCGTGACAATGGTGTTTTTAATTCCGAGCTTATCATCAATGTCATGAGATAATTTATACACGATTAATGTTTTCTCTTTTCACGGAAAATGAACAAAAATATCAGCCAAATCATATTTACGAATGAAACTTTGTGTTCAAGAATTGAAACACGAACATATGAACGGCATGTAAGAGTCCTTAAGCCAATTTGAACAGATAAAAATCACTGGGGCTACATAAAAAAAGTAAGTGATCAGCATTCACTATATATTTCCGTCACATTGAGCCTACATGCACTCTCTGATGTTCGTCCAGTTTCTGTAAGAATCATTGTCTCTAATCTTTTCTGTGTAAAGCAATGATAATTGGATGATGAACCACCTGTTGTATCCTAGCATCAAAGCCGAATAAGACTTTCCCAGTCACGTACATTTTGTCCGATGGTAGTGTTCACAAAGTGTCTACAACAGATCTACCGTTAAACGAAATCCGATGAAAGTGGTCATTAACACTCCCAACTCATAGTCCAAAATTCAGTGCAATCCTATGTGGAAATAATTCATGCAACCATGCTGGTAATCCAGAACACATTCATTGAACGTAACAAGTTGCAACACTTACTACAGTAGTCGTGGCATGACAATCTTATGTATAAACACACACACACATACACACACACACATATATATATATATATATATATATATATATATATATATATATATATATATATATATATATATATATATATATATGAGAATATATTCATTCAGTTTTAAGTCTGTGAGAATGAGTCGAGACAGATCTTCCTTCTCATCAAAAGTTTACAGAGACTCATTCGAAACAATGGTACCACTGATTACTCCACTCGAGATAAAAGTCAAAATTATTGCTTTGCCTATATTGTATTAAAGAAATTTTGGCCCTTGTATTTACTACGAATATTAGTTAAAAGCTTCATGACTTTGACCCAATGAGCTGTCAAGCTTACATCGGATATATGTGGTTTATTTTAGCAAGAGAAGAAGTAGTGTGGTGGTGATAAATACTGTGACGAGTAATATGAGGATACGAACGAGTAGAAGTTGCAACTCACTCGTCTCAAATACGAGTGATTGGAAGTTTTTCATAAACCGCACGTACATACATAACGCGAAGAAACCAACATATACATCGTCGCCATTTCGTTAAGATAAGTTTACCATATTACCTCGTGGACTGAAAGAAAATATTAGATAATGAAACCAAAGAAAATTAGGAGCAATTTCTCAAAATTATAATTACGGACATAAAAACATCTTCGCAAAAAAAACAAAATCTTTGCATATTAGAGAATAATGTGCATAACTATGGTTTAAAATAACATAAATGTCTATTTAGAAACCTAAACATTTGGTATCTGACAAACCATAAGTTTTGAAACACTATAGTGGAAATGTAATGTTGTCATTAGTTATCATTGAGATTGGGATGTACAATATACAAAAGGCAAACTAATTCTGATTGTATTTCTGTACAATATGTGTTTTTATGTGTGTCTATCTGTCTGTACATTTCTATGCGGATATGCTTATTTGTCTTTACATTTTATGTTGATTTGTTTACATGTCTGTAAATTGTACGCGGATATGCTTATTCGTCTGTACATTTCATGCTGATTTGTTTGCTTGTCTATAAATTGTATGTGGATTTGTTTATCTGTCTGTACATTGTGTGTATGTACTTATATATCTGCACAGTCGGTACATTGAGTATAAGTGCTTATATATAGATGTGCATGGTGTATATTTGGTTATCTGTCAGTGCATTGTGTATATTTCGTTATCTGTCTGTGCATTGTGTATATTTCGTTATCTGTCTGTGCATTGTGTATATTTGCTTATCTGTCTGTGCATTGTGTATATTTGCTTATCTGTCTGTGCATTGTGTATATTTGCTTATCTCTCTGAACATTGTGTGTATGTGCTTATCTTTATGTGCATTATGTATATTTGCTTATTTGTCTGTGCATTGTGTATAATTGCTTATCTGTCTGTGCATTGTGTATAAATGCTTATCTGTCTGAACATCATTGTGTATAAGTGCTTTGTCTGTGCATTGTGTATATTTGCTTATCTGTCTGTGAATTGTGTATATTTGCTTATCTATTTAAACATTGTGTATATGTGCTTATATGTCTGTGAATTGTGTATAATTGCCTATCGGTCTGTAAATTGAGTGTATGAGCTTATCTGCCTGTGCATATCTACGTGCATGGGATTAACTTCGCAATTTCTGTCTGTATATCCCTATCTGTCTGTGCATTTCAGAATGTGTGAACCTAACTGCCTGTACATTTGTGTGTGTGTGTGTGAGTACGTGCCCATCAGTCTGTACATTCACTATTTGTAGGTGCTTATCTGTCTGTACATTTCCATGTGTATGTGTCTAAATGTACACGTATATGTGTATCTGTTTGTCTCTAAATTTCTGCGTGTATATACGTCTATCTTTTCATTCCCCGAGTTTGTATATGCATTCTGACTTTTACACAAATCCTCCAACAATATTGGAGAAGAAAGTATTTCTTCAATCATATGGGAATGACTCTCACAAAATTATCAGTATTGACTTACTATGTTGCATCTGATGACATGTTGTACACATCAGATTAATGGAATTAAACCGGTACAGCTCAGCGCAAAGTGATCGACCAAAAGGGTAGACCGTCCTAAGCATCTTGCAGATTGGAGTAACCTTCATTTGTGATGAGTTACACAGATCATATGTTTTTCCCACCGTTCAGGTACCCTAATACCTATAGATAATTCAATGTTATTACTATAATTTTATAAACAACAATTTCAAAAACAACAAACGAAAACAATAGCCACGGTATCACTTGCAGAAAGAAGATAGTCGGATAAGGGGTTAACGTGACATTCGACATTCGCCACAAAGTGTAAGGCTGCATTTAACAAACATCACATGACCATATGCAAGTACGCGAATCGATCATTCTCTTCCTGAAAGTTGTTTTTTTTTTATTCATTTAATGTTTTGGGTTTTATGCATCTTTTTTTAAAAAATATGATGTTGATTACATGTTGATCAACGAATGACCTTCGTTGGTCTCGGAATTATTATCGAATACACATACATACATACATACATACATACATACATACATACATATTTTCGAACGTGCGTGTGTGTGTATATGCACCATACATGCATGCATTCATGTTTGCATACATACATACATACATATATACATACATACATAGAAGGTGGGGAGCACGCACAATTTATTTTAAACATTAGTTACATATTTCTAGCAAGTCTTTTCCCAAAAGTCCCTTTATGGTAGATAATAAAAAATTTCCACTCACTGTGTCTTTTTATTTGTCTGTTTATGATTCTTACACCAGTCTGTCTGTATGTGATACTTACACCAATCTGTCTGTTTATGATACTTACACCATTCTGTCTGTATGTGATACTTACACCAGTCTGTCTGTTTATGATACTTACACCAGTCTGTCTGTACGTGATACTTACACCAGTCTGACTGTTTAGGATACTTACACCAGTCTGTCTGTATGTGATACTTACACCAGTCTGTCTGTTTATGATACTTACACCAGTCTGTCTGTTTATGATATTTACACCAGTCTGTCTGTTTGTGATACTTACACCAGTCTGTCTGTATGCAAGTTTATGTAACCGTAAGGATTCTAGTTTACATCTGTCTTGCAACCTTATCAAAAGTGTATGCAGTCTTACGTACTCATGAGATATTTACAGGAAATTCAGTCACGTGCACGTCATGCTATCATTTTGAAATCGACTTTTTAAAATCTATATCGAATAATAACATTGCCAAGTCCAAATATTAAATAGACTGATAAACCAGATACATTACATGAGCAGTATATTGCCTATGTACAGATAATTCAATGCAATGTTTACGACTTGGTGGCGTCTACCGATTTCCCACGCTAGACGTTAGGTAGAAGTCGACTACATAGCTTCCCACATTTTAAGACTGGCAGAGTAGCAATTACTGCCATGGAGACACAACCAATATATCACAATATCATTGCTAACCATACATTTATTTCTACTGGTACAAAATAACAAGAATATAACGTAAAATTCAATATTCCAAAATCAACCTTGTAGATCCGAAAACTTCGACTGAAACTCTCGAGTGCAATTCACCTTTTTGAATGATAAGTTAATACAACCTCATAAAACGGTAGACGTACCATGAAGTTACCTTTATAAATAATGTTTGAATTCATATACCTTTTGCATGTCTTTATTTATTCCGTGTGTAAGTTTAACGGCACTTCAAACACATCAGTCGCCATTCCTTGCCAAATAAAAATGAGCTAAATGCATTTCTAAAGGACAAACAGGGGATGCAGACCTGGATTGGCTCATGTAAGTATCAAATCCGCAACATTTGGATTTCAAGTCCAAATATTAAATGCCCCAAAATAATCATGAGAATGGGGGCGTTGGCTAACACCTATCGAGGAAATATTTAAAGATATAGACCGAAAATTAGCGAACGGACTTCAGTAAGTGTATTTTTTATACTGCCTGCGGTCCTACCATAATAAAGGCACGTCTAACTGTAAAACGTAGCATGTACGTCAAACTAGATAGAACGAGTTCAATTATCTATACTGTGTTGAATATATCTCCTTAACATTTGATAAATGACGTCACAGAAGCACATACCCATCTGAGTAAAAGCATTAATTTCTCATTTCTCTTTTCTTATCAAGCGAATATAGGCCGTTATCAAAGCAAATACCATAACACAGTGATAATAGATACGAACAGTTTTTGTTGCTGTTATTATGGGTTTTGCTCCATTCTTCATCCGGTGATAAGCCATACATGGGGGCTAGTATATTTGGTGGAGGATGAACTAGTGAAATCCAAGGAATGAACCACCGACTGACATGTGGTTACTTGTACCCTGTCTCACATACCCTGGTCGGCCAAGTCCGAGACTCGAGCCCACGAGGACAAAGCGGAGATGCCATTGACCAGTGTGTGAAAATTAGATATAAAAAGTGTATATCTTCTCTTCTATTTTCACTGAGCAAAGAAAGGCGAATTTCTTATTTCCAAAAATATATACACAGTTACGTCCTTTCTGACAATTCTTCTGTAATGTAACAGAAGATTGTACATATTGAGTGATAATAGTATGGAGAAGACTGTATGCAGTACTGCTCATGCTCAAAATCAGGATTACCGATAACACTAAACAAGCTTCTATATTTCCTTCTTATTTTCACATTTGTTATGACATTCAATGCATTAGTTCATGTGGCTAGAAACTCGCTTAATAAATCAAAACATCAGAATAAGTAATGTCTTATATCTGGAGTGCGCATTTGTGTTTGATTTGGATTTTTAACGTAGATTTAACAATGTTCCATTCAAATCGCGAGGACGTCTGCAGTGTGGTAGTTTATAGTGATGTCTAGCAATGTGGCATCATGCCGCTGACATGTAGATTCATGTTCCACCCATTCACATTATCCTGGCCCCAGACGGACCAGTCCGAAGACTAACCTCTTTCATGATGAGCGTCTAGCGAGGCAGCCGCTAGTACCATTTGTATGTCTTTGTTATGACTCGGCCAGGTTCGAATCCGCGACCGACGGCATCCGAGACAGACACTCTAACCATCCAGGCCACCGCAGCGGTGTTTTATATGTGGAATTAATTGTATTTTGAATACAACAAGAAGAGTTTTTACTGCAAGTGCACATTCAGGAACCGATCCAAATACACCTGTCTGATGTGCCATCCATTGTAAATACAGCCCAGTGGCTGGACTCAGCACACATTTTATTTTGTTTCTTTATTGCTGATTCCTATTGGCTGCAAGTGACTTTCTTTACAACATAGCAAATCTACAGCAAAAGTCAGGGAAACAATATAATGAGTTCGTAAGGACAAGGGGGCAATAACAGATCATTGACCCAATATTCGTAGCGATACCTTACTTAATGTAATATCTAGATATCAACTCTATATCAGTAATAGGTTTACTTTTTCTGTTAATGTTTGAAGTTATAAGAATATTTGGCAAGCAACAAAAGACGTAAGTATGGAAGTCATATTTTAATTCAATTATAATCGAATATTGATGTATTCCTCATGCTATACTCCGAAAGAACAGCTCGGTTTGCTGTAATGAAAAGTGTTTGCACATCGTTACTTTGTTGAAGCAGCTGTGTATATGTGTGTTCCACTTTTGGACAAAGGAAAGCACACATTGCAAAATAGCCATAAAGTTGTAGACTGGTACTTACATGTACCTAATATCCATTAAGGTGTAGACTGATACTAATGTGTACCTAATAGCCGTAAAGGCGTAGACAGATATTAATACCAATTTATGCCTAATAGCCATAGACTATAGACTGGTGAGTATAGACTGGTACTATTTTACCTAATAGCCATAAAGTCATAGAACACAATTAAATTTACTATATATTATCGACATTTGTTTCTCAGTACTGACCTTTCCACTGTGTGTTAATTAATACAAATCATATGTTAATCTAAAATACCTTCAAAGACGACTTCACGGTGAAGTTCTTATCAAAGTTTGACTTGCATTTTTTTGAGCGGCTGGACTGTAAACAGAGCAGCATGTAAACAGAACATATATTTCACTTCCGGATCATCACCAAGGCTTTATTACTCATTGTGCGTTGTCGCCAAAATACACACAGACAGCCACACCCCGAGTTCATATTCTCAAGAATAAACAGGTACCTTAAAATCTAACTCTTCTATGACCACCTAAATGAGAGAGGACAAAATGTTCTAAATATAGACTAGAACTACATTCCTACTGAACCGGAACTATTTATTGTGACCTGATTCCTAACAGGTCCAATTTTGTATGGGAAATTTTAGTCAAACTTTTGTATTTGCATGCCATAACTACTTCAACTTTATACATTAAGTGTTTTTGAACTGGAAGTACTAATCGTGACCCTATTCCATAAAGGTGTAGACTGGTACTAATTTGTACCTCGTAGCCATGAAGGTATAGACTGGTAATAATACTAATTGCTACCTAACAGCCACAGGGAATCAGGTCACAATTAATAGTTCCAGTTCAGTACCCACGAATGTAGCCCCAGTCTATTTTAAAGGCTTTTTTCTTGTCTCTTTTGGTGGTGATACAAGAGTTAGATTTAGGCATTATTGATATGTATTTAAAGGCAGTTGTTTATTCTTTAGAATATGAGCTTATGATGTGGTTGTCTGTGTGTTTTTCTGAGACAGTGTACAGTGAGTAATAAGGTCCTGGTGATGATACGGAAGTGAAATCTGTGTTCCATTGCACGCTGGTTTGTTTACAGTCCAGCCTTTCAAACAAAATGCAGGTGAACCTTTGACAAGTGCTTCACCGTGAAGTAATTTTTAAGGTATTTTATATTAACATATGATCTGTATTGATTGTCACACAGTGGAAAGTTCAGTACCGAGAACAAATATAGAGAATATATAGTAAAATTAATTGTGCTCTATATCCACAGATCGTAGACCAGTACTATTTTACCTAAAAGCCATACAGGTGTAGACTGGTATTAATTCTAATTTGTACCTAATAGTCTTAGTGAGGGAGTGAGTGAAATGATACCCCACCAGTTATGGTGCTCTGGTTGTCGTTATCTAGGAGATGAACGATCACGGTGTTATAGTCCGTATAGAGTAAGTATTACCAAAAAATATGAAATTAAAGGATGGAATTAAATAGATCTGAACAAAGATATATAATAGATTAACATTAGTCCCCGTAAATAAAATATCAAAATGTAATCAATTACATAAACAAAGGAAATTGAATAAGACATTTGAATTATATTTTCTACTAGAAATAGAATTACAAAATTTATGCGAAATGCAATTAGCCGTTCTGTTACACCGATTAAAAAAAATTTGATGAACTAAAAATGCTCGGCCTGTCAGATAACCTGAGTGCTTCCGATCCTTTCCAAAAAACACGGTAGGTAACAGGTCAGGAATGTCGTATTTATTTTCCTTCTCTACTTCGCTGTCTCTCTGTCTGTCAATCTCTGTCTGTCTGTCTGTCTGTCTGTCTGTCTCTCTCTCTCTCTCTCTCTCTCTCTCTCTCTCTCTCAACGTCTTAGTAAATAATACTTCTCCCCCGTGAGCTGTAAATTGGTAACTGAAAGTCGTTGGTCAACACACGCTGAATTCATCGGTTAAGATAACTCACAACTTCACAACTGAGCTGATGGACTTCGCGTCTTATGTTAACTACATTACTTGCTCATTAGTGATTCACTGACAAAGATATAATATAATCAATTCTTAGTATACATGAAACGTATAATTTAAAACAGATCAAGTAATTCTCACCATTCTTATCAGAGTAATTCATGGAATTCCTACAACCCATGATTTCTATTAAATACAGATTGATAAAACCGAACACATTCATGCCAGTTAAATTTTATATGACATTCTCACAATACACGAATCGCATAACATTCAAGACAATGAATGCACGATTAACTTCTGTACTCGAGGAAAATGGATGTATGAATTTAAAAGGAATAAATTATACAAATAATTAAAACTTACATCAATGAGCATATTGTATGTGATTAAGTCAATACCTTTGTGCTTTTTCGAAGCTCTTCTATGCAGCCAAATATCTCTGGTTCCGGGTCTCTAAAATTCTTCCAGACTCGCGTCCCCCTGATAATTTATTTAACGACAAAACTTACTTGTTAATTTCCTCGGACTCCTTCAGACTTCCCTTTCGGTAGAAACCTTGGACTGTCGAATTTTGCAATGGAAATAACTTAAACAATGAATATAGTCTAGGAAATACACCCCTTCGTTTAGCTTAGCCAATCAGGTTTAACTTTCTCTAAGGGCCCTAACCCTCTGCTCCACACATGAGAAGATATGCAAGTTCTATGAGGCTCTGGATCGGGCAATATCCAGCATCCCCCACTAGAGCATTGCCCAAGGACACACCAAGGTAGCTGACTAAGGTCAGCTACCTTAGTGTGTCCTTGTGCAAAGCACTTTACTTCAATTGCCTCAGCTCCAAATGACCTACATGTATTGGTAAGCCTTAAAAAGCACCAAAACCAAACAATAATAACGCTTAATAAATTCATTCTTTATTACTTATATACAAAAACAGTTTGGATCTAGACATTGTTGTTCACAGATACACATGCAAGGGGAATTTGACTCATTGCATGCGTAAGCTTGAGCTGTGGTCAAAGGTTAACATTGCCGGGATGGGAATGAGAGACTAGCTCCCCACTCCTCCAGAAATGCCCCATACAGCTTGCGTCTCTGATTTCCTCTGTCAACTAAAATCCAGCTCCTGACCATTGCGAGTGGCTTAGCTTCGAAGTCCGGCGGACCATGTTTCCATTAACAGGAGAAGGAGTGAAGGTGGGCCACTAGCGCCTTAAGACCAGTCGCTTCCGGTAGATGGGACTCGTAAACCTTGGATGGTAGCTCATCTAGAAGAAGGAAAACTCTGTTTTCTTGCCGCTATATCCACTCACGGGAAATGCTAAGGGAGTAAATCCCGACAGAAAATCCGGACACTAAGTCTCTAAGGCGGTCTTACATTGACTTCAACATCATTCCGCCAACTCTTGCGACACCGTTGGTGCTAAAATGTATAGGCATTCGTCGTTCTATTGTGTCCAGAGCTGAGTGGAGAGGGGGGTCTGCTGAATTGGCAACGGGTGATTCACCATAGCACCCTTTCCAGGCTTCATAGCTCCACTTGAGATGATACTCCAGCGTCGTCGCACGGCATCGGCACAACACGGGAAGTAGCAGTTTACCTGTTCTAAGTCAAAGCTCGTTTGGAGTAGAGCTTGGCGCCAGGGGTTACTTCTGACGATGGAAGAAATCACCATGTCTCCCTGGACAGCTACCTCCCGCTTCAAGATGGGTAGCCCCCATTCAGTAAGGTGCTGACCGCCATGGCCTGCCTGCTTCACTGGGTGATGGAGCTTTGAGAACAATCTCGACAAGTGGGCTACGAACTTCGCACTAGCAAAGACTCAAGGAAGAAATAAGAAGCTGTAAACGGGGGGAGAATTGTCCCTCCAAAATTTGGTTTCGTTATCTAGGGGTTGACCGCCCTCGATGTTATTGCCCGGTTCGAGTAAATATAAATACAAGTGGTGAAACTTATAGGTGAAATAGATAGAGATCTGAGCAGGTATATAGAACAAACCAACACGAGCCCCCGTACATGTAAACAAACAATTTAATCAATTACATACAAACACTGTGAAAATTCATTACATCAGGAATGTACTCTGCTTTTAGAAATTTAACTTTCACCGAAATACAAAGAAAACGGAAATATATTTAAATAAAATAGCCGATCTGTTTACTGATAGATTTAGTTCATCATAGGATCGAGTGGACAATCGAAGTCAACGTCTTGTACGATTTCATAACCTGCTCGTCCTCAGTTGTCTAGCTTCTTCTGTAGCTGTTCAGACTCTTGGATCTCAGGATGATACTTTCCACCATCCGTCTCAGGATACTCTCAGTATACGTCTCAGAAATTAATACGTCGCAGGATTGCGTCACAGGATAATACGTCTCACTGCCGTCTCTCTATACTTCTCAGGATACGCCTCAGAATAACATCACATCATACGTCCCAGAATATTACGTCTCATACGTCTCAGGAGCTATTTTCTCCCTTTTAAATAAATATAAATAGAGACAACCTAAATTTCCCGTTATTTATGAAACAGTTAATTCTTCGTTATTCTCCCTCGTTATCAGATTCTACTATCAGTGCTAAACAGACGCTAAGGCTATCAATCGACTCCATATCAATCGACTCCACATGTCCCATAATGACCCTAGTTAGTCAAATGGCTAATTCGTAACGCCTTGACCTTACACATTAACACATAAGCGAGGTCTGTGGTTCTGAGCCAGCCTCAATTTACACAGCGAATAAATAGGATACATCAAATCAATCAATTACTAGATCATTTCAGTCAATACACACTTATTCTTAATCATACGTGAAATCTTCTAAATTCGGCGAATTCACACCGATTCTTGTAATCATGTTAACTAATGTAATGCATTAAATTCTTAGAACATAACTCTTATGCAAACAAGACGACAAATTCAAACAGTTCGTCAAACTTATCTAAAGAAGACTAATGTACGACTTCCTATGTATAAACTCAACACAGTTATACTTCATAAAGCAAATTATTACACGAATGTAGAAAAAAGATTCATGCAACTACAAGTAAATAACTTCAGCAAAGCATTATATATGGCATCAACAAATTACATGGAACTTTCACACTAACTTTGCTTTCAACGTTCCTCCCTCTAATCGGCAAATTAGTTCTCGGTTCCTTTCGACAATAGTCCCCTTTTGGACAACAGTTCCTTTATACGAGAATTTCTTGCAAATCCTCGAAGTCCTACTTTTTGGGTTTCCACTTATAGGAAAAGCTTAGACTTATTAGAATTTCGATGTAGCGGTTTAAAAAACCTAGAGAATTTTGTGTGGGAAACACACCCCTTATTTAATGTAACCAATCAGAATCAAATATCTCTGCTGCCTTTTTCCAGAGGCGCCAAAGTCAGGGTCAGCTTGACCTGGTAGTTTGAGTAAGAGAGTTTCTGCGTTCTCTCAGTTGTGACAACTTTACTATGAAAATGAAGTTATCCTTGTCCTTAATAGTCCGCCTGGCTGCTGTATAAACAAATGTTTAATTAGGAACGAAATTCTCCCTTTAAAGGACATTACCGTACACGGTAGTATGGCGATATGATACGCGCTTGTCTCCATAAATCTAATTAATGGTTCTCTGGTCTCAACTAATGTATTCTTGTTAGATCGACATAAAATTTGCCCCTTCACAAAGAAGACTCCAGCTCTTTGTTTTGCAAGCTGGAACATCAGGACCATGTGTCCTGGATTGACCGCTGACCTACAGCAGACCGACGACGTACGGAAGACTGCTGTCATTGACAGAGAATTTCCCCGACTGAACATCAACATTGCCTGCCTCCAGGAGACCCGACTGGCTAACAGCGGCACCTTCAGGGAAGCCAACTACATCTTCTTTATGGCAAAGGAAGCCCTCTGATGAACCTAGGCAGCACGGTGTATGCTTTGCTGTAACGAATACGCTAATCGCCTTCATTGAACCTCCGTCATCAGGTACTGATATAATACTTGCCCTTCGGCTGTCAACAGCCTCAGGCCCAGTCAACCTCATCAGCGTGTACGCCTTAACCCTCTGCTCCACCCATGAGAAGATATGCAATTTCTATGAGGCCCTGGATCAGGCAATATCCAGTATCCCCAACACTGAAGGCCTCTACCTACTAGGACACCAATGCTGGAGGGAGAGCTGACCACGAAGCCTGGTCCACCTGTCTCTGCTCTCTCGGAAGGGGCAAGATCAACAAGAATGGTCAGCGACTGCTGAAGATGTGCTGCTCCCACAGCTTATGTGTGACCAACACTTTCTTCAAATTCAAGGAGATCCACCAAGTGTCATGGATACACCCAAGGTCACGCCACTGGCACCAGCTAGACCTCATCATCACCAGGCATGCGGAACTATCCAGTGTTATCCTCACCCGCAGATACCACAGTGCCGACTGCGACACGGACCATTCCCTCGTGTCCAGCAAGGTGCGAATAATACCCAAGAAGCTGCACCACGCCAAGAACAAGGGTCGCACCTGCTGTGCAACGCAGAGAAAATACAGCAGGTCATCAGCAATCTGATGAAGCTCTCACCAAAGCGACATCTGATAACACAATCGACTCCATGTGGCAGCACCTCCGTGACTCTGTGTACAATACAGCAACCACTGCTTACGGGAAGACGAAGCGCACAAATGCCGACTGTTATGAGGCCAACTAGGAGGAGATGGAGCCCATGACTGAGGCTAAGAGGAAAACCCTCCTGGCATTCAAGGCTGCACCTAGCCCCAGTACACTACAAGCCCTCATGACTGCCAAGAACAACGCTCTGCCGACCTTCCTCCGCTCAGTCAAAATCTACTGACTGAATCTCTGAACCAGTATACAGACTGCTGCCGACACCGAGAATAACAGAGGAATGTATAAGGGTATCAAAAAGGCGACAGGGTCCCACCTCCAAGACCGCCCCCCCCCCCCCAAGTCCAAGACGGGTGAAGTCATCACAGACCAGGGGAAACAACTTCGGCGATGGGTCGAGAACTATCTCGAGCTGCATGCAACCCAAATCATCGTCACCGACACCGCCCTGGACGCCATCAAAGACATGACAATCATGGAGGAATTAGACACACACCTCACCCTGGAAGACCTCGGAAAAGCCATCGATTGCCTTGTCTGTGGGAAGGCTACTGGAGGCGATGCATTCCGCCTGAAGTCCTCAAAAGCGGTAAATCATCACTGCTTCGGCCTCTACACAAACTCCTGTGCCTCTGATGGGAACAGGGACACATCACCTTGGACGTGCATGACGCCAACATCGTCACTTTGTAGAAGAACAAAGGAGACCGTAGCGACTGCAACAACTACTGGGGCATCTCCCTCCTCAGCATATTCGGAAAGGCTTTCGCCTGTATTGCCTTGGTGAGCTTGCGGAACCTAGCCATCCGCGTCTACCAAGAGTCTCCGTGTTGCTTTCGAGCCCGCAGGTCAACTGTAGACATGATCATCTCCCTACGCATGTTGCAGAAGAAGTGTCGCGATCAGCAGATGCCACTCTATGTCGCCTTCTTAGACCTGACGAAGGCGTTTGACCTAGTCAGTCGGTGTGAACTTTTCAGACTCCTGAAGAAGATCAACTGCCACCGCGACTGCTCACTGTCGTCACGTCGTTCCACTAGAACATGCACAGCACAGTGTGCTTCAATGGCGCAACATTGAAGACCTTCCAAGTCATCAGCAGAGTCAAACAAGGCTGTGTCCTTGCGCCGATGCTCTTCGTCATCTTCTTCTCCATGCGTCTCCAGTACGCCTTCAAGGACTGCAGCGAGGAAGTCTACATCCATACCAGGGCTGACAGCAAGCTGTTCAACATCGCCCGTCTCCGTGCTAAGACTAAAGTCACAGATGTCCTCATCCTTGAACTGTTTTTTGCCGACCATGCAGCCCTGACATCACACACAGAAGATGGACTTCAGCAGCTGGTATGCCGCCTCTCCCACGCATGTTAGGAGTTTGGACTAACCATCAGTTTAAAGAAAACGAACGTCATGGCGCAGGACTCAAACTCTCCTCCTTCCTTCACCATCGACGGGTACAACTTGGAAGTTGTTGAGAACTTCAGATACCTCGGGTCCATCATCTCCAGCTCACTCTCCATTGATTCTGAGGTGAAAGCAGGATTGCCAAGGCAGAAGCAGTGATGGCCAGACTGAACCAAAGGATCTGAAACAACCCCAACCTCACTGAGAAGACCAAACTGCTTGTCTACCAGGCCTGCATGCTCAGCTCACTCCTCACAGCAGCGAAACATTGACCACCTATGCGAGACGCGAGAGGAAACTCAACAGTTCCCACCTGAGATGCTAAGGCGCATTCTGCACATCCAGTGGCAGGACAAAGTACCCAACACAGAGGTTCTGGAACGCGCATGTTCTCCATTCTCAGCAAGAGGCGACTTCGCTGGTTCGGCCATGTCAAGAGAATCAACCCAGGCCGCATTCCCAAGGACCTGTTATACGGGACGTTACCACGTCTGCTACAAAGATGTTTGCCAGAAGGACATGAAGACGGCCAACATCAAATATCACTGACTGGGAGAGCTGTGCTAACAACCGTTCCACCTGGCGCCTAGATGTCAGACAAGGCGTTCAAAATGCCGAGGAAGACAAGAACATAAAGCAAGCTGAAAAGAGAGCTTGAAAGAAGGAGAAACAAGACAAGCTTGAGCTAATTCACTAATTTAAAAGTGTATATTTCTATACGAAGTAAACAATATGGTGAGATACGTTAGTCATCATCCTATTAATTCCATATGTGAGACTTACCAATATGCGTAGTACTTGAATTCATTACTTTCTCCACCATTGGAGAGAAGAAAAACTTTCACTTGGACATCTTTCCTTACCTTATTATTTATATGAATTCTCTCTCTCTCTCTCTCTCTCTCTCTCTCTCTCTCTCTCTCTCTCTCTCTCTCTCTCTCTGAGAGCAACCCTTCACGAGCACATGTTAAAGTAGCAATGTCCTGTCATGGCATCTAAACTTTAGTACTATTTTCCACAAGACAATAATAATACTTCCACGTTTTGGTAATTTTTTCTAGTAATTATTCCAGTCCATCTACTCCCAGTAAGTTCTGATATTCCCCTCCTCCATTAATTATGTTGTATACCATATACGGGGTTCGTTATTATGCCATTCATTAAGTCATGTCTTTGCCGAGTGTCGTAGATTTGGCATGTTTTCAACCATAGTTCAATAGTGTCTTACTAATACAATACTTCAGTGTTTTATATTATATTACCGAGTAATTACCTTTCCCATAATCAATACAGTAGCCAATAAGCTCATGGTAATTGTTTCTACGTTATTGCTGTCTTTAGTTCAGCTTATTTCACATTCACGTTGATTACAACTATACGTAATGTCGTATGTGTTACTATGATTACTAATAGACGTATGTTCCGTCTGTTACTGTGGCTACTAAAGAACGTATGTCGCGTGTGTCACTATAACTGTATCTGCTCCAGAAACTTCAAAAAGTTCAAAACACAGCTGCTCGGATCATACTTAGAGTACCACGATCAGAGCACACCTCCCCACTGCACTGGCTATCCATTCGATCCAGAATCAAACACAAAATTTGTTCTCTGTGCTACTTTTCACTGTCGGACTCTAGTCCAACATACCTATCCGACCTCACCCAAGTGTACACACCAGCAAGATACTTACGCTCCTCTTCTGACAATCGTATACTCATTATTCTCACTATGAAAACAAAGGGATATGGGCAGCGTTCTTTTGCATACCAGGGCCCAGCAACGTGGAATGAACTGCCCACTGAACTTAGACACAAAGACACAGTGATCCAATTCAAGAGTGCTCTCAACACTCACTTATTTCGACTGCAAGAACAAACTTAAAGACCTAATAATGTTTCCTACCTTAAATATTCTCAGCATGTTTTATTATGTTTACTAAATTCATGGTGTTTGTTTTTGTAATCATATCATTATATATACTTTTATCTTATAGGTGTTGTCTAATGTTGTAAAGTGCTTAGAGCTAAAGAGTAGGCGCTATACAAAGTCATTATTATTATTATTATTATTATTATAACTACGAGTCGACGTATGTCCTGCGTGTCACTAAGACTCCTAATCAACGTATGTCGCGTGAGTTACTATGACAACTAATCGACGTATGCCGTGTCTCTATATTTTTATTACACATCATTGCTCATGTAAGTTCTGGCTCCCGTTCGTACTTTTTGCGCTGAAGCCATAATTGTAATTTGTGACATTTTACTGAGCAAATAAAAAAATTGATTGTCTTTTTTCTATACCTATTGTTATTCTTCTTAAATGCACTTCCGGTCTTTCTTTTATTTTTTGTTTTTAATTGGTTCCATTTTTCTTCGGGGCCCCGAGTAGCCGAGTGGTCTAAAGCGTTCTCCGTTACGGATCACTGCCATCTCACCTCTGTCTACGTGGGTTCGAGTCTCGGATTCGGCTAATGTGGGTATGTGAGAAAGCTTGCCAGTAGCTTCTCGTGGGTCGGTGGTTCTTTCCGGGGTTTTCCTGGGTTCTTCCTCCACCATTAATACTGGCCGCCATGCATAGCCTATCGTACAATCAAAAAATGGCCTTAAACCCTGCAACAATAACAACAACAACTATTTTTCTTCAGTGAATCACTGTTGTTATCTTCTTCGGCTGGCAATGTCAGCTGTGTCGAGTGATTCTTAAATTTGACAGAATCAAGTATTTATGTAGATACTGATGAAATTATCCAAGTGTTTTGTTGTGTGTGTGTGTGTGTGTGTGTGTGTGTTAGGGCTTTTTTCATGTAGTTCTGACTTCAATATAATATAAGTAGATCGTTGTTAGCCCTGAACTCAAACTGCGATTCATTCCGATAATCTCACTTTATCTTTTTTCTGCCTTTTATCCTCTTCATATTGTATCTAACATTTGTATTTCTTTGTTTTGAATTTTACTCCTCATACGATGATTACCTGCTACAGGTACCGTCACTATATGTTACTATTGCTATTATATAATTGCTTCTGACGTGAAAAACGGAAAACGTACTTTATGTTATAAATATATAGCTTTACCATAAAAAGTTACTTACAATCTTGTATGTGCATTCCTGTTTGACCACAACGACAACTACGGCGACGACGACGAAGATTATTATTATTATTTTTTTATAGGACGTAAAACCTCTTTATTAGATTTGATTTCTTTTCCTCGTTGTGGGTAATGTAAGGCTTTCCAAAATAAAAGATTTGTTGTTGTTGTTGTTGTAGGATTTAACGCCATTTTTCAGCACAAGATCGGCCAGTATGAATAATGGAGGAAGAATCCAGGAAACCCCGCAAAGAACGATCGACCCACGGGAAGCTACTGACAAACTTTCTCACATACACACATTGCCCGAGCCCGGGATTCGAACTCGCGCAGACAGAGGTGAGATGGAAGTTATCCGTATCAATGAGCGCTTTTGACCACTCGGCCACTCGAGGCCCTCAACTAAAAGAGTACTTCCTTGTTTGGCTGTCTTTCTTAGCTGTGCTACAATGAAGAAATGGTGCACTAGGCACAAATAATGTACACTGAACAGTGATGCCAACAAAGACAGCTTGGCTTTATTCATCATTGTAGCTGAAAGAAAAACTCTCCAAGCAAGAATAGCACTGATTTAAGTGACGCGAGGAGTTTTGATAATATAATAATGTACCGTCAACATAAACCACGGATGCGCGGAATTTTTTTTTTTTTTTTTTTTTGGGGGGGGGGTGTATTATTGGACCATTGTTACCGTTTATGTGTGCTTTATTTAGCAGCTGCTTTTCCCCTTCGTGTCCAGCCAGATGAAACGTTACCGTGAAGAAAACAAATGTACACGGCCAAAGCAGGTGCTTACCTTCAAATCTTTGATGATGCTGAAGAAGCAGATGAAACCAACACACCTGATTTCTATGCAGACCACATGGTTGCATTTGATCATCATGACAGATGGCCATCGGACTTCGTACTAAGTCGAGCTGGCTTGGAATTGATATCGATGCAGATGTAAATTAACTGATGTGGTTGATAAACCGCCGTCGTCTGCGCATAGTCAATCAGAGAACCCTTGCAAATATGCATGTAGAACAAAATAAAAACACTCGGTATTTCTTATCCAAATGATTAATAGCAAGTATCGAAAAAAGGAATGGTCAGCTGTTGTTACATTTACCTTTGAAATTTTACCTTTTGAAAGCAGCAGCACACATTTTAAAATGTATTATGAATAGAACAGCTAAATTAAGATCCCATATCTCGATTTCTTTTTACAAAACACCTGCTCTGTTTGTTGAACCCCACGGCAGAAATATTGTCTAAACTTTTAACAGGTTCATTTGATCATTTGAGTCAGCACATACTTTTCAACTTTTCCCATAAATGGGGATGTAAATATTTCAAGTGTATGCTATTGGTTTTCCAGTGCAATGAACAGTAAATTAATGTTCAAAGGACCCAGCTTCTATCGAGGCCGATTTGCTAGCTCCCTGCCCTTGATATATGCATATTATGACGTCACGTGCTGTTAGATTTGATGTATTAGATATTGGTATCTTGAAACCTTTATTTTCTATTTCCTGAAGTAAAATGAGCATTTCCTTCTCGGAGTGTCTTCCTCAGGTTGATACAAGTCAGGTCGAGGGTAATAAGAGAATGGTGTACACGTCATGTAAATAGAATAGTGTGACCTTTCTCAAATGTATTCACGAGAAAGGTTGACTATATTAAGAAAGCAACGTACCCGACACCACGAGGTGAAGAGTACTTTTTACATGACAGGAATATATATATATATATATATATATATATATATATATATATATATATATATATATATATATATATATATAGGGTGGGCTCGTGCGGTTTTACCTTTGTGTTTCATCATGCATTTTAATACAATGTATGAAGATGTCACTTTAATTAAACGGAGTCTGACTTAAATACGTACTATATACGTCTAACTTGGCAACTGCCGTAGTTGATACTAATCTGAAGACCTTTTCTGATTTTGGCTAACTATTGGAAATGCAAGAGTGTGAAAACAAATAAATGAGATACTCATAAAGCAAATAATTTATTTACACTTTCTACTTATGGAGGCCGGGTGATTAGAGCGTCCGCATCTGATGCCGGAGTTCGCGGGTTCGAACCCCGGCCGAGTCATTCCAAAGACATATAAAACTGGTAATAACAGCTGCATCGCTAAGCGCTGAACATTAAAAGGTTAGTGTTAGGACTGGTCGGCCTGGTGCCAGGATAATGTGACTGGATGGAACATCATACGCCAGTGTTAGACATCACTATATACTGGCACACTGCAGACGTCGTAGCAATATGACTAAAACGTTGTTAAAGCTACGTTAAAATTCCAAATCACACACACTAATTATGAGCACAAAAATATATACATGTTGATATCTGCACATGAATATATTGCACTGGTTATATTGTCATCCGACTTGTGCTTACAGAAACGTAGGCCTTGCCCCAAAAATGTTTACTGCTACCGTAAATACATCTCATAGTGTATAGACACATTAGGCTGTATTATGCCGTATGTGCCAAACCTCAAGTGACATCGGACCAATCGGATCGTTTTATCGCTGGTACGCTGCTCTTGGATGACACTAATAGCAACTCACAAAAAGTCGGTCACAGTGATCACTGGCAGTGTTTGCATATGCAGTCATTTAATTTTGATGGGTGTTTTCAGGCCTAGCCCTAGAATGTATTGGGTCCCAGGCAGCATGCGGGGTGCAAGGCAGCAAACGATTTCATTGTCTGAATGCGCGGGGCCCAAGGTGGTTGCCTCGTTCGCATTGCCCTTGGGCCGGGCCTGCATGTGTTCACAAACAGTCATAAGGGAGAGTAAATGTATTAATAGTATTTGTACTTTTCATACTCCATTAAACGCTTTCTCTTCATTTCTTTTTTAATTTGTTTACTGATTTATTTATTGAAGGTGGTGGAGAGAGAGAGGCTTTTCCCTCTAGTAGAATTTATGTACACTGCTGCATATTTGGTAGTGAAACCTGATGTGCGCATTCACATTTATCAGTAATGTTAGTTCCCATAAAAGTAAATTATGGCTGCAACGACCTGTTATTGATGCAAACGTGTTTGTGTTGTATTTTTAGGCTTAATTAATAGCGAAGCAGGCAAGTCACTCCATTCTACAACATTTTCCATTCTTAAAACATACCTTTAAGTTTATATCAATCGAAAGTGTGGAAGGAAACAACATTCTTTATTTTTGGATTTATTTCATTGATGATAGAGTTGCGCGGTACTACTGGTATACCTGTTTACCTCTGACTTTTTTGTTATAAAATTGTTTTTCTTTTGAGGGTAGGTTTTTCTTGGTGGCAGGTTCCACGTTACTTTTTCATTATACCAGTACATCTATAGTTCCCATGACAAAATAGTTCAAAACATTTTGTTTTCTTACAAACTAGTTGAATGAGTCACAACTTAATATCGAATAGTTCAAGTATAATGATACTTACGATTTCGGCACGTGTTGCGTGTGGCAACGTTGTTGCCAAATGGAATGCTTTGAACGATATTCCAACGAAATTCAACTTTTGGGAAAATATGGATTAAAAAAATGTCATTTTTTTTAAGTTATTTACTATCGTATGTTTATGTGACAACTACGTGTATTCCTTTGTAAGACTGTGAATCAACATAAACTTTTCAGGAGAGCATTTGTTACTGTTTGAAATTTACGTAATTTCGCGATTTCTCAATTCCACTAAATATATTCTCGTTTGTTTAACAAGTTTGTTTTATGTTTACTGGCCCTCTCTGATAAATATTTTCACCAAGTGTTGGCACCGCGATCAAAGTTTCTCTGCCTATTATATCAGTAGTGTGGGCAGTAAACTGTCGGTTTTAGCGTCAATACTTACAATTATATCAACATGTATGGCACGCCAAATCGTTCAAAAGGGATGAGCTGGAGAAATCGTAGGGTGAGCTTGGAGAAATCGTAGGGTGAGCTGGAGTGATCATAGGGTGAGCTGGAGCAATCGTAGGGTGAGCTGGAGCAATCGTAGGTTGAGCTTGGAGAAATCGTAGGGTGAGCTGGAGCAATCGTATGGTGAGCTTGAACAATCATAGGGTGAGCTGGAGCAATCGTAGGTTGAGCTGGAGCAATCGTAGGTTGAGCTTGGAGAAATCGTAGGGTGAGCTGGAGCAATCATAAGGTGATCTTGGAGAAATCGTAGGGTGAGCATGGAGAAATCGTAGGGTGAGCTTGAACAATCATAGGTTGAACTTGGAGAAATCGTAGGGTGAGCTTGGAGAAGTCGGAGGATGAGCTGGAGCAATCGTAGGGTGAGCTTGAACAATCATAGGTTGAGCTTGGAGAAATCGTAGGGTGAGCTGGAGCAATCGTAGGGTGAGCTTGAACAATCATAGGTTGAGCTTGGAGAAATCGTAGGATGAGCTGGAGCAATCGTAGGGTGAGTTGGAGAGATCGTAGGGTGAACAGAAGTAATCGTAGGGTGAGTGGTAGAAAATGTTCATAATTGAAACGACTCCTTTGGATTTTAGATTAATCTCCCTTGATGACTTCCGGTCCTGCATTCGTCGTGTTTTGTGATTTATTTGAAATAACATTTTCTCCTTCGATGAATAATTATGGAGAGAAATGAAATTGATGACTTCTTGATAGAGTTCGATTCTTGTCTGCAAAATATGAATACATTTTATTTAACACAAGATTTGTAAGGAATCGAAAACCAGATTAGAAAACTGGAGGAATACATCGTGTTATTAGCTGTCATTGAAAGATATATATATCTTGCTGCAAGAAGGGAAATGTTGCACATTTGCAGGAACTTGACTATTCCATCTGCAACATATTTCAGATCTGCAAAATCTGCTTGTCTATTCACAGAGACAAACGTTTTCATATGAATGACAATCTGAGGAGAGAACTCGACCTGATCGACCAAGTTTGTTTCCTTCGATCAAGTAGAATCATAACGTGAAATATGCATGCCATGGGACAAAATTACCTTATATCTCTCAATCAGTATCTCAACTTTATATAGAAGAAGGACAGAACTGAATATACCGGACACATTTTCGGACATAAATGTCACTGACCTTGACAGTCAAGTTCGTGGTGTACTGCATAGTACGCCTAATGTTGGCGAATCCTATATCCAGCACATTACATAACTATGCAGAGATGGCGTTTGTGAGAAAATGTTCAAAGAATTGATCCAGTGGGAAGAGCTCTGCGAACGAGGAACTGTATAGAAAGTAGAGCATATAATGTAAAAGAGCCAAATCATATGTGGCATGTCGATACCAACCACAAACTGATACATTGGCTCATCATTTTCACGGAATATAGAATGGTTAAAAATTTGAAAGGCAGTGAATATGTACGGTCTAATGCATTGTGTAAGAGGCAACAGGGGTAGAGAAAACAGGCATTGATAGATGTATGATACTGAGACGTGGAGGCAAAAAGGGAAGCTTTAATGCTGGTCGCAGTGTTCACATTCAGCGTGTAAAAAGAATGTGGGGATAACTTAACAAAGTCGTCTCTAGGTTTTACAGTTATCTGTTCAAATTTATACATGAGCACAACGTGTTAGACTCAGATAACGAGAAATATATTTTTGCGTTATATGATTTTTAACCCAGAATTCGCATGTCAGTTTGCGAGTTTATTGGACAGTGGAACCACCATGGATTAAGAACGGCAGGAAATCGTTCGCCAATCAAGTTGTGGCACAGTGTACATTTGCAAGGCCCCATCGATATTTATAACCTTGTCAACTACGGCCTAGACATTGAGCAAATAGAAGAGACCTTATCAGATGGTTCGGATCAATTAGGTCAAATAATTGTTCCAGAAAACAGCAACTTCTGATACGTCAGGCTCAGATTTATCCCATAGCTAATGGCAATAATGTTGGCGAGGCCCCCTAGTGGCCGAGGGTCTAAAGCCCTCTCCGTCACGGATCACTGCCATCTCACCTCTGTTTGCGTGGGTTCGAGTCTCGGGCTCGGCCAATGTGGATATGTGAGAAAGCTTGTCAGTAGCTTCTCGTAGGTCGGTGGTTCTTTCTTTGGTTTTCCCGGGTTCTTCCTCCACCAGTAATACTAGCCGCCATGTATAGCCTATCTTGTGCTGAAAATGGCGTTAAATCCTATAACAACAACAACAACAATATTGTTGGCATCAACAATTTTTGCAGAACACTGGACTATGTCATGTCAAATTATACTTACTAGAACCATCTTCTCTAGAATATTGCCAAGTTGGATGTGTATGTGTTTGGTGGATATTTTAACGTAGCTTTAACGATTTTAGTCATACTGTTACTATGTCTGCAGTGTGATAGTTTATAGTGGCGTCTAGCACTGGAGCATAATGCCGCAGATACGTGGCACGATGTCCCACCCAGTCACATTATACTGACACCAGGCCTACCAGCATGAGCCGTTTCATTTGTTTTAACAACAGCACATATTAGGTAAAGTTCTTATATTTCAAAGTGACTGAGTCAGCAGAATTTGAAATGGGTTTTTTATTTCATGTTTGTTTTTGTTTCATAAAAGTAACCTTAGGGACTTCAACGAATATCCACATCTCCGGTTTCATCATCTGACCTTAATCACATTTTGTATCCAATATGCCAAGCAAACGTGAAATATATTAACAAAGAATGTATTGTTAAAACCTACAAGATATAACTATCGTTCCCGAGGATTATAAACTTTAACATTGCTGTCTGAACCGATCAGAGTCACCACTTTATGATTTATAAATGAGCTTATATGAAATGATACAGGATCACTTCATTATTATTCGCATTCAGCGAAGGCAACTTTCAAGCATCGTTTTAGTAAAACAAAAACACTGTGTGAAATTTTATTTAAAAGAATGTAAATATGTCGTCTTTTTAGTGCTATTTATTTCGTAATAAGATATTTTCAAAAGAGTAAAGATTAGAAACGGATTAGTTAATTAACGATTCTATTCTGTTTTATGCATGATAAATTCAGCAAAGGAGTGTGTATCTTCGTGTTTACTCACCTCAAACCCCAGAATACATGATCTACAGGCCGAGGGGTGCATTTATATGTATGTATTGCATTGGCTTCAGCGCTAAGCAGTATTTATTTAGCGTCATGCAAAATAAAAATAAATAAAAAATGGGGGGGGGCACTGCACTTTTAAACACTTTGTTGTTTGTATCATGCCGAGGAAATGGGAGCTAATTGCCTTTCCCAACATACAAACTGTAGTCGACCACGGCTGGCCTGCGGGGGTATGGAAGCCGCGACCCTTCCAGCGCTCTACCAACTGGGCAACCGCGGCTCCTGTCAAACAAATAATGGATGGCTCAGGCATCGGGGGACAATCCAGAAAGGGCTGGGGATGATGCTTCCCCTCAATAAATGAGCGCAAAACAACCACAATGTTTCCTAGACTACGTTTATTTACAGCTAGATGGGAAAAGTTGGAAACGCGTAAAATGCAAGAGCTTCTACGGGCTTCGCCACCTGGATCCACGCCAACCCTAAACGATACTTCTGGATCCGCCCCAGGCACACTTTGTTCCCACGTTTTCTTAGTCAGCATAAATTACCATATGCAAATTATTTCTGTAATGTACAAGGATTAACTTGTTGTATATACATACTGTTCAGAACTAATATCGCCTGTTCACAGTAACACTAACTTTATGTTTGAAAAGTAATGGATCATAAGATTTGTATACAGTCCTGCACTTTTCGATCACGAATCAACTAGTTCCAAGGCTAAGTAGAGGGTTCCGCTTTAAAGATCTATTCACATGTATTTTCAAAGTTAACAAGATTTCATATTAAAATATATATAGTTTTCTCCTTGTTCACCATTATACGTTCAAATGAAGCACATGAACGTCAAATATCCTCCCGTTTCGAACGTGATCTTGATGCGCGTTGCACTCGTCAATACGTCACATAGTACAAGGGCTGTAGAGAGCGATCACGGCCTTGGGGTAAGAAACACACGGGCCCGCGGCCCGGTTGCCCTCCCCGCTTGTCGGCCCTGCATAATAAATCTATCATAAGCAGTCTAGATGGAACCGTAGTCCTGATATTCTTATAAGAACAAATCAAAGATGGGAATGGAAAATATAATCAGTAGGCTGAACTTTTCTTTCTCCATTAGAAACAGCAGAGCACAAACATAAGCTCAAAATGCCCAACTGAGCTTCAAAATTAGCGTTTAAAAAGGTGAGGGTCATTATCATCACTTACACAAAATAAGAACAGACAGACACTTGGACTGACATATACCTATCAAATAAATAATGTTAACATGTTCAAATGGTCCTAATTTTGAATTAAGCCCAGCAATCAAACAGTGAAATAAAACTCGAATCCTAGAACCAATATTGTAACCCATTTTCATATTTAAAAAACAATAAACAGTTATTATGGTTAATATAAACCTTGATGTTCTCAGGATGCCTATTAATTTTGATTCTCCTTGCCTTCCTCATGATGCGAAATCAAAGAATTGAAAATACTGATGGTATGATGAGTTTGTGTGAGACTAAGTTATATCATTCTGATGGATGACACTAAATTTTATTTACAATCCGTCTGATGCATACATTCTAATGGCAGAGACCAAGTTACATACATTCTTAAGGAATAACACAAGTCGAGAAATGCTGCTATTTACAGACATTTAATCATCATTAACATCCTGTTCTAAATAATAATTGTAATATATTTGTTCAATTTTCTTGTCTAAATATGTCATTAAAGAATTTGTATTAACATTTTAAACACTAGAAGAGAAATTAATGTTATACTATTATTTAAAGTATTACTAAAGGTGAAACAATATCCAAGTGGGACACCTACTTGCAAGTCAAACAATATCCAAGTGGGACACCTACTTGCAGGTCAAACAATATCAAAAGTGGGACACTTATTTGCAGGTCTAAGCATTTACCCATCATAGCAATCTCAGCCTTTCTTGTAAATCCAGAATAATCACCTCAGATGTATGAAGCGGAGTGATTTCGACATTCGGGGAGGAGAAACAATGTATAACAGCACAAATTGCTTGCACAAAGTAGCACAGTCTACGATCTGCTTTCTGAATATATATGGACTCATTAACATATCAACAGCATAGATAAAATGAAAGCACATTGTAACTTTCATATTGTATTTGTTTGAACAATGACAATTTGAGAAAAGTCACAAACTGGCTTGATTGTCCTTTAAGTCTAAAGTTTTCCATTAGTACCGACTTTAGATCTAATCACTTTTACCTTATTCATACTGCACCCTTTCAATGAATGTAAATTTAATTTTTTATTGTTGCGTACTTGTCAATGCCAGATATATTATTGATAATGGAACTTTGGATCAAATAACTCATCTATTTTGATGACGCAGACAGTAGATTTGAGTACATATTTATTAAATACATTTGGGCATTTGATTACAAATTTAAACTTTATTTATTTACTGTCGATTACAGATTTTGATGTGATGACACCAGTTTCCTAGAAACTTCAAAACGAGGCCATGGTTTAGGAGATATGTTAATATCAGCTTCTGGTAAGGTTGCGTTCATCTTAAAACCGATGGTTATCTTAGGACTGCACGCTTTAAAAGATACAGCTTTGAGGCAAAGAAAAGAATTTCATCAAAGTATTTTAGTGGACAAACAAAGTTCTAAATAAGCCTTCGCGTAAGCAGTATGATGCAAGAATTCAAATGGGTAGAATTTCATACTGTGTTGGCTTTGAATACGTCATCTCATCTAATTTGAAATCAAGGGACAAAGAGAATATTACATCTGTCTGAATAACAGTCACTCTTATCGAAAAAGTCAAATTTATCAAGTAGACAACATCAAACCTGACACTAATACAAAAATAGCTTTCGTCATCAATTTTATGCATTCGTTGTAGAGAGAAGTGGACTTTTACTTTAATAGCAAACTAGTTAGCAGCAGCATATATAATTGTCATAGCCTAGCGTACATGAAAACTCTCTTGACGTACGGACAAGACACCATAAACACACACCTGGATGTTACCAAAGCCGTGTGCATGCTTGTCCAGCTCCGCAAAGTTTCTCAGCATATATAGCAGATATGTGATCATAAATTTCATATTCAGGCCACTCTTTCTCAAACTGGACACCATTGATGATGTGTCCGTTACTGGACAATGTTAATTTCTTATCTTGTCTAGGGACCTGTTCACATTATAAACTAGCTAGCAATACACACGTTCGAATAAAAGACCCACACTATATGCAAAACCTGTCACTTCCTTCTGTTTTCCTTTCTTGGATGAGAAGTTCTTCTGCAATCTAAAGGTGGCTGTTTCTCTTGCCAAGATGTTGCTAATACTACAAGTCCTTGTGCTCGTGCTTGGCTTGTCAACATACTCTAATCGGGTGCACAGTGTTGTAGGTACCATTTGTGTAAATATATTGTGTTGTTCCGAATAGACACTTACATGTGATGTACTAGCAGGAGTACCTATTAAATTTAACTGTTGCACCAAACTACAGGAATTTGATTGCCGTCACGAAATGTTGTTGTTGTAGTTATTCTAACTCCCTCTATTTTCGTCGAAGCACCCCGCCTTGTACACAAAACATGCACGTAACTTCAACTCTCGATATATCCAGCTCGTGCACTCTTGTTCACCGTATGATCTCTCCAGCTCTCCATATGATTTCTCCAGTTCACCCTACGACTGCTCCTGCTCACCTTACGATTGCTCCAGCTCACCCTACGATCTATCTAAGCTCACCCTACGATTGCTCTAGCTCACCTTACGATTGCTCACGCTCACCCTACGATTGCTCCAGATCACCCTACGATCTCTCCAAGCTCAACCTACGATTGCTCTGGTTCACCCTACGATCTTCCCAAGCTCACAGACCGCTCTGGTGGTGTAGTGGTTAGAGCGTCCGCCTGGGATGTGGAAGGTCGTGGATTCGAACCCCGGCTGAGTCATACCAAAGACTTACAAAAATGGTACTAACAGCTGCCTCGCTTCTCGCTCAGCATTAAGAGGTTAGTGTTAGGACTGGTCGGCCTGGTGTCAGGATAATGTGACTGGGTGGGACATCATGCTTCATGTCCGCGGCATGATTCGCAAGTGCTCGACATCACTATAAACTGATACATTACAGACGTAGCGATATGACTGAAAAAGTGTTAAAGCTACGTTAAAAATACAAATCACATCACACATCACCCAAAGCTCACCCTGCGATTGTTCCAGCTCACCTAGGATCACTCTAGCTCACCCTACGATCTCTCCAAGATCATCCTACGATTGTTCCAGCTCACCCAACGATTGCTCCAGCTCACCCTAAGATCTCTCCAAGCTCACCCTATGATCAGGGCCGGCGCTACCATATAGGCAAACTAGGCCGCCTAGGGCGCTGATTTCAGGGGGCGCATTTTTAAAAAAAAAAATTATTGTTTATAAATTTTGAAATTGATATTTTCCGGGGGGGGGGCACCAGAATCTAACCTTGCCTAGGGCGCCAGATAGTCTGGCCGGGTCTGGCGCCGGCCCTGCCTATGATCTCTCCAAGCTCACCCTGCGATTACTTCAGTTCATCCATTTTGGATGATTTAGCATGCCATAAATATGGTATCTAATGTCTACTCAATGTCTTTAACCGAGTGTCAGTTATAGTGAAAGTGTAATCATCTCACTTTAGTTACAGCTTTTTTTTTCTTATATCACAACTTATACAACAGTTAATAAATGCATAGCAAGCTCATTTGCTATAAGGTGCCGGCCACTAAACATTGGTGGGGGTGCGATTTTCTTTTCAACTGTGATATCGTACTTTCTTTTATCTCAAGATAAATAATATCTCTTCAGATAATATAATGGATATGATATGATATGATTTTCCTAAGATAGAGGCCCCTGTCTCAGAGCATCAAATTTTTGGTCTTTAATATAACTGCGGTATGTTCAGAAATACCACGGTACAAACGTTTTCGTTGTTTCTCAGCAGTAATTAATTGTTTCGTGCAATTTTTAGCTGGAGTGCTATCTTCTTTTATCAGTTACCCTTGACTTGGCCATCATTTTCTTTTTAGGTAATGGGCTTTTTATGCTTGGCGTGGCTACATTATCAAGGCTGTCTTTTTTTTTTTAGGTACATGCTTTTAGGATGGCATGGCTACATTATCTGGGCTATCTATTTCCTTTTAGACACAGGCTTAGTTTTAATATTTTGTATTGAAAAGGGCGTCTTTGGCTGCGTAGAAAATTCAGTATTATTATGTGTAAAAATATTTAGGTAAAAGTGCGTCTCTCTGTCACTGTCTCTCTCTGTTTGTCTCTCTGTCTGTCTCCCTATATATATATATATATATATATATATATATATATATATATATATATATATATATATATATATATATATATATATATATATATATATTTGTGTGTGTGTGTGTGAGTGAGAGAGAGATAAGCGCACCACGCAGTGGGTAAAAACAGCAGAGGTAAAGACAGCAGAAGCCACCTGTGGTAGATGACCCCAATAGGTTGGAGAGAGAGAGAGAGAGAGAGAGAGAGAGAGAGAGAGATAAGTGCACCAGGCAGTGGGTAAAGACAGCAGAAGCCACCTGTGGTAGATGACCCCAATAGGTTGGAGAGAGAGAGAGAGATTTACACATTTACTTGTATCACCTGATGCAGACATATGAGCATATTTGAAACCTGGTATGTTTATTCATTAGTATGGAAACTAACTTGCAGCAAAAAGCATAAACAACAAATTATTCTACAGATCACGTCCTACGTCATGTTTCAATGTCGCTCACCTGCCAGACGTCTGTCATGTATCCAAGCAGTTTTTCATTCGCTCGCAAAGGATACCTGTTTACCGTCCTCATTAAATTTCAAGCGTTCGTTTAAAATTCAAATTTCGATACAATCTATGGAATTTCAAAAGCACGAATGCAGATGAGATTACTGACGGTTATAGCCCCAGTTCACATAACCACCCTGTCCTTGTCTGTTTGAATACGCAGGATGAATTTCACATGTAAAGTAAAAATCCCCTCCCCAAGCCATTCATAAAATAGATAATAACTTAATGTCAACTCGTCGTCTATAAATAGAGGCTTTATTTATTATCATACTGGTTTTGTATCACGAGAGCCAACAGTGATCAACGCAGACCCAGATCTGCTGTAAATACTGCGAACATAGACCCAGATATGTTGTTAATACTGCGATCAAAGTAAACCCAGATCTATTGACAGTAATGCGAACAACGTAGACCCAGATATGGTGTCAGTACTGCGAACAACGTAGACCCAGATCTGTTGTCAATACTGAGAACAAAGTAGACCCAGATTTGTTGTAAATACTGGTAACAAAGTAGACCCAGAGATGTTATAAATGCTGCGAATAACGTAGACCTAGATCTATTGTCAACACTGCGAACAACGTAAACCCAGATCTGTTATAGATGCTGCGAATAACATAGACCCAGATCTGTTATAAATACAGCTAACAAAGTAGACCCAGATATGTTATAAATACTGCCAACAAAGTAGACCCAGATATGTTATAAATACTGCCAACAAAGTATAACCAGATATGTTATAAATACTGCGAACAAAGTAGACCCAGATATGTCATAAATACTGCCAACAAAGTAGAACCAGATCTGTTGTCAATGCTGCGAATAACGTAGACCCAGATCTGTTGTCAGTACTGCGAACAACGTAGACACAGGTCTGTTGTAAATACTGAGAACAAGATAGACCCAGATATGTTAATAAATACTGCGAACAACGTATACCCAGATCTGCTGTCAGTACTGCGAACAACATTGACCCAAATCTGTTGTCAATACCTAGCCGATAGATCAACATTGCTGCTTGTTTTTCTTTGTGTTTTTTTCGGGGTGGTGGTGGTGTTTAAGGTACATATCACAATGAAAGTCATATCGTGCTGAGAGAAGTATAAAGGTGTGCCTGTCAATAACACACCACGGTAGCTTATGTGAGCTGATGGGATGGAAATCGAACTTCTGGTTATGAGATCAACGCATTAAGCATTGACCCACGTGAGCTACACCTACCCACAACCCTTTCAGAATCAGTTGTCTGTACTACCTATCATTCAAGGAAATAAAGTCATCTACCCGATCATTAGAATGTCATGGACAATCTATATTGATACTGTTAGGGATAACACACACACACACACACACACACGGTGGGGGGTCAACATACATGTTATTGCGCTTAGTTTACGGAAGTCAATTACAGGGCAAAATTCATGTTCAACAGTCATTTGTTGTCAGTACGATTGACTACCGGCTTCTCTGGTTTGTTCACTTCACAAAAACAACCATGTCTCTCATATGAGACTTTTCGTCTGCTTGGATAAACGTAAGAGCAATAACCTGTCGTATGTTGACCCCATTGTGTATGTATGTATGTATGTATGTATGTATGTATGTATGTATGTATGTATGTGTATGCATGTATGTATGTATGTATGTATGTATGTATGTGTATGCATGTATGTATGTATGTATGTATGTATGCATGCATGTATGTATGTATGTATGTATGCATGTACGTGTGTGCATTAATGCATGTATGTATATGTATGCATTGTATGTATGTGTGTGTGTGTGTGTGTGTGTGTGTCTCCCTCTATGTCTCTCTCTCTCCAAGTAAAAAAACAGGCTACCTGGCGACATTAAAATAGCTTAATATAAATTTAAAATGTTTTGGTTGTTTTGGAAAATCTTGAATAATGATATGAGATAGATAAATATATAGATAGACGACATATTAACTATCTTCATGTCTACTTATAAATCCACATACATACATACATACATATATACATACATACATACATACATGAATGCAAGCATGCATACATTTACCTTCCTACATGCAAATATGGGTCACGGGTACATATCGTTAAATATGTATATGTTTGCTGTTGCGAAATAAGGCTTGTCATTTTATTTATGAAACTTTTATTACGCATTGAAATTCTACAAGATCAAACATAGTGTCTCAGGTTGTTCCTACATACTTTTTTTTTAAATTTTACGTGATCAATGGGGAATACCTTTATAATGTATTTTGTTAAGTCTGGCCAACCAATCAAAAGTTCATATTTATTCAATCGTTGGTAAACATGTTTGCGCTTTATAAAATAAAAACAAGGTGCATTTAGTTCTCGAAATTTCTCAGTGGTCACAATGACAGACTTTCCTTTGCTCAAAATCATAAATGATAAATAACGTCATAATCGATAAGACAACCCTATGATTATTTTTGTCACCTCTCTTTTTCTTCCCTTTTTCGGGATTTGGTTGGGTATTTTTTAAATAATAACGGTGTTTATGGACTTAGGAATTATTAACCCCGAATAGGAAGTTGAATGGACAAACACGGAGATTTGTTTTTATTTGTTTAATTTTGCTTGTTTGTTGTTATTTTTTCCCCCACTGCTACTTCTTTGAGAACGACGAGTCCTTTTGATAATAATAACCGTGTGAAATTCTAACTTGATTGACCCTGATTACTATGTCAAAAGAAATACAATAATACCCGAATAGGGCAGGTTACTGATTCACCTTGTTCCAATAAATATAATTTCCGCACAAAACTATCTGAAGATTGACAACTTTTTCCCCGCCTTCCCACCCCACTTACTGTACAGGATAAACACAAAAGAAAATCAATATCAGCACTGACGGGAAAGTAGTACGGCACAAGTACGACTCAAGCGGTTTCCTCCTAAAAGAGAATTGACGATGCAATTAAAACGATAAGTCTGTATTCTGACAAATACAGATGAAGAAAATAGCAGTAACGTTAAATGATTACAATAACTAAGATACATTTTAAGCATTTACAACGTAAAAGTGTATGCTTAAATAGGATTATATTTAAGAAAAAATGGATTTTAAATATTTCAGTTAATTTTAATTGTTTCACTTTCTATCTAAAGCGGATGATAGGTAACTGCTGTGTCTCGGCTTTAAGAGAGACACGTAGATGTGATAAAGTATCTCCTGTACACAGCTGGTAACTAGACCAATCCAAAGGCCAGCTCATGTTAGTTAAAAATTAACTGACCAATCAAAACTTAGTACATGTCACTACATGGCTTGAGTGTTTTAAAGGTCATGTAGATGTATGTCTTGAGGTCATTTGGAATATGAGCTCGGGCATGTAAGGGAGCTCGGACCGAACAAAATTTTTTAATTTTATAAAAGAAAAATATTGTTTCAATTTTATAAAAGAAAAATAATGTTTGAACAAAAACTAGGAGAGGCCCGGGTATTTCTTACCCCAGGGTCAGTGGTTGCTCTCTACGGACCTGGGAATATATTATTAATTATTTGTGCATGTAATCGCAGTAATTATTTGATAATGAAACATTTAAATATACTCATTGCGCAACTGCACGACATTCAATTGTTGCATCGTTGAAATCTCCTTCCCGACAGAACCCTCGTATCAACCAAAGTTGCATCCGTAAGATTGGTCTGAAATGTGTATATTGCGCCAATATAAGATGGTTTAATCCAGCTTTAAGGACGGCATCCTGGATCAATACATTCTAACTCTAAAACACTAAACAAATAAATTAATTTTCCTATAGCAAAATACATGTGAATTTTTGGTCGAGGATATAAATGAATGAAATGATAGGTGTTGTTACCCACTAAATACATAACAGGTTTCCAAAAAGCCAGTTTTATTGATTAGTTGTTCCAAAGAGTAGATCAACCTTTGACAAGAACTTCACTGTGATGCAGTTGGATTAGTTAAGGCAACAAGTGAATGTCGTGCCAGAAAGTATTGTTTTATCAGATATATTGGATCTAAAGATTTATTTCACATCAGTAAGATTTCCAGATAGCTAAACATAATATTGTCGATAACATCTCATATGTGATCGGGTTTCGAATACTTTTTTTTTCATGGATATAAACTAGCACAGACGGCCCACAATGATGTTACCAAAAGCAAATTTTGCGTACGTGATCCACTAGAGTGATCAAAACAGGTTACTAATTTGATCGCTTTTCACGATTGAACAAAAGGAAATAGTTTGATCACGAGTGTAGAATGGCATGTGCTAACAGTGACGTTTTAGTGACAGGGTTGTTAACGGTGCATTAATTAATTAGTGGAATGTTGCTTTGTACCTCTCAGTGGAATACGCTATGACAACAAACACAAATAAGCAACATTACTACTACCGCTACTACTAACAACAGCAGCAACAACAACAACAATAATAGTAAAAATAAATGCACAATAATGTACTTTAGACGTTGAAGTATATAATATAATTGAAGTAGTTCTAGTATTAATAAAAATAATAGCTCATGTCTTTTGGTGTGGTCAAACTTGGTTGAATTTTTAACGGTACATCAACACAAGTAGGTTATTTGGTATCTAGTAAGAAGAAAGAATAGTTGACGTTTTGCGTGGAGATTGATGTGTTAAGTACAGAAAAGTAAGGGAATATATTGAAATTGTAAAGAACTAAAAGTTAATTCAGCTTATATTTCATATTTGATTTTTTTCTGGAAAATGAAACATACTGGTTACTATGGGTTACCTTGTAATTAACATTATTGAAATCAGCTTCAATATATATTATCTGGTTGACCCAGTAACACCCACCTCTCTCTCTCTCTCTCTCTCACCACCACCCCCCCCCCCCCGACTCTGTGCTTTGATCGATAATTTGGGTAATTTGTTACCTAGAAAAGAATGCCTCACCTTGCAAGAACAACAACAACAACAAAACAAGCAAACACTAAAACATTAGGATTGAGGTCATTCAAGAATCTGTATGTGCGGAATAAACCGTACATGGAGAATTTTTGTAAACAGTCCTGGGCACATTTTAAAAAGAGTTAAAACATACTGCACACTTGACAGAAGAATACATGAAACCTAAAATACGAGCTTATTGTCGGTGTTAATTTCTTCTTCTTGTTGTTGTTTTTGATGCTTTGTTGTGTGCTGTTTTTTTTTTTTTTTTTTTTTTCATTGTAAGAAATCAACTGCATGCTACGTGCTTATTAAACGCTCGCTCTCTCTCTCTGTGTTTATCCGGTACGTGCTTACGAAAAGCTTTAAATCAGCTCTCCGCATATACGATTGTGAAGTACATGATAGATCGAGCAACTGGCGTCATATCCGTACAAAGCATCTTTTCCCATTATTATATTCATTTTACTTTTCTGTAGTACTAGTAGAAGTTGTAGCAGTAGTAGTAGTAGTTATTGTTATTGTTAGTAGTAATAGTAGTAGTAGTAATAGTAGTAGTAGTAGCAGGAGTAGTAATAGCAGTAGTAGTAGTAATATTAGTAGTAGTAGAAGTAGTAGTAGCAGGAGTAGTAGTAATAGTAGTAGTAGTAGTAGTAGTAGTAGTTATTGTTGTTGTTATTGTCAGTATTCATAGTAGTAGTAATAGTAGTAGTTGCATGAGTACTAGCAGTAGTAGAAGTAATAGCAGTAGTAGTAGCAGTAGCAATATCAGTAGTAGTAGTAATATTAGTAGTATTAGCAGTAGTTGAAGTAGTAGTAATAATAGTAGTCGTAGTAGTATTAGCAATAATAGTAGCAGTAGTAGTAGTAGTATATCCAGGGTGCCCGGATCCCCTCCCCCAAGCTAAAACAAGCAACACACACATACGTACAGTCACTTGTCACTTGAAAATTGACCATCGTTTTATTTTCGAGCACGTTTATTTGGTATTATGCACACTTTGAGTAAATAGACACATAAACTTTTGTTTTGTGCTCTTTCGATGAAAGTCAGGGTCCTTTAGAAATTCTGCACTCTCCCCAACACTTGTCGTAATTCGGCCCCTGCGCATATCGCCGAATCACTTTCTTCTTGCTATTTCTTATAGATTTATGACCCATTTTGTCATTTTGTCATGTTCCTTAATTTAATGTGGGGCATAATCCCGTTAGTGTAACATGTCCAGCAGTTTTATGTGTACCTTACCACAAAACAAGGTATCAGCTATGCAGGGGTCTCCAAACTACGACCCGCGGGCCGGATGCGGCCCGCGAGGCCCTCACATCCGGCCCGTGGAGACCTTTTTGTCTGCGGAAAAAAATTACGGAAATTTACGTGTATCCTGCCAAGATCAGCCGCCGCTTATGTGGACGTTATGTTTTTACCGAATTAAAATAGAGGCGCGCAGTGGTGCGTTATGTTTTCCAACCGATCACTACATTGCAAAACCTTATTCGCTGCTTAGTTTTTCTACTTCCGTTCACAGTCAATGAGATGATATAACGCCATCTAGTGGCGGAGTTTTTAAATGGTTTGCTGCTTGTTCAAGACTTGATTATTTTGATCACAGTTTGCCAGTTGCGGTTGACTGCTGCGATGAGGAGGTGTTGGTGTCAGTTAGCGTCTGATTGCGAATATTCTGAAGAGGAAACATTAAAAGCAACAATCTCTCTACCATAAGTGGATATATTTGCACACTATATTCAGGTAAGTTTAACGTAAGAAATCATAAGAATTTTTAAAAATTGCAGCTATAATTGCGACGAAATTAGTTCGAATAATCAGGTTTTTTGAGCGATATTGTGTGCAAGATACTTTCAGTTTCACTATTTATTAATGTTGAATTCACTTTATTTTAGTGCCCAGCGATGGCCGAGAAGAAGAAAAGAAAAATAGACCATTGAGTGTCGGCAATTTCAAGAAGAATGGAGTTTGAAATGCTTCTTCATCAAATCCCATGAGAAAGCATTGTGTGTGATTTGCAACGAAACCGTGGCTGTGATGAAAGAATACAACCTGCGCCGTCATCATCAAAGCAAACATCAGGAGAAATATGCACAGTTGGAGGGTAAAGTCCGTGCCGAAAAATTTTCTAAATTACAAAATCAACTCACATCTCAGAGGACATTGTTCAATAAATCCTCAAATGAAAATGAATCCTTAACTAAGGCCAGTTATAAAGTTGCCTACGTCCTGGCTAAAAGTGGCAAACCGTTTACAGATGGTGAAGTAGTGAAGGAATGTTTGTTGGAGGTGGCTGAGGAACTTTGCCCAGAAAAGTCAAAACAATTTGAAAGTGTAGCTTTGGGTGCAAATACCATTGCCCGCCGTGTTGCAGACATGGGTGAAAACATTGTGACTCAAATAGCGAAAAATGCAAGCAAGTTTCGCCATTTTTCAATTGCAATGGATGAATCGCTGGACAGCTGTTCCACCTCTCAACTGCTTGTGTTCATTAGAGGTGTAGATGAAGACATGAACATAACACAAGAGCTGGCTTCCCTACATAGCATGTATGGCACTGTTACCGGAGAGGATATATTCGATGAGTTGAAAAAAAACATTTGCTGATTATAACTTGGACTGGACTAACCTCAGTTGCCTGACTGTTGATGGAGGAAGGAACATGAGTGGCATAAAGAAAGGCTTGGTTGGACAAGTGAAGCAGATGTGTAATGAGAAAAACATTCTACAACCAATGTTCCTGCACTGTATTATTCACCAGCAAGCTTTGTGTGCTAAATATGTGGACATTAGCAGTGTACTGAATCCTGTGGTGAAGATGGTGAATTTAATAAGGTCACATGGGCTCAACCACAGACAGTTCAGAGACATGTTGAAAGATACAGACACAGAATCGCAAGATTTACCATATTACACAGCAGTAAGATGGCTAAGTTGTGAGAAAGTTCTGAGCAGAGTATGTAAGTTAAGAAAGGAAATAGGTGACTTCCTGGAAAGTAAAGGCAAGCCACAGCCATTACTGTCTGATGAAGAGTGGGTATGGAAATTGGCCTTTGCTGCAGACATAACTAGTCATTTAAATTTTCTGAACCTAAAACTACAAGGAGAGGAAAATCTAGTTTCTGATCTATACACCCACCTAAAGGCCTTCAGATCCAAACTTGTCTTGTTTTTGGAACAAGTACAGGCCAACAACTTGACGCACTTTCAGCAGTGCAAGGTCTTCATGGCTGAAGCAACAGCTGAGTTCCCCACGTCATTTGCATGCGAGATCATCAAAGACCTCCAGCTGCAGTTTCAGCAGCGGTTTTCTGACTTGGATTCAAAGGCAGAAGTGAGACTGTTTCAAAACCCATTTGAAGCAGATGTGGCCAGTTGCCCAAATGAACTGCAGCTGGAGGCCATTGAGTTGCAAGCAAATGACCTCCTTAGGGACAAGTTCAAAGAAGGACTGGTGGGTTTTTACCAGTTTTTGCCCAAGGAAGACTTTCATAATGTCAAAACTTTTGCATCAAGGTACCTTTCAATCTTTGGAACAACATACCTGTGTGAACAAACATTTTCAAGAATGAAATACGTGAAGAACAATTTGAGAACAAACTTGTCCGATGATAATCTCAGGTCACTGTTGATGTTAGGGACATCAAATCTAAAGCCAGAAATGTCTGCTATTTTGGCATCCAGGAAACAATTTCACCATTCCCACTAATACAGGTGTTCATGTGTAGTGTATCAATGTGTTATTAAATAATAACTGAATAAAATAATATTAAATAAATAATTAAAAACAACATCCATGTTTTGATTCTTTTTTATTTGGACCTCGAGTGTGTAGTTGGCCCCCGAACTGCTGTTTGATAGTTAATGCGGCCCTCGGGCTGAAAAGTTTGGAGACCCCTGAGCTATAGCCATAACTGCAGATGATCGTGTCATTAAGTGACTTTGCCCTAGAATCTGCTGTAAGGGATATTGGCCCTTTTTTATATTGTAGCTATTGCAGTGCACGACACAATCGTTTTAGAGTATCTGTCCCAGATTATTTTGGATTGCCATGAACATTCGCACAATTGGATCGTAATAACCCCCGATGACGTATATATCCCCCAAATCGCTTAGCTCTCACAATTTGTTTTAGAGGTCTGCCCATTTTAGTCTGTCTTTGTAAGCTTCCCATTTTTCGTATTGCTGTGTAAGATGGTGTGTGATGCAGTCTCACTTGCGAAAATAGTCCCGTAGCTTTTCAGTGATTCTCCTCAAGCTTGACTTATCCCATTGTTCCTATAATTAGCGTTAGACTTATCACACGTATTGTCCTGTAGCCGAATGCAGCGTATGATGCAATATCGTCATCGAAATCAACCCTACAGTTTTCGAATGATTGTCATAAGGCTTAGGAAATGCTATGGTCATCGCTTGAAGATGTTCATGTCCAGACATCACTAACCTCTGTCAGTTAGATATATTGTCCTCCGTCTCTTTGGTGAGCGAATATAGTACACCATCTTTAGTGTAATGAGTTCAGCGGTGTTCGATTACCAACAAACTTGGCTTATATTATTGCCAGCACCAAGGCATACTCATATCGACAAATCGTTTTCTGGCAAACAAGTGTTGTTAGAATTCTCGGTTTTTTCGTACTGCAGCTTACACAGTGTGTGACATAATATTGTTGCTGCATCTAGTCCGGAAGACTAATGGATTGCAATTGAAATTGACTGATCTTACGGTTACCAACTGAACGTGTGCATTAGGCCCGATTACATTCGGTTATTCGTTGCCCTTTCAATCTTGCCGCCTTACGTAATATATGACGCATTCTCTTGAGTGTAACAAGCCCTACAGTGTTTGAACGATTGCCACAAAGCTTGAAAAATTGTATATGCATTACCTGCCGATATCCATACCAACAAATCACTTTCCACACCTAATATGCATTAGAACTATTGGTCTTTTATAATATTGTAGCTTAATGCAGCATACAAGATATAGTTAGCACAAATATTTCCTCAGTTTATTTAGATGGGTTTTCATGAATCTTCACAAATCTTGTATTGCTTCCCTATAGTTGTCGCTATTTTTGTTACAGTTATCATCGTAGTTTTTGTCTCGAATTTCATACGGTTTATGATACAGTCATATTAGCTCAGCTAGTCCAGCGGCTTTTGATAGATTCCAATGAGATCTGGATGTGTTATGAACATCGTACCAAGATGAACACATAGACAAGCCACATTGTTGCTGAAGTGATTGTAAGAGTTAATTACCTTTTTCAATCAATCGCGAAGCTTAATACATTGTATGACACAACCTCGTTGGCGATAATAGTCCTGCGGACATTTTATGGATTGGCACCAGATCATATGTCCAGTACTTGTAGATGCTGATATCAACAATTCATACTGCTCTAGACCTTTTTTAAAAATAAAGTTAATTAGATTTTGTATGCATTACAATGAAATTTTTACATTCATTATCCGTAGATGTGTATATTGACAAGAAAGATATGGGTGCGGTGCATCCTATCAAATAAGAACAGAGATTCAGTTGTTTCACTAACTCCCTATTAACTGCATTGTTATGAGCACCTGAAGTGTGATGGGATTGGACTCAAATGGGAGCTTCTCCATTGTTTTCACGTGACGTCACAAATCGATATTTTTCTCCAAACTATTTGATAACTGGATTTTATTTTCTTCATAAAAATCCAAGACACCACCCCTCTCCCGCCCAGCTTCTAAAATTTATGTTCAGAAAACACCCAAGAAATAGATTTTAAGGTGAAAATCTTTAATTAAATGTCCTTAAAATTTGTTACTATAACTTTCTACCACATCCCTTTATATTACACTGGACACTGAATCATGAAAAACCTGTTACGTTGAAAAATGGATGTCATTTCATCTCCATTTAAAATAACATCATAGAAACAAAACTTGGAATTCTACATCGATTATGCTTTCAGGCGAATGGTCCAAAAATATTATCAATTAATACAGCAATTATTTTGATGCTTACATAATGCTGCCTCTACAATAACACAATTGAATATCAGGCTCATGATATTGATCAAAACATAATGCAGACTTCATACTTGTATATATATATATATATATATATATATATATATATATATATATATATATATATATATATATATATATATATTGGTTAAAATGCAATTTAATGAAATAATCGTTATTTTTGTCGTTTGCCGGCAGTTCAGTTTGATGTGGAAGTCATCGGCGAGATTTATATTCAGTCTCCTATGTGATTTCCCAATCTATTATGAAGTCTATTCGACCTTGAGATCTGAATGGCGTCATTGCTGTATTATATCGTTTGTGTTATTATTGATCAATCAAGTGATTTATCTGATGACTACGTGCTAGATAATTCGAGAAGACAAGGGATATTGACCGCATAATTCTAGCCAGTATAAAACCCCGTCTCTCTCTCTCTCTCTCTCTCTCTCTCTCTCTCTCTCTCTCTCTCTCATGACCATCGTAACAAGCTACGGCAAAATCCGTGAGAAAATTGAGCGTAGAAGATTTTTGCCGCACTAAAATATACTGCACTTTAACAGGATTCCTAGCAGAGGAATATACTGTCCTTTACCGGGATTCCTGGCACAAAAGCGGCGACATTAAAATAGTTTAAGATAAATTTTAAGCTCTTTGGGTAGATTTTAGAAATCTTTAATAATGAGAAGCGATCGATATATATCTAGAAAGATGACGTATTAACTACATGCGTACTTTTAACATAACATACATACATACATACATACCTTCCTAGCCGCACACATGGGACAATGGTAACTATCGTGAAATATGTATGTGTTTGTCGGTGCGAAATAAACTTTTTCATTTCATTGATCATAAGTTAATTACACATTGAAAATCTAAAAATAGTCTCGAGTTATTCATACTTGTTTTTATTTGTTGCTTTACACGTGACCAAGGGGAATACCTGGATAACTTAGTTTGTTAAATCTGGTCAACCAGTCAAAAAGTTCGATTCAGTATTTTCTAAATATATCTCTCATTGAACAATATGATAGCTTTTCCTTTGCTCAAAATAACAACTAACATATAACATCATAGTCGATAGGAAAACCCAAGGATAATTTTTGTCATCCCTCATTTTCTTCCTTTTGCTTCGAGGTGGGTTGGGGGTAATAAATGTCATTTTATAACGGCGGTGTTTATATAAGACTTTGGAAGTATTAACCCTGAATGGGACGTCGATGGGGCAAACATCGAGATTTGCTTTTGTTTATTTGTTTATGTTTTGATGTTATTGTATTTACCCCCACCGCTACTTCTCTGAGAACGATTGATCCTTTTGAAAATAACAGACGTGCTTCTGTAAAATTTTAACATGATTAGCCCGGATTAAGGTGTCAAAAGAAGTATAACGACTAGTAGAGTTGAATAGGTTAGGAACTCATCTTGTGGCAATTATACCCATAAGACTATCTGAAGATATTTGTAGGTTAATTCTTGCCCGCCGCGTAACCCCTATTACTCTCCAGCACAAATGAGGAAAGAAAACAATATCAGCACTCTATGTGAAGTTGTACGACCCAAGCAGGCTTTATTTTAAAATGGAACTGGTGTGTGTGATTTGGATTTTTAAACTAGCTTTAAAAAAAAAATGTCAGTCATATTGCTACGATGTCTGCAGTGTGACAGTTTATAGTGATGTCTAGCACTGGGGCATCATGCCGCAGACATGTAGCATGATGTCCCACGCAGTCACATTATCCTGACCCCAGGCCGACCAGTCCTAACACTAACTTTTAATGCTGAACGCCAAGCGAGGCAGCTGTTAGTACCATTTTTGTAAGTCTTTGGTATGACTCGGCCGGGGATCGAACCCACGACCTTCCCCTTCCGAGGCGGACGCTCTAACCACTAGGCCACCGGAGCGGTCAAAATGGAACTGGTAGTGCAGTAGAAACGATAAGTCTCTATAGTGTGACAAGGACGGATGTGGAAAATGACAGTGACGTTAAATGATCAAAACAAGTAATAAACATTTGTAAGCATTTACTACGCAAAAGCATATGTTAAAATTTAAAGGAAAAATAGTGTCACATTTAACAAACAATGGGATTTATCAAATAGTCTGTGGTAATGAACTTTATGCCATCGTCACCCTTTTCATCATCGTCGTTTTTTCATCAAGTTCCTTTCCGTTGTCATCATCAGTAGTTATAATTGTAGTCAATTTTCCAGTTTCCATGTTGCCGTATTTTTTGGCATCCTTCAGCGCGCGAGCGCGCGCGCGTGTGTGTGGGTTTGTGTGTGGTTGTATGATTTGGATTTTTAACGTAGCTTTAACAATCTTCCAGTCATATCACTAGGATGGCTGCACTGTGGCAGTTCATTGTGACTTCATGTGCCACCCAGTCACGTTATCATGACAACAGGCCGACCAGTCCTAACACTAACTCTTAATGCTGAGCGTCCAGTGAGGCTGCTGTTTGTACCATTTTTATAAGTCTTTGGTATGACTCGGCCGGGGTTCAAACTCACGGCCTCCCGCATCCGAGGCTGACACTCTAAGGACTAAACCTCCACTTTCCCCTGGTCGATTTGTATGTAAATTTTGCAATCATTCATTGTCCACAGACATCCTTGCATGACACAGGCAAAAATCCGCTATACTCGTTTTTTTTTTCACGCATTTTCGCCCGTAGCATGCTAAGATGGTTCGGGGAGAGAGAGAAACAGACAGACAGACAGAGACAGAGATGTAATGTGATATAGATTTTTAACGTAGCTTTAAAAAATTCAGTCGTATCTCTACGGTGTCTTCAATGTGGCAGTTCACAGTGATGTCTAGCACTGGGGCATCATGCCGCAGACATGTAGCATGATGTCCCACCCAGTCACATTATCCCGACACCAGGCCGACCAGTCCTAACACTAACCTCTTATTGCTGAACGCCAAGCGAGGCAGCTGTTAGTACCATTTTTATTAGTCTTTGGTATGACACGGTCGGGGATAGAACCCACGACCTCCCGCATCCGAGACAGACGCTCGATCCACTAGGCCACCGGAGGGGTCGATCGTTCGAGAGAGAGAGAGAGAGAGGTCCACTGTGGTAAAACTGATACACTAACAGACCAACCAGAGAGAGAGAGAGAGAGAGAGAGAGTGGGGTGGAAAGAGGGGTGAGAGAGAGTGAGAGAGAGAAAGAGACTTTTCAGAACCGACAGACATTGTAATATTTAAAAAAATAATCTGTTTTAAATAACTTTATTATGGGTTTAAAAAGGACATTAACAAGATTACAATATACATGTGCCTTCTAACCAAGCAATGTACTGATAGGCTTGCCCTTGCCTTGGGTACATGCAATAACTCCACCGAACAGCTCCGGAGGAAGAATACACAAAAGATTTATGTATGTCCTACGGATAATTCCCCATGTTAGTATTTATTAATGACTTGTATGTTCTGTACAGAGGGGAAGATGTAGTAAAATCATTCAGGTGTTAGTATGTTTTGTATATTAGTACCGTGATGTAGATAATACAAATGGAAAGTCTGCACATACCGGTAAGACGACCTGGATTCTTTTAGGTTACTTGGTGTAAGTTCAATTTCAATATCAACATATGACTCGATTTATTTTTGTCTCTCACTCCACATATTTCCAAGCAATTGTTCCTTATGCACGAAAGAGAGAGAGAGAGAGAGAGAGAGAGAGAGAGAGAGAGAGAAAGCAAAGGGGATTTCGATGAAATTGTGTACAATATTTAAATCGTACAGGGGTTAGTTAGCTTTTAGTTATTTTGTTATGTTGTAAACAATTAATATATGGAAATTCGTTACAGTTATAGTGATAATGTCATGTTTTTAGTTGTCTAATATTTCGACTTTTGTATCATCACAGTTCAGAAATATTGAATACTTATATATATATATATATATATATATATATATATATATATATATATATATATATATATATATATATATATATATATATATATATATATATATATGTATGTATGTATATATATATATATACAATTCATGCAGATAAGGCTTTGTACGCTAAACATATATCTGGGCAAATGTGATTTTCCTGAAATGCCTTCACTGATGACGGTTCAGAAAGTAATGCATCTGCCACGCATGCTATCGATTAGGTTACTCGGTTGATTATGTAACCATTTCCCAGCTGGCGCTAATTATTCAGTCGAAATCCGTTAACTGTATAATAACCAAGCCACTCGAAAGCGTTCTTTAAAGACAGGTGGTCTTGTTATACAGGTATGAAATGACTATGTGGATTTGGAAAAAAACGATGAAGCCACGATGTTACGTACTATTGTTCTATTATTATACTAATAGTCAAAGGTTATAGTAGGCTGTTTTCAAACAGTACAGATAACCGGCTCGTGTAAAAAGGGATAAATAAAAGAATGTCATCAAATAAGCATCCGTTGTTGTTCGAAGTGAACGAGGGTCCACTGAACTGAAACACAAGGCTTGATAATCGCTTTGAACAGTTTGGTCTCCATATACAGGCAGGGTATATATGTACTTTTGAGCGAAATGAAAATTTGCGTCCCGGATATAGTGATATTTCCCTTAGCCGGATCCTATGCAGGCCGATAAATCAGATCTTAACCCGTGATGATATTGATTTTCGGGTGACATCGTCCATCAGTATCAATACATATTTGTGGGGTTGATTTATCGGACTAGATCCTATGTAACAGAGATTCCGAAGCAAACTTCCCAAGTAATTTGTTCCTTTTTGCACTCATTAAACCTTTTAAAAATCAGTTTGCCTCTGTACGACGGTAAAAATGTGTGCCTCACAAAACACTGACCGTTATGGAAAAGTTTTAATTTATTTATTTATTTATTTATTTATTTATTAGTATTACAATAACTAATGTTGTTGGTTTTACTTCTGCTCATAACCAAACACATATCAATGACGTCATCATTATCGCTCTTGTTTTTTCTTGCCATCATTACTGTTGCCACAACGATATCTACTTACCACGCCATTATTACTCAGGTGGTCCTGGTGTAATTACTTAAACATCTATTAATAGTACAAATAGTCGTCCCACTACTACCTTAGAAAATACCAAAATGACGACTGTGTTGCGTCACTCACTCATTTTGCATGTATCTCCTACTTTTTGAATGGACCGTTGGAGGGCGTTCATGAATGACACAAAACATAAATGGAAACGTCGCTCGAGAAATTAAACGATTGGTTATATTTTTAGAATATTACGCTAAGCCGAATAATCCAGTTGAGCGCCATTGATGATGTCAAACATGTATAAGAGATACAAACTTCAACGCGTGGTTCTCGTCACTAATGTTCGAAATAAAGATATGAAACGTAAATAGATTCGAGCCAAAGTAATCGCGTGTGGAAAGGGGCATACATAGTAAAGATAACATCTTCATTAAGGAATACAAAAAGATACACATTAGGATATATACGGCCAATATCATTAGACACACCTACACACATTCCTTGGTTTTCAAACAGGGATAGATCAAACGTCTATGCAACGGTTGGTTGTTCCGGTAATTTGGTATGTACAATGGTTATTGAATGGGGATATAGAATGAGGATAAAGATAAGTTTCATAAAGGAAGGTAGCTATGAAGAAACGATATATGACTAATATTTTGTTGAGAATTATGTATAAAAACATGGGGCATAACTAACGTTCACAACTAACGTACCTAATGAATATGACATCATTATTTATAAATACTCAGTTTGGCTTGGTAATTTACGGCACAGCAACACAAGTAGGCTATTTAGTGCCGAGACACTTGGAGTAAAATGACGTGCCCAAGTACTCGGTAGCTGACCCCGGTTGGTGTTAGGGGATGCCCCACTTGTTATGTAGTGCTGTTGTTGTTGTTGCTGTTGTTGTTCTTGTTCTTGTAGGATTTAACGCTATTTTGCAGCACACGATAGGCTATACATGGCGGCCAGTATTAATGGTGAATGAAAAACCTGGAAAAACCCAGGAGAAAACCACCGACCCACGAGAAGCTACTGGCAAGCTTTCTAACATATCTACATTGGCTGAATCCGAGACTTGAACCCATGCAGACAGAGGTGAGAGTTTTGTAGTGCTCTGGTTATCGTCATCTAGGAGATGCTCGACCACGGTGTTATTGCACGGATCGAGTTGTTGTTGTTGTTATAGGGTTTAACGCCATTTTGCAGCACAATATAAGCTCTACATTGCGGTCAGTATTAATGGTGGAGGAAGAACCAGGGAAACCTCCGGAAAGAACCACCGATCCACGAGAAGCTACCGGCAACCTTTCTCACATGCCCACATTGGCCGAGCCCGAGACTCGAACCCATGCAGACAGAGGTGAGATGGCAGTGATCTGTAACGGTGAGCGTTTTAGACCACTCGGCCACTCGGCCTCCTGGATCGAGTAAATAATAACATAAAAATATTAAATGAATGGATGGAATAAAAGATCTGAGCAGACATATAGAATAAAACAACCCGAGCCTCTATATGTAAAATATAAAAATTTAATCAATTGTGTAAACGAAAGGAAATTTAACATGATGTTTGAATGATACCCTTTCTGTTAGAAATTAACTTACAAAATGTATACAAAATGCAGCTGCTAGCCATTCTGTTATACAAATAAAACAAATTGCATCATAAAATCGAGTGGATGAACGAACTCATTACTCAGTATGCCAGGATAACCTGGTTGCTTCCGGTCCTTTCAAATTCAGTGATGGTTATAGGTCAGAGTAGCATTTTCCTCTTCTCTCTCTCTCTCTCTCTCTCTCTCTCTCTCTCTCTCTCTCTCTCCGGCCTCTTTCGATCATAAACCGTAACTTGGTTGTCTGTTCTCTTTCTCCGCTGTGTGGTGCACATATGAAGTTATTTACTTTCATTCAAGTAACAAAAAGTGCAATCTAAATATTTTTCAGCCCTATTATCATAAAATTAATGTCATTTTTGTCCTAGATGCTACTCAGCATTCCTTGCTACGCCATGATATAACTAGTCCTATAAAATATTATGTCTCACCGTCGGCTGTAAATCGCTAGCCGAACGATGTAGGTCAACATGTGCCGATTTCCCAGTTAAAATAATTCACAACTTAAGTGAGCAACACAATGTCAGTCTACGATGCAATGAGAAAATTTAATAGTCACGTGACTTGCTATTCATAATGCATTTAGATTAAAATAATCTGCATGAATCTGAGAATAAACAGAATCGTAATTTTAAACAAAGCACAGTGTATGCACTAACCACCAACGGAACACAGTGGTTTTCTAAGAAATCCATCTCCTTTGGGCGATACAGTTTTGAAGATAGGAAGAAATCGCTGCACACAAAAAAAAAAAAAAAAAAAAAAAAAATGGCCGAAAACACGCTATAACATGACTTGGATTGTATGACCACGTGAAAAGCATTATAATACAATTTTCGATTTATTTGGATAAATTCAACAAACGAAAGTTTTCTAGCAAGTTCAGGCTTGGAAAATTAAGAAAAATGGGATCGTTTTGGTTAATAATATGTCATCTCAGTCGAGCTGCCATAATGATCGTTATTATTTTGGCATTTGGTAAATCAGGTACATGTCCATATATAAAACAAAACTCGAGGATTTTCTACAAAATTCCATCACAGATATCAAGGTGCTCTACGGGTGTTGCTTTCGCTTTTCTCGAAACGTCGCTGCCACTATATGTTGAAATGTTTCTTGTTAGAAAACCGTGCTTTTATTTTAATTCATTTTCGTTAGATTAGTAAGAGATAAAGATAAAGACAGAAAATTCTTACTCTGCAGATAGCTATTTTACCGTTATTTGTTCACTATTACTTGCCGAAATTCAAATAAAATTGACCGAGATGGTAAATGAGAAGTATCACGACATCCTGGAATGAAGTAAGTTAATAATTGCAGACGTGGACCTAGAAAACGATTGGTCTAAAGCGCTCGTATTTACCTCTGACTGCCATCTCACCTCTGTCCGCGTGGGTTCGAGTCTCAGGCTCAGCCAATGTCGGTATGTGATAAAGCTTGCCAGTATCTTCTTATGGACTGGCAGATCTTACCGGAGTTTTCCCGGGTTCCTTCTTCCGTAGTTAGACTGGACGCCATGTATAGTCTATATTTCGCCGCGAAACCGAGTTAAATCCCACCCCCCACCACCACCCCCAAAAAAAGCAATACCTAGAAAACCTTTCACTATTTATATAATCTCCGAGGAGGTATGAATTAGTTCACGGATCTGATTCTCAACAATATACAAAGGTTTTTCAAATTAATTCCTTTGAATTAAACCGACACTTGGTCCTTTTCTTATTTTTATTTTAACTAAATCGTATGCTTTTGGGACTCACGGTTTGTCCGTTGCACATGGAAATCTATAACCACGAGGTTTGTCATAGAGATATTTTCTTTACATATATGATATCACGTTGGCCTTGGGAACATACATCAATAACACTGTTGCTTTTAAAACAGAAGAGACTTTACATTTTCTGTTGTATAATAGGTCACCGGCCACGTATATGGTACAAACGTTTGAAATTATTATAGTTATAAACAAAACGCATTGTTTATGTATGCACACCATAAAAATGTTTAATTAGACTTAAAACTCCGTTTTATAAAATGAAAAAAATATTCGGCAATCTCCGTAAACAATCGGTAGTTTCCGCGTGCCAAAACCGGATATGACGTACATTTATTCTTTCTACTCAACCTAGCTATTCAAGTGCTTAATTTCGTCACGTAAATGTCTATGTGATATAGCGTACGATCGTGCCTTTTGTACAGCAAATATGGTGCACTGTGTTGCATAAGGATGTAACCAAAAGAGTGATGATGGGAAAAAGTGTTCTTTCTTTTTCCGAAAAACCATGTTTACCAGAAGAGAAAAAAAGTGTATTTAATCTGTGGGATCGAATAAGGGAGGGATGGGAAAGTTGTATCGTTTATGCCAGATTATAGTGAATTTGGCCCAAAGACAATTCGGCCCAACTCGAAATACAATTCAGCCAAACTTAACAATAGTTTTGTACGTTCTTTTTCTTCAACAAAAAAGTAGATGCTATGTAAGATAGGTTTGTTTTTTTTTTTTGGGGGGGGACAAAATTTAAAAAATTATTTTGATATTCTTTGAAAGAAAATAATCATACTTCGTAACGTACATATTTATGAGAGAAAACACAAACTGACATATCTTGCTTGTTCTAATTAAAATATTTATATACATTTTTTATGCTAACATATATGCATCTGCATAAAGATATTCTCAATTTAAGTCTTCCGGTCAAATTATCAATAATCATTTATAAAACAAAAATACGTAACAGATAATATTCTACATAATACGTATACATTTTGCTAAGGGTAGTGTACATGAGATATTATAACAAATATACTTAAGTTTAGGCTTCACGTTGTAACACAGCTGCATACAATACATACTAGATTATACATGTGTGTGAGAGAGAGAGAGGAGAGAAAGAATAATGTTGAGCATTTTGTCAGTATTTAGTTGCTGCAATATAAAGCTCTTACCAGTTAATTTTATTGTTTGTTTTTATTTTTCAAGTTGTCTTAGTGTTTGGGCACGTTAATTGAAAGCTTGTCATTACTGGTCAATATCTTCCATCATATTTGGACCATTATTCCGTACAAATTAAAAAGGAAATAATTTTGTGTTTAATTTGTGCCCCCCCCCCACACACACACACACACACGCACTCACGGTACAAAATAAATTGATAAACATGCACTTGTTTGAAAATAAAATGAAATAAATTAACCTTGCATTATTATCCTATATTTCTTCTTTTTTCATCATGCGAAAATTATTATTTAAAAATATATATATCCCCGAAAAAATGTGTGCAAATATTTTAATTAAAACAAGCAAGATATGTCAGTTTGTGTTTTCTCTCATAAATATGTACGTTACGAAGTATGATTATTTTCTTTCAAAGAATATCAAAATAGTTTTTTAAATTTAGTTCTCCCCGCCCACACACACACACACACACAAAAAGAGAGAAATCCCTATCTTACATAGCATCTACTTTTTTGTTGAAGAATGTATATGTAGCGGATGCCGGCTTGCGTATGCATCCTTAGTGTAATGTGTATCGCTGATGTTAAATATCAAAATCGCAAATGAGACGAAAGTATCACCCGATTGCTTGAACGCACCTGCCATTTACGCATGACAAGTTACTTATTGCAAACTGACCCAGATTGTATTGTATCCAGGTTAACTATAAGTCGGTATCTCGCAAATAAGTAAAAAAAAAATCATTATTTTAAAATGCATTCAATGTGAGTGAAAATGATAATCTTTTTGCTAGCATGGGTTACAAAAGTATTATTAAAGCAAGTTATTATTGTGTATAATATTTGCCCTGCAAACATCAATTATAATTACATATGGCAAACAAATAGAAGCCCGGGTGATAAACACAACTGGCATGGAGCAATAAACTCATTGTTTAAACTTACCGACAGGATATCAAATATATAGTGTTACACGGGGGGGGGGGGGGGGGAGTGATTGTCCCTCCGTATTTGGTTTTCGTTATCTAGTGGTTGACCGCCCTCGATGTTATTGCCCGGTTCGAGTAATTGTAAATATAAGTGGTGAAACTTATAGGTGAAATAGAGAGATCTGAGCAGGTATATAGAACAAACCAACACGAGCCCCCGTACATGTAAACAAACAATTTAATCAATTACATACAACACTGTGAAAATTCATTACATCAGGAATGTACTCTGCTTTTAGGAATTTAAACTTTCACCGAAATACAAAGAAAAACGCAAATAGATTTAAATAAAATAGCCGATCTGTTTACTGTTAGATTTAGTTCATCATAGGATCGAGTGAACAATCGAAGTCAACGTCTTGTACGATTTCATAACCTGCTCGTCCTCAGTCTGTTTTGCTTCCTCTGTCGCTGTTCAGACCCTTGGATCTCAGGATGATACATTCAAACATCCGTCTCAGGATATTCTCAGAATACGTCTTCAGAACTTAATACGTCGCAGGATTGCGTCACAGGATTATGCGTCTCACTGCACTCTTCTCTATACTTCTCTGTATAGGACTCAGAATAACATCACCTCATACGTCCCAGAATAATACGTCACAGAAGCTATTTTCTCCCTTTTAAATAAATATAAATAGAGACAACCTAAATTTCCCGTTATTTATGAAACAGTTAATTCTTCATTATTCTCCCTCGTTATCAGATTCTACTATCAGTGCTAAACAGACGCTAAGGTTATCAATCGACTCCACATGTCCTATAATGACCCTAGTTAGTCAAATGGCTAATTCGTTACGCCTTGACCTTACACATTAACACATACGCGAGGCCTGGGGTTCTGAGCCAGCCTAATTTACACAGCGAATAAATAGGATACATCACATCAATCAATTACTAGATCATTTCCGTCAATACACACTTATTCTTAATCATCCGTGAAATCTTCTAAATTCGGCGAATTCACACGGATTCTTGTAATCATATTAACTAATATAATGTATTAAATTCTTAGAACACAATTCTTATGCAAACAAGATGACAAATTCAAACAATTCGTCAAACTTATCTAAAGAAGATTAATGTACAACTTCCTATGCATAAACTCAACACAGTTATACTTCATAAAGCAAATTATTACACGAATGTAGAAAAAAGATTCATGCAGATACAAGTAAATAACTTCAGCAAAGCATTATATATGGCATCAACAATTTACATGGAATTGTCACACTACCTTTGCTTTCAGCGTTCCTCCCTCTAATCGGTAAATTAGTTCGTCAGTTCCTTTCGACAATCGTCCCCTCTTTGGACAACAGTTTTACGGAAATTTCTTGCAAATTCCCGGAGTCGTAACCTTTGGGTCTCCTCTTGTAGGAAAAGCTTAGACTGATTAAAATTCGATGCGGGCGATATTAAAACCTATGAAATTTTGTGTTGGAACACGCCCTCTCATTTAACGTAACCAATCAGAATCAAATATCTCTGCCGCCTTTTTCCAGAGGCGCCAAAGTCAGGGTCAGCTTGACCTGGTAGTTTGAGTAACAGAGTTTCTGCGTTCTCTCAATTTGTGACAACTTTACCATGAAAATGAAGTTTTCCTTGTCCTGAATTGTCCGCTTGGCTACTGTATAAACAAATGTTTAATTAGGAACGAGATTCTCCCTCTAAAGAACATTACCGTACACGGTAGTATGGCGATATGATACGCGCCTGTCTCAATAAATCTAATTAATGGTTGTCTGGTCTCAACTAATGTATTCTTGTTAGATCGACATAAAATTTGCCACTTCACATATAGGTTATTTTATTATAATGCAAAGCAACCCCGGAAAATTGACTTTGGTATCCTTTTATTGTGTCGATTTTTTCTTCTGAAGTCGGCCGACAAAATGAAGTCAAGTTTGGTTCCTTTTGGATTCTTTAAGTGTGCCGATTTCATTCATCTTTTTTTTTTTTTTTTTTTAATAAAGTCTGGCGACACAGGGAAGCCAGCATTGATTCTTTGTACCTGTATTAACGGAAATTTTCAAAATAAATTGAAACAATGAAACAGTTTTGAAAGCGACACAATCCAGTGCGTCGTGCACGCATACCGATATAAGGCTGAACAGTAAATTAGTTTTCATTAGTTTCATCTAAATATTCCCTATCAATAGTTTAGAGTGTTTTATTTTCCTACAACAAGAAGCATGTACTTCGTCTTGCAATGATAAATGTACGTCATTTCCGGTTGCGTCCTCTATAGGTGGGAAATCGTAACTTAGGGGAAGTAACAACGTTGTATACTTCTATTTCGAGTACTGAAATTATTATTTCGTCTTTACACTTGATAAAAATTTTTTTTTTTGTGCGAGTATAACTATTTTTAATCATGTAATGCAAATCTGATATAAATAGGAAAATGTTGGAGTATGGCCGGTGACCTTTAACCTTAAACCTAAGTCAGTGCAACCTTTTGAATTGCTTCAAGCGCACTTGGCAGCAACAGTCATATAGAACGCATATGGCTAACTTGTCGGCAGCAGACGCTTATTCGAAATAAAAACAAATTATCCAGCTAATGTCACACGAAAGGTCCAGTACAAGCTGACGGCATATTTATCTTCACGTCTAAGATTTCAGGATTTATATTTCATGAATGATAATAAAATATTAACCCAAGATAAAATATATGAGATAGTAAAACCATATATAGTTCCTTTGACTTTAACGAAGGCTTCGGCATCGAAGCTTGATACCAGTTTCATGCAAGTGTTAAGGCTCGTCAGTAGCCCGGAAATAATTGAATAAACTTTGATTATTTAGCATAAATTGTGCAGATGATAATGATTACCCATAAAATATGTTGAATCATAGCTGATATTTGGAGGTAACATCTGGAATACAGATACTTCGTAAATATATACCCGTTCGGGGGGGGGGGGGAGGGGGGCATAAATCGTAAATAAGAAGTAAGAAAAGACAATGAACTCGGTCTAATAAAAAAAAACATGATATTCTTATCAATAAGTGAATCAGACAGTCACTGTTACGACCCTACTGCCATTAACTAAGTCAAAGAAAGAAGCAGAACCAACAAATTTTGTAAAACTTAATAAATAATTGCATTATCAATGCCATCAACAAAAATGTGAGAGTAACTTATAGTTTATGAAAATAATTCAAAGTAATTATGATAAACTTATGTCAAAGTCCAAATAAAAGGAGTTCCATTGCCATGCCAGCTTATGACAGGACGCGTGATATAATGAAGTTGTAAGGTATTTGCAAAAGCTGTATTCTTAATTAAAAACAGAATATGTCATGGATATCTATCAATACCCCAAATTTATGTAACAGGGATTTGATAGAAAGACATAACAATAATGTGCAAAGAGCATATATCGAAAGACAGAACAATCACAACACCTGACGAAAACAACTTTCAGGGTAGGTTATCAACAAATGCTCAATTTCTCAGAAGAGAACTAAATATCACTCATGAAAGAATACCTTCTGTAATGGCGTGTAGCAGATGAAAATTAATGTACAAGAAATTAACTTTCTTCCAAAAGAAATTCGTGAACATTTTACCCACAATAAAGAGACGTACATAAACAAATGTACTACATTGCTAAAATTGCTATCTAACAACATTGACGGGTGTGGGGTGTGTTTGAGCAATATTAAAAATAATCATTTAAGAAAAGAAGTTTCAGCAAATATATACATTTTATATTTTCATAAATAACATGCACACGTGAATGGAAACAAATACACGCATTATTTTATTTGTTTGTTTGTGTATGTATCTTTTGAACACAAAATAAATCTTTAAATAATCAGCATTAGTAACTTCATAATGTATACTTTGGTTGTTATCTGATTATTAATTAAACATTACACCTCGATCCATTTTTAAAGAAATAATCGCCACTTATTTCTAAATTATTTAAATCAAAGACGTCAGGTTATCCATCCCGTGCTTTAACATTTGGTGTGCATGCAGTGTGCTGAATCCATATTCACAATTAGACGATTCAATATTACCAGTATACCGGTTTATTGAGGACATTTTTTTTTCCGGGGATACCTACCACGGCCCTTTTTATTTTACCTCTTCATCGGTAGTTTTCGTTGGTAGAAAATATAGGGGGCGCTCACCAGTTAGTATGTACCTTCGAGAGAGTGACGTATGTAAGGTGAAGTTGTTTGCATTTAAAATGTGCGTATTGGAGAGAATGTTGGCATAAATCTATGTATGCTACTTTCATGTAATGTGGCTGACATTTCTTTGGATATTGTACTCTTGGAAATTGTACATCATCTAAGCACAATGCTAACTAAAATGAATGATCCCTTGTGCTCAAACAGTCAGTCTGAATTAGTCTAAAGGGCACTATCCTTAGGAGCTATTAAAATAAGGAAGTTCACTTTTGCCAGACTATAAAATATCAGCTTTTAAAAGTGCAAAGAATGAATTACCAAACATATAAAATGTAAAAAAAAGTTATCGTCTCTTTTTTTATACAATTTACCTCTGATGTTCAGGAAGTAAAAATGACCAAGTGGAGCTAGCACTATTTAGAAAGGTGCACATCTGGAATAAGGTCAAGCTTTTTACACTATAACCTATATTACACCCATGAATCATACACCAAAACCAAGGGAATTAAATGTTCTTTGAACAATACCTAATATATACAAGGTCTTTTTTAAATAGCCAGTATAACCATTGAGGAAACCCGGGAAGATGATTTTTCTTTAAAATCCTAACCCTATGCAAAATACGAAACTGTAGTGCGCCACCATAAGGGAATTCTAGAGTAATTTGGTTACTAATGTAATGACACTAACAGCATGTTTTTATTTCTCATGACAAAATAATTCAAAAATTTACTTTTTAGTTAACTTTTAATATTGCAAATGTATTTGATGCACCTTAATCACATTGTTGAAACGTGCCATGTTGTGGCCAAATGGAATTTTGTGAACGATATTCCTTTCAAGTTTTGGATTTCAAAATAAATATGTCGTTTTTTAATTATATACTAGGCGATGTTAATGTGTTAAGTACATAAGTACATTATTTCTTTGTAAGATGGCGAATCATCCAAAGATTTTTAGGACAGGACATGCTTTCATAATTTCTCAAGCCCACCAAATGCTTTTCTTGATTGTTGAGTAAATGTATTGTATGTTTACTAGCCCTCTCTGTTAAATATCTTCCCAGGGTATGGACATTCCACTCAGTTTCACTGTCAGTTATATCAATAGTGTAGATGCAAGAATCAGTGTAAACACTTCCTATTTGTCTCAAGAAACTGTCTAATGTCAACATAATGTCTTTCACATGGTGTCAGCTACATAACACATCAAGCTGACTCGTCCTGCTTTTGCTACAGTTTTTCATTACAACTTATTCAACAATTAACAAACAAGTAGCACATTCATATACTTCAAGGTGGTGACCATTCAGTCTCCAGTACGGTGGTGAGAGTGTGGATGGTGTTGGCGCTTGCGATTTTGCTTTGAACTTGTTTAATTTATTTTTCAGATAATATAACGAATATAATATATTTACTTGCCTGCAAATCAGAACAACATATTGTACAGCTATTGACATCGGAGATTTAAAATATAACGGCGGTATATCGTGGTAAGTATGCAACATTTTTCATGGTACCAAGCTCTAGTCACGACTGGATTTAAAGATCAGGATTTCATATATGGACAGACTTATTGATACAATCAATATGATAACCCTCCCTCCACCATCACAAATCAGCACATTATGGATGTAGACTGGGTAATCAGGTTCTATCCCACCTTCTGACACCGTCAAAACACAACTTGTCCCATACTCAATACGTAGTTCAAGTTGCTAATGAGATCTTTGTTACCGTGAGAGAGGGAAACTTCTTCTCTTCACATGTTTCTTTAGTCTTTTCAATCGCACTTGTATTTAAATTTTCACGCTCTAATTCCTTGTCTAGAACAGGGGGTTTGTATGGTTTCTTGGTCACATCATTCATTTTCAAGACCGGGACAACAATGCGCACGGAACACTTACAAACTACAAGGTTAAAACCCACTATATGGTTATCGGTTACACTATATATATATATATATATATATATATATATATATATATATATATATATATATATATATATATATATATATATTGACATCTCTGATGGGTGAAGCAAACGACATCTGACGGGTGTTTCTTTCACCTTCTAAAGGATTTCTTTTGTGCCATATAAAATGTCTCCGCATCTAACACATCTCAGAATTCACGACATCGATTTCTACTCATTCAACACATTTCACAACAATGATTTCTATGCATCTAACACATTTCACAAAAATAATTTTTAAGTATCCGCTTTTGAAAAGACGATATTGATACATAGTGCAGTGATGGAATCAGCGAATGTCCAAGTTGAATATAAAGCTATAGTCGTTGCAATGGAAAATGGAAAAGAAATTATGCTAGAAGCAAGCTCTCTGCTGTGCAATGTTCAGACATTAGTTTCGATAACAATATAAAAGTTAGAGCTCAATATTTTCTGCAACTTTAGAATTTTCGCAATTATAGAAAATCTAGAATTTTGTTTAATTTGTATGCCCGATGCATGTCGTTGTTGTTGTTGTTGTAGGGTTTAACGCCATTTTTCAGCACAAGATAGGCTATACATGGCGGCCAGTATTAATGGTGGAGGAAGAACCCAGAAAATCCCCGGAAAGAACCACCGACCCTCGAGAAGCTACTGGCAAGCTTTCTCACATACCCACATTGGCCGAATCCGAGACTCGAACCTACGCAGACAGAGGTGAGATGGCAGTGATCCGTAACGGAGAGCGCTTTAGACCACTGGGCCACTCGGGGCCCCCCGATGCATGTCAGATAAATATATATAGTTATATAAAAAAGGAAGAAACTGATAAAGAATTTAGTGCATTCCTATCAAATGCATATTAAATAGCAATTACTATTAAAATAGTATGAGATGACACATACGACAGACAGACTGACAGACAGATAGATAGATAGATAGATTGATAGACAGACATACAGTCAGACAGACAGACAGACAGATAGCAGACAGATAGATAGATAAATAGATAGATACGCATTTCTAAATTTCTTTTCAATGTCATGTATTTTAGACACATTCCTTGTCGATTGCACCCTTATGCTAATGTATATTTTGAATATTGGCGCTCTAATATTTCGACTGTTTCCTCTGTGGGCTTTTTTAAATGAAGATATACGTTTTCTATCTATGTGAACCCTTATCTTATTTATCCATGCCTCGATGTTTGTAAACATTTATGTCTTTATTGTTGTTTTTCACCTTTCTCGTATCGTACTGTAATGACTGAGATTTCTACTTGGGCTATCAAAGAAGTGCCTGGATAGCACCGGGATAGTGTGATACAGTCGGTCTGTACGTATGACTTCGCACGAGAGTTTTGCCCTAATAGTCCTACTACACATATATAATTAGGCACACTGTGACATACGATATATGTAGTCACGTGACTCTAAAGTATACCAATACTTTCTTGATTTGTATCTTATTCCCGGGAGTGGTATTTGGGAGGTAGGGTTGATTTTACATAAATTTCAGATAAATAGTGAGCTTTCTGTCCCAGGTGTCTGTGAATTGCCATGTGTTATCATTAATACAAGTATCAGCAAAAATCAGACTGTGTTATTATCACTTCAGGTCTTTTCCTATCCCGGAAGACTCATCCCTTGTGTCATAGCGTATGAATTAATGTGATCCACACCATATATATATATATATATATATATATATATATATATATATATATATATATATATATATATATATAATATTATATATATATATATATAGAGAGAGAGAGAGAGAGAGAGACAGACAGAGACAGACACACACACACACTGACCGGACCTGATAAAGGACATGCATTCATACAATTGATATTCCCACTGAGAGTCATCCCAAGCCCATGGATCGAACCCGAGAGTCTTAACTTGGAAGCTATTGAGATCGCCATCCGATATATACACACTGACCGGACCCGATAAAGAACATGTATTCATACAATTGATGTTCCAAATGAGAGTCATCCCTAGTCCGTGGATCGACCCCGAGAGTCTTAATTTGGAAGCTATTGAGATCGTCATCCGATATATGCACCATCCGGTATATACACCAACTGAACATGAAAAGACAAAATAATAAATGCAAATGACATTGATCTTAATTAATCCCGTGCTTCTTACCCACATCTTCTAATAACAACTTGAAGATTATTGCAGTCGCTATCATAGAAGCAGTACTGGTTATAGAGAAGATCTTTTGTTCGTTGTTAGTCCAAACTTTGCACATGAGTCCAAATTTTGCACACGAGTCCAAACTTTGCACATGAATCCAAACTCTGCATTTACATTCATCTTGCTATTGTTGTCTCCATTTCTCCTGAATGGACTGGCATGTCAACATGGCATTTTCACTTAACGGCTTCATATGCTGTCTAGTTCGTAAAATAAACTGGTGCAAATATGGCGTCCAATGTGAGTGCCACAGTAGTCATGCTGAGCATCTTGCTATCAGTACTCTTTTATGGTTGTTGTTGTCATGGGGTTTACCACATTTTGTAAGCACAAGATAGCTGGAGGAAGAATCCGGGAAAACCCTAGAAAGAACCTCCAACCCAAGGGAAGATACCGGCAAGCAATCTCACATTGCGACACTCCTACATGGATAGCCATATCAGGTTTCTCTAAAAAAGACATTCTATAATGTCTAGTTGATCCTGAATGAAAATGCTGCCGATCGGACATGTGGTAGGGCTGCCGCACAGGGGCAATCTTAATAAAATTTTTGCCATTAATCAGCCTGCATTGATTAACGTATGAACGTGAGATTTTCACTTGACTTGTGATGACGTCTACTGAAAATGATGCCAATATGGTGTCTAATAAGGCCACCGCATGAGCCATCTTAGCATCTTGTTGTTGCTGTTGCGCGCTTCCTCCGGTATGGATGGTGGTATGAACATGGGATTTTCACTACAAAACTTCGTGTGATGTCTTGTTAGTCCTGAATGAAGAACGTGCTGATCAGAGGCCTAATACGGTTGCTACATTGGTTAATATGAAAATCATTTTATCTCTGTTTCTCTTGAATTAATGTTAATATTAGTGTGGAGTTATCGCTAAAAGACTTCTTATTATGTTTAACGGAATCTAAAGTAAAATGATACTCATATGAATTCCCGCATTATCTCCCCTTCTCCTGAATGGAATTAAAACACTTTTGGCGCTACTCGTCTTAAATGGAAATTCATTTTAACATTGCGTTTCATCAGATGAGTTTTGAATGTATATAGTTAATCCTAAACAAAATTACCAGATACAACATGGTGACTATCTTGAAAATGTTCGCATATCTACTCCTCCCAAATGGATGGTTATATCAACGAGGAGCTTTCACAACTAAAGTTCTTATGATATCTAGATGGCCCTCAAAGCAAATGGCGCCAGTCTTACATCCAATATGGCTGCCACTACAGCTTTCTTGAATCTCTTGTTTTTGCTACTACTGCCCCTGCATGGGTGAACATTATGATATGTTTTTCATTCACCAAAAGACTGCTGATAAAGTCTCCTTGGTCCTAAATGCAAATGTCGACAACGTGACATTCGATGTATCTACAACAGTAGCTAATCTGCAAATCAAATTATCGCTGAAGAATATCAGAGTTTTCAACACTCAGCAATACTGAATTTCTGGAACTTCTTTTCGTCCAGCAGATTATCTGTCCCTTCCAGGAACCCATGTTTTATTATTGGCTTCTCTTTAGGGGCTTTTCTCTTAAAGTATTGTCTGGCATGTATTGTGCTGAGCCAAGATACACAAACACACAGGTGTGCAATACTATTTCCTTGAAACGTTGATTACTAGGTTAATAGAAAATACACATGCATTACTCTCAACATAGTATCGTTTAAAGACCGCATATGCACAAATACCGCCACGTGTTTCTTACAACGTTCAAAAACACAAACGGTGTTAACAGGATCAGACGGACTTTGACTGAAATCATAATTCACCAGGCGAGAAAACGGAAGAAAAGATGCCCAAACACGTGTTTGTAACTTAGAGAATTTGGCAGACAACGTTGAGAGATCGTAGCATGGATCTACTAGCGAGCCAACTCAGAAATTAGTAAACAGGTAAGGTACAGAGCCTACTGAGATAATACTTAACACTTTGTGATGCAACAGTGGTGGCTCCTGTATTTACTTTGCCCATTCCACTTACATTTGGTTATTGATAAAACAACGCAACAAAAGCCATCTAACTGAGACGCAAAATGTCCTGGTACTTAAGCTATGTGTACGTGGTGCATTACGAATAGTGACTTTTCTTTCTGTAAATTTGATATGACACATGCTGACACAGGGGATTCAAGATGTCCTTGGGTCTCTGTCCTTGTCTCTTGGAAGATGGATCTGATATCTTTTAGACGAAGACGCCACTACAATGGTCTATTCCAAAGTGTTCACAATAGTTTACTAACATTAGGAAAAGAACAGAATTAAGATATTAATTCCCGATACATACGCGTTATGATATTTATTCCCAATGCATACAAGTTGTGATATTCATTCAAAGACCAAGGTCAGTGCATGTAACTGGATAAAGCTTATTGAAATGGATGCACACACGTTGCCTACAAATCCTCATATACACTCATGACGCAATATAGCCGACGCATTATCAAATTGTAAACGTCAGTATTCAATGCATTTTCAACTGAATAACATAATGTCAAAGAACACACACACAGATATATATATATATATATATATATATATATATATATATATATATATATCATAACAGTGGTATTTTGCCGTTTTCATTATACCTTAAGCCGATCTGCATCAGATCATGTGACGACAAGAGTGTGAAATTCAAAATATCAACACCTAACGTAATGTAAAGGTAGTATTGAATGGACAAATTTTTGCTATATAATTGGAAAAGTGACAATGATGTTGAATATATATGTTGTGCCGAAATATATAAAGATTTGCTCGACGTCTCATGTAATGAACTATGCATAGACTGATAATATAGAAATAGATCAGCGTAGAACAAACGCAAAAGGGGAAAGAAAAAAAAAACGTACAAGATTTTTTTAGAAAATGACAGCAACCAATTTGACGATTATACCGTACATGAGTTATATAAAATGAAATCCGCCTGATATTAACAAAGATTACATCTGATGTGGTGCTAGAACTGATGAACAACAGATAAAATATTTTCACTAAGGAATCAACATTATGTTATACACCCTACGACAGAGTAAGAAGTAGACCATACTTAGAAAGTTATTACAATTAATGTTGAATTTTCTGGTGAAAAAGAGAATAAACCAATTTCATATTTATATCACCTACAACATCGTCTCCTCTCCAGACTGAGACACAATGTATTCTGTAATGAGCATTTCTGACCCAATGATTGCAATCCAACTCACCGCAAGAGTATGAATTTGATTGGCTAAGCTCAAGTTCACTGACCAATCAAAACATCATGTCACTGACCAATAAAATGTCTTGTGTTTGAGAGTGGGAATTATATGCGATCATAGGTTTAATATCATTTATCAATATATAACCACATTACAATTAGAGGATGTAATTTCAATGATGTTATGTACAATCGGAATAATAATAATAATAATAATTGCCATAAGTAATTAAGATATAATGCGTCCTTGGTTTCATCTCCCACACTCACTCCGAAAAAGAATACATTTAACGGATCGCAGACAAACTATAAAGGAACCATTCAGCTGCCAAATTGGAATTCGGTCAGTACCTGTTTTTGTGTGTGCCACTTGTAATATACTTTGTGTGTGTGTGTGATTTGTGTCAGGATGTGCTCAACCGCTAAAATGATTAAGCGAGTGACAAAAGTATTTATTATTTTATCAGACTATAACTATATCGTAATATAGATTTTACAATACTTCAAAGTCCAATTAAAATAATCCTACTAATTTTCACATGCGATCTACAGGGTTGCCTCGCACCTCTACAGGGTTGCCTCGTACCGCCTTTTCTCGTTGTAATCAAGGTCAACACTACAGCCCGCCAGCAAGTAAAGCATGTGACATATATGTATTATGGATGGAAGTTAAAAATAAAACCCCAGTGGGATTGGCTGGTATAGTTAATGAGGTCGTAGGAGCACTCAGGCGACTCGAAGCATTTGTGGCGGCATGCGTTTCACTACTGATCAGCTCTTATAAAGAGAGTCGGCTCACTCCACGTGCTTCAGATACTACTGGATAGACAAAAGAGTTCACTTAGACTAGGTGAGTATTAGTTGTCTCTGCTCTTCTATCTCTCTATTACTCTCATGGTGTACTAACTCATATCATGATAGGTCTTCATAACTGGCCACATCTTCTGTTATTGTTGTTATTATCTTTTTTAAAACAAAATTAATTTACATTCATTCTTTGTTGAGAAATATCATTATTTCATTTTGTTAAACTATATTGATTTATTTAAAAACAGAACATTTGTCTATGTGTTATTGAACCAGCATTATACGGATTGGACATGGTAAGTTATACAATTCGGGCATTGATTTTTCTTTTTCTTCCTTGTGTCGTAATATGCTGAGAGATCGGTAATTTTTTGTTACATGTAGGGGCCGAAACTTATTTGAATTAATTATGCGACTGATTACCTTTTGCAACTAATTGGTACTGATTTATATTTTCTGTATAATCATTAAGATTCGTGTCTATAAAATTAACTAGAGATCATAAAAATCAGTAAAATTGATTATTTCACGTAAGTCTTCCTGTTCAACACGTGTATGAATTATACCACGTCATCAGTGCCTTTAAGTGGAATATTTTGTAAATGTCCAATATCACAATCATATGAGATACAAAATGTTTTCTTTTTTCCATGTTTTTTTGTTTTACTTTAACGTTATGTAACAGGGAATTTGTACTAAACATAGTCGCCCGCAAAGGGAGTTAGTGAAAAAAGTCTGAACAGGCGCAAAAAGGCGCCAATTTTTTCTTGGCGTATAATATCCGTGGTATATAAATATGGTTCTTGTTGGAAATATACTAATAGCTGTCAGTTCCTTAGAAAGCAACACTGAGCATTTGTTAGTATTGTAGTTTTTAAACTCCAGCTTTTCTTTGCCTAAATAATAACTATATCCTGTATCATTTTATCCTCTCCTTCACCAGATGTTTGTTAGTTTCTTCGTTAAAAAAGTATACAAAAGTGAAAAGGGGGAAAATTTTAATCCCATCTACAGAATCCCTAATTCTCAAGAAGGTGTAGGATAATTAATTCGGACTCCTCGCTTTTAAAACAATCATTCCTTCATGGCATCGGCATCCTTGGCGGGAATCGATCGACTTGTTTTCTTAGAAAAGCTCTGATAATGATAGCTTTTGTATATGAATGTGCTGCTTGATATAATTTGGTCGCATAGCAACCGCGTAGCTATCTGCGTATTTAACTGGAATTACAATCACATACATTCCGACTCAGCCACCATTCTTTACCTATTTGAATGCAATCCAACATTTTTCGCTGGAGTCATTGCATGCAGAAGCCGTAGAGAAAAGTGCATTGTATGTACAGACCGTGTTCAATTTACATACACTTCATTACCTCTATTTTTAGTCTTTGCCGATTGAGATTTACTTTGGAAAATTGTGCATGCCACCAAAAGCAAATATTGAGAACAAAGAAATAAAACACTTAAACTGATGCTCTGCAAGCTAGGGATCCTCACGTAAATCTATACAGCACAATTTATACATTTTACAATTGTGCACCACTCTGCTATATTTATTACCTATAAACTTCGTACATAAAGTCAACACTTTTATCTGTTCGAAAACACTACTATCATCGATCACCAAGTACAACCGGTAGAAAACAGCTATTGCGTGAGCCGGTTCTCGCCGGTCTCAACCGAGTCAGTGCGCCCTGACAAAACTCAGGGCCAGTAACCTATGTAACAGTTGGAAAATGCGCTCGTACATGTTTTGGATTCTTTTGATTTGCATTGTTCGCAAAGTTTGAATGATACCAAGATCAAAGTACCAAGAAATTACCGGGGAATCTGTGTATCTGAAGCGTTCATATTTACGCCATTGTTTTCCAATATATTCGCTGGCCGTTTGTAAAAACGACAAATTGTTCAAAAATGACTCAAACAATAATGACGTTTTTATCAACACCTTAAATAGCCAAGGATTTCTCGGTTCTTTCTGTGTATTTTGCGTGTAGTCTCTTCCACATCACGACAACAACGGAAAACGTGAGTCATCGCAGTTGCGATGTAATTTTGCTGGCCCTGTATTCGTAAAGCAACACACATTCACATCCCTTCATTTTTTATGCACCAGTTTCCAGTGGTTTTCATTCGCAAGGTTTATCCACATTTACATATTTTGTAAGACTAGTCTATTGTAGAAAAAGGGGGAACATGTTTTAGTGGCATTTGAGCATTACTATTTTCAACATGGTTTGTTAATTATTGCTGCCTATCGGTTCAGTGTACGAGTTTATTTTGTTTTATATCTTTAACCATATAAGGAGGCATTTCCCTACCTAAATTGGTATTTGTTCCGAAACCTAATTAATATAAATGTAGCCGCTTTTTATTTTGCAAAAATAATAAATCATTGTAAATTTTGCAAGAAATATCCACATAAAACTGGATCCACTGATTACTTACGATTGTATAAAAAAATGATCTGTATATGTAACGGCGTTAACTACGCATTCAATCACGTGTATAAATGAGGTCTAATACGCCTTACACACTAGTGAGAACGTTGCCAGCAAATGAAATAATCGATTGCATGTATTGTATTGTATTATTGATTTGTCGAGTTGGTAGGTAAGACGATCTGCATTATTATTGATTGTAGGTCTAAAACCATAGACAATATAATCAACACATCAATATATGATTAACCCACTTTGGTGTTCTGGTTATGAAGCATATATTAAAATGCGGTAAATATTGCACACTATATGCAGCCGTGTTATAAAACGTGTATAGTTTGTTATCATATTGTTCAAAAGACACTAACGTTTTCCGTGCGTTAATTTAAAAACAAAATACATATTTAAACCTGGTATAAACCCTATCAGTGTTGAAGGTGCATGTGTTGCACTGTTTCATCTATTTAATTATCACATGGTTTACATTCTTGTTCGTGAAGATTACTTTCCTCTGAAAAAAAGATTTAAAAAATCAAAATAACAACGAATGCAAAAATGAAGATGTGTCGTTCGTACTTGGTTGCGTAAAACGTGATCTTTATTATAAGCTCAGTTTCGAAAGGTCATTGTACTCGTATTGACGTCATTACCATAGAATTCCATCAATCCAGCTGCTGCTATGGATGTCTAAATATACCTTAAGGCACGCCCTTTTAGTGCCAGTGTTAACATTCAAGGTGTGGTATCCCAGAATAACTTCTATTAAATATCAGTACATTTAATGAAAATATCTTTCTCTTTATCCCCCAAGTTTTATTTTATAATAAAAATCGACTCTATACGACATTCACAAGTGAATGTTTGACACATCTAATTAACGGTTTCAACAGGTTATTTTGGTTTCTTCTCTTTGCAGAGTGAATAGAAATCTTAACCGTGACTTCTTGACCTAACTATATACGTCAGAATTTCAAAACTCATCAGCCATGATTATGATCCCAGAAGAATGCCTTTGGATGATCATTGTTGGCTTTATAATTGCCTTCGTCCTGGCATTTGGCATTGGCGCCAACGATGTGGCTAACTCCTTTGGTACGTCGGTGGGTTCAAAAGTCCTGACCTGGCGCCAAGCCTGCATATTGGCTACGGTATTTGAGATATTGGGCGCTGTCCTGATTGGTAAGAAAATCTTACATGATTTATACTTTTGCTCTAAGGTATATTGCGGTTTATTTTGCACTGTACGAGTTAGATTTATTAACTAGATTAAAAAGATTAATGATATCTTTGTCAATATAATATTTTGCTGATTTTAAAGATCCTGTCGAATTCTCTTGCTTTATTCCGTTGCATTGTCTTTTCTTCGAAACATTTTTATTATTTTTATATTAATGTCCGTGTTTGAAATCAAATTATACACTGAATTACACACTGTTCCTAAATAGTACTTGTGTATTACAATAAACACAATTTTCATGCATAGCTCACAAATCGAACAAGGAAAAATAAACACATTTATTACAGTAATAACAATGACGTTCTCAGAGGTTTCAGTTTATCTTCCAGTAAACAACGAGATTCTAATAAAAATGACTTGTTTTGTTTACAGGTGCTCGAGTTTCAGACACAATAAGGAAAGGAATCATAACCGTGGATGCCTTTAATGACACGGAGCAAGTATTTATGGCTGGAAACGTGGCGGCTCTATCAGGTTAGCCTACAAAGGACACAATGGTCACTGATCCTTATGTAGTTAATTACAACCTAATTACTTACCAGAACATTATAGTTATCTTATTGTTCATTGTTTAGAATTCAAATATTTGTTAACTTTGATTTTCTTTGAATGTCAGTTATCTTATAGCTTATTTGTATATAATAGTGTAGTACTTGCTATTCATCTAATAAACTTGTAAAATATATTATTTTAAAGCATGATTATTTCGTTTCATGATTATTTATAAAAGTACACCATTCATTAACTCATATTGTATATGCACCATATGTATATAGCTTATGAACAGGCAGGTGTTTCTTTTCCATTTCAGCCAAAAAAATCATCAAATGTAGCAGTGTGTCACAAGACACACTCAATTTCTACAAATCTTAAGTCATATACTCAGACCCGACTCCTGTGCTTTCAGGGTCCTGTATATGGCTGCTTGTGGCAACCTTTTTCAAATTACCGGTTTCCGGAACGCACAGTATTGTGGGTGCAACAATTGGATTCTCGCTCGTAGCACATGGACTCCAGGGCGTTCAGTGGCCAAAGCTCGGGATGATAGGTAAGGAAGAAAATGGATATTATGACAAGGACACCTTATTATTCACACATGTATTTATTTGATTTGAAAGTATAATCAAAGACCAGTCGCATAGGACAGCGAGAGAGATAGGTAAGGAAGAAAATGGATATTATGGCAAGGACACCTTATTATTCACACATGTATGTATTTGATTCGAAAGTATAATCAAAAACCAGTCGCATAGGACAGCCAGAGCTGCTCACAGGGAATCAAGAATGATTCAATGTATTCTCACGCATCAGCAAATATCCATTTTTATTGCAGCAATTTCAAAGTGATTTATGAATTCGAGGAAGCGACAGTCAATTAGATAACGTTTTGTATGCATTAATGCTTAATAACCCAAACTGTTTTCACGGAACCATCTCTTTCTGAAAATTTAATTTACATTTTATTGTTTAATTCCAGTTGGATCATGGTTTATTTCTCCAATTTCTGCTGGACTTGTCTCGGCCGGTCTGTTCCTGTTCGTTAACTACTTTGTGCTGAAGAAGGACCAGCCTCTGTTGAATGGACTGAAGTTGCTGCCGTTGTTCTATGCTGTGACTCTCGCTGTCAACCTTTTCTCCGTCTTTTACGAAGGTTCAGAATGTAGGTATTAGTTACTAATGTATACATGTATAAAATGTCATGAAAACTGTATTCATATTAATTAATGTAATTATCCATACAAGTAAACACTGCTCTGTTTTTCTATTTTGACGTCTTTAACTTGGAAAGCTTCACGTGTCCAACATACACTTGTTAAGTTCTGAAGGTTATAGGTTTATCTTTGATTGAATTTAATTAATTCCTTGATTAATTAATGATTTAGGACTGGTTATCAGCTGTCGAGATTTGTCAAAAAATTAGAATGTTTCCCTTTAATTGTCCATGCAAAGCATATTGTCCTGTATTGATGAATGAATGGTTTTGATTTCTATTTCCAGTGCTGCATTTTAACAAAATTCCACTCTATGGAGTTTTTATACTCACATTTGGACCTACTATCATTGCTGCCATCCTTGTCCGATTGGTACTTGTTCCATACCAGCGAAGAACTATCCAAGGTAAGTTTCCCAAAAACGAATTTTTAAAATGAAAAACAAAATCGCAAACTATTGTAGTTTTTCTATTTAGTATCAGATCAGAGATATTTTCATCCGATTTAGATCGATAAATAATTTGTTTAAAAATATTTTCATGTACGAACTGTCGTTACAAGAGTTTCAAAATCAAAGTTTGAATTTTCATGGTTATTCACGTGCAGCGAATATCTCTAGTAAAACTAAAAATTCAGGAGCAACTACAGCTTTATTGCTAAAAGTTGTAATCATCACTTATACTTTATTGAATTATTAAAGCATTTTATGCGATACTTTTTCAGCACAATTGTTGAAAGATAATCCAGAAAGGGAGGTCCTTGCCAAGCAAACGGATGAAGAGGAGGGCAAAGTTAATTTCACCACAGGTAATATGACTAGTTATTGCAAGTAATAAATCATATATCCTTTATTATGAAAGCATATTTATTGTAAATCGAGTTATGTGTGTTCCTATCAAAACAGCTGTACATTGTATGTATGTAATGTATGTATGTGTGTGTGTGTGTGTATGTATATGTATGTATGCATGCATGTATATCTGTATGTGTGTGTATGTACGACCATTTTATATTTCTTAGTTAATATTAACATTTTCTTAAAATTTCCTACAGCGCTTCGAAGGGGCTTGAGAGCTATATCGGAATGCGAAGAGACGAATTCTGAAAGCCCAACTCGGGAAGAAGTTGTTATGGTTTTGAATAAGTGCTGCATGGAAAATGAAGAGAAGAACAATAATGGTAAGATTTATGTTACCATAGATACTGACATGTAAGACAGATATCTTTATAAACGTAAAGCTTAGATGACTGTCTTCTTATGAACAGTTTTTCAAGACGTAGACATTGCAATATGATTTAGAAAGAAACAAGCAAAACTCTGCATTGAAAGGTGTCTCCTCAAACTCGTCGAATTGCTTTACAACATGCAATCGTAAACAATTTTGTCCAGCCTGATTGTACACGCATACATTTCAATTTTAGAATTTAAATAAGCGAAATATAAACAAGACATTTTGTGCGTGTAAATTCGATATCATCGAAATAGACAGAATGCATGTTGTTATGTGCTAATTCGAGTACTGAGAATAAAGACAATCATATTTGCAGGCTCTATATAAGCGAGGTAGAAGGAATGCATACGTGTACATTTTGTTAATTCAGGAATAATAAATTTTAAAGTTGGAATATGGCCAAACGAGTTTACACAAATCCCCATATTTACTAGGAGAAACACGTCGGCTTAATATTTTAGACCGACAACTGAGATAAAAAGAAAACGTCATTGTACATGTCTTCTGTTTATATCCTTGATTAATTCATCAGCAAACATTTTGATTTTTTTTTCAATAGAAAATAAAGGAGACTCCAGGGAAACTACACCCTCTCTACATGTTAAAGAAGTTTCAAAGGTGAGCAATAATATATGCATATCAAATTTTGTTTTAAAATTGCTTCCAAACTTTATCAGGTAAAATAGCTCGAATCTTATGATACTTTATAAAACACAGTTCTGTATAATTTCTCAAAATTGTCACTGTGATTTTTAAGAAAGAAATGTTTACCTGTTTACACACTTAATTTAATTTAACTGAATTTAATTAAATTTAAATTGATGTCTTATGTTCATTACATGAGTGAAGCCTATCCATAGTATTTACATGTATCAATGTGAACATTATAATATTTCTTGATCATGTAAACTGGATACATTGCCTTACCTATTGCAGGAGCAAATGGTTCTGGGTACAAAAACACCTGGTGGTATAAGCATGGCTTCATCATTTGGAACAGCTAGCGTGTCTTCATCAATGCCTTTGTTACCTATTGATGTTAAAGTCGATGGTTCTCTAACTCCACTGATTACCGGAAATACCTATACAAACAATGCTACAGGTAAGGGGATATTGTAGGTGAGCTTGTTTTCTTTAGTTTTGTTATATGTACTTAAGATTCATTCGGTCTTTTGCATGTTTTTGCAAGTTTTTCTTTCTTTGTCTTTCATTTTATTTTATTTTCCCTTGGGACGCTGTACCCATTTTGTTCTTACTTGGATTTAGTTACGTTAAGACTATTTACATATAAAGAAGGGTCTGAAGATTACATATATTTAGATATGCAAAATTCGTCGACTGTTTACACAAACGGTATCTGTTATACACCCAATTTTAATAGGCAGTTATGAAAACGTATATTCTTCTAATGTAGTTGTAAAAATAAGTTCTTTAGACACCAAAATCTTACAAGTCAGCTTTTTATGATTCGGGGTGATGTAGATCTTGTCAGATTATTTCCTACACAGTTTGTATAATGAAATACCTCTTTGGTAAAATATACTAAACTGAGTTGTGTCTATCAAAGTTTATAGCTGGCTTTCTATCTCTGCATATGTAGTTGTACGATTTTCTTTTACAGGTTCTTTGGAGAGTAGCACCACTGACATTTCCGCGAACAGTCTTGAAACGGGCATCTCTGTAAGTTTTGCTCATGTTTAAAACCTCTAGAACATCCCTTAAATGGTCAAACTATTCATTCCTGATCACTGTTCAAAACTATTTGATCCTTTTGAAGAAAAAAGCCCCGTCCAGTTACGTCAAATTACATTAGGAATTAAGAAAAAACCGTTATAAATAAAGGTCGGGATATAGTAGCAAAGAATACATGTATATCTTTGTCTAAATACAGCTTGAACTTAACACCCTCTGTCAAATATTCAAACTTTTTCAACAACGAAGTATATTATACACAAAGGTAGATATAGGGTGGTGAGCCTCCGAGTAAGATGATTTTATTCGCGATGTCCTTTCAATGGATTTTAATTCATAGTGTTCGTCATTTCAGTTTGAACGTTAATCTCTCACAGGATAAAGAACCAGTTAAATCCAGATTTATTTAGCTTAAGTAGCTAAATCAATTAAACAAAATACAAGCAAATGATTATATGCTTTGCATCTTCAGGCTGAAAGACGACATGCCAGACAGCTGGTTGAGGACAAGCCCGAAACTGCAAAATTGTTCTCATTTCTTCAAATCCTCACAGCAGTGTTTGGGTCATTTGCACATGGAGGAAACGATGTCAGGTAAATATCTGTCTTTTCAGCGTGTAGTCTTTGATTATATTAATAAGAAGAATCGTAAAAGTATGTTCTTAGATTCTATGCTAAAAGCCACTGTCTTCATACTTTGTATGGAGACGGTGACTTTAAAGCAGCCACTTTTATAATTGTATTGCTTGCATTTTTGATGTACGGAAATGACTTTGTACTTCACGATTCCAAGATTTGACAAGAGAAAAGATCTTTATTTTCGAAACGAATCGCCACACATTCATTTGAGTTTAGAGATCTATATAAGCGAGAGAGAAGGAAGATACGAATGCATAGGGTAAATTGTTTAATTAAGGAATAATACATTTTAAAGACGGAACATGGCCAACAAATTAACACAAATCCCCATATTTACTAGAAGAAACACAGTAAATCTATTTTTATTATTATTGGATATAGAAGATTTTTTGTCATGATCTGCAGTGTATATATTTTGATTAATCTTGTTGAAAGGCTTTGTTTTCAAAAATGTTATGTTAAAAGCTTTTATGACACATATGTTATATTGAAAGCTTTTATAAATAGATGTTATATTAAAAGCTTTTATAACACATATGTTATATTGAAAGCTTTTATAAATAGATGTTATATTGAAAGCTTTTATAACACATGTTATATTAAAAGCTTTTATAACACATATGTTATATTAAAAGCTTTTATAACACATATGTTATATTAAAAGCTTTTATAACACATATGTTATATTAAAAGCTTTTATAACATAGATGTTAGCGTCAGTAGCTATGCAATATTTAATTAATTGATGCTATTAGCTATGCAGTGTGAACACGACAATTTTTCCCCAGCAGTGCATACATCACGAAGCGCTATGAAACATCATATGTCTGAATGCAGTGAAATGACGCAAATAGGACTTGTAACATTGGCAGTCTTCATTCTTTGGTAAATGATCATGTATACATTGTCTTATGCAATATCCGGATATTATAAAATAAGAAACAAATTAAAAGGACCGTAAATTGGCTGTTTTTTTTTTTTTTTTGCTGTGGTATTTTTCCGTTATGTAGACAATTGTTTGCATTTTATTCCAGCAATTGTATCGGTCCAGTTGTTGCCCTTTGGGTTACCGCAAGCACTGGCAATGTCGCCCAGAAAGTTCCAGTTCCAATCTGGATCCTTGTGTACGGTGGCGTTGGGATTTCTTTTGGCCTGTGGGTTTGGGGGAGTAAGGTCATGAAAACAATGGGAGAGGATCTCACGAAGATCACACCGTCCAGGTGAGGAAAGATACCTTAAGGAATGATTATATATGATGAGTCCATTATTATATTATTTATTTTATCATGTTCGTGAACCTTGAGATTTTACTTAGCAAATTTAACATTAATTCTTCACCAGTATGATGTGTAATTATGCTGATGAATCTGATCAGTAAATGAAAGTCATCAAATACAATGTTATATTAAAAACCTCTATCGTTTATATACGCAATACACACTTTTATGTGTTGATCCATAACACTAGCAAGCAGTTTAGCTCCGTTAGTCAAAGACTAAAATAGTTTGTGTGATGGTCTTTCGTCCGTTCCTCATTCGTCGTCTCTCCGTCCGTTACCAAAAGTTTGTTATTGCTACACATCCTAAACTATTTGGAGGTTTGCCAGTAAAACTTGAACTCGTTCACCCCCACGAAAATAGTGTTGTTCGGACATCAGATATTGCTGCCACTGCGGTCACCCTGAACATCTTGTTGTTGCTAATGCTTCTGGTTGGATAGTCATCGGGTTTTGGAAACATTTCACTAAAAGACACCTTGTAGTATTTAGTCCTGAATGAAAATAGTGCCAATCTCATCTGTCGTCCATAATGGCCGTGCAGGAAGCAATCTTAAAGGCCGTGTTATCCCAAATCCGTCTGAAAGGATTGACCAATCTTAATCAATATGAGGTTTTCAGTGAAACATTTAGTATGATGCCTAGTTGGTCCAAAATGAAAATAACGCTGAATTGGCCTCCAATTTTGTTATTGTTATTGTTATTGTTCCATCAGCTCATTCTGAATCACTGACCGTATCAACGTGAAGTTTTCACTAAATGATGTATTGTGATGTCTAGTTGGCCCTAATGAAAATGGTGATCTAAGCTCCAATATGGCCACCACATAAATCATCTTATGAAACTTATCACAATTCATCCTGAATAAATTGTCCTATAAACTAAGGCTTTACTAAAAGATTTATTTTGATATATATTTGGTCCTGAATGAAAGCTGTGTTGATTTTACGTCGAATATGGCCACGAAAGCAGTCTTCCGGAAACTCTTGTCATCGCTACTCCTCCTGAACACAAAGTCGTATTGACCTGGGATTTTCGCCAAAGTTCTTATATGATCTCTATTTGGAACTAAATGAAATTGCTGCCAATCTGAGGTCCAATCTGGCAGCCATATTAAAAATCTTGTTATCATTACTTCTCCTGAATGAAAGTGTTATTGGCAAGGCGTTTTCACCAGAAGACTTCTTATTATGACTACTTGGTCATAAATGAAAACTGTGCCGATCTGATGTCTTATATGGCTGACACAGTGGTTAGCTTGAAACTCGTATAGTCACTACTTGTACTGAATGAATGCTCATATCAGTATACAGTTTTCACTAAAAGACATGTGTTTTGTTGATCCGATATAGAAAAAGCGCAGATTTGATGCAAATTATGTGGTCATCCAGAAAAATCTTCCTTAAGCTAATCCTCTTTTCACATGGGCTTGTCATCAAAGGGGTTCTTGTAGTGTCAGTAGGTTCTTTATGAAAATTACTAATCATCAACACATCCATCATGGTGGCTGTCGTGTCTGTTATCGCTTCCTTTCACCAATAGACATATTATATCTTTGTTTTCCTAAACGAAAATGGTGTCAGTCTTATATCCAATATTGTCGCCACAAAGGCTGTTTTCAAAATCCTGTCAATACTACCCTTGAATGGATGATAATTATGACAAGGGGTTTCACCCAAAAACTTAACATGATGTCTACTTTGTCCGAAATGAAAAGGGTGGTAATCTGACGTCCATTATGTTCACCACGGCAGCTATTTTTAAATCCTTTTGTTACCGAAAACTATTAGAGATGGTTTCAACACTCGGCAGCTCGAGGAAGAAATGGTTTTATATTGAAGTTTTGGAAATTCCTTTCGCCGGTAGAGAGTTAGCTCTCTTTCGAAGGAATTGAGTTAAGGTAGAGCTTTCGCGTGTAATATAATTTTTCCAATGAATATGCTCAGTTACATTGATGATTTCTCAAATGCAATTTGAACATGCTTGCTGAAACTTAAGTATTAATTATCATTCTTGTATTTGCAGTGGGTTCTGCATTGAACTTGGGTCAGCACTTACAGTTCTAGTTGCTTCCAATGTCGGTATTCCAATAAGCACTACGCACTGCAAGGTGGGGTCTGTCGTTTGTACGGGTTTTGTGCGTTCCAAACAATCTGTAGACTGGACACTCTTCCGGAACATTATCTTGGCATGGTTTGTGACTGTACCAGTATCAGCCGGACTAAGCGCAGCATTTATGGCAATTTTCATGAAGGTTATATGAAAACAGTCAACTTGGAGTAGAGTTGAGTTGAAATGCCAAATATTCTTCCACTTGCAATGAAAGGGAGGTGTTCCACTGTCTGAGATTCGCATTACCTGATGTAACGAGAAAGAAGCCTACGTGTAGGAAACCAAGGAATGCCAGTGAACAGTATTAACTAACAATTTGCAGCTACTCGTGTTAGATGGACCTTTTCTATTTTGACACAAAAAGTGTACATTGGACAGAATTATACTTTCGCAGGGTGTTTTTCTAATGAGAGAACAAGTGCTTTGCAATCTTAATCAGAAGGGTTTGCTAAATAAGTTCTGAATTTAAACGTTTCTGACGGGTTGATATGACCAGTTTTAGAAAGTGTTGATAAATCGATCAAACATGCTAGATACTTTGCAGTTGTATCAATAATTTGTAGAACGGATGAATTTGAATATTGTTTTGTAAGATCACATCACCATGTTAAAACGGTGCTGATTCCTTTTAAAATCTATTGTAGATCTGATACTCATATGTCTAAACTGACAACAACATCATGATTATGTAAATCATATTGCATTTATTTACATACTGCATCGTTCCTGTGTGCACCATGCAAGGGAGATAATAATGAAATGCCTTGCTTTACGTCTCAAATGAAAATGACTCTAATATCTAATTATTTTAATTGGTTTGTTTTAATTAGTTTGGACAATACACGGCATGTGTCTTTATTTCAAGCTTATTATTTATCAAGTATGCCTTGGATTTCATTGTGTATGGAGAACTTCATAAGCATGCCCTTTAAAGGATTATGACTTATAAAGATTAAAGGTAAAATACTGAATATATTATGCATTCTGTTGAAACTGAATTAAAAAGAAACATGGGGCATTACAACCTGTCATTGTGTGATCACTAATGTGTTCATTAAGGATGTTCACTGCATGTTACCTTTAGAAAATGTTTTTTTTTCTTACATTTTCTGCAACAGTGACACAATTAGTATTGTTAAATGTTATATGTACGCACAAGAAATTAATTGTGATTTGAGGTTGTGTTTGTGTATGTAAATATTTTGTGAGTACTTTTGTTTTGTGCTTTTAAAGTTATAGTCATTAGCATTCCATTACATGTATATTAGTTTGTGTTTAAGTGATGCATGCCTGATATATCTGTACGGGTAGAAGAATGATAACGAACAAATTGAATAAAAGGCAGGGTACAGTTCATATGTACGAGTCGAGAACACAAAAATAATTGTATTGTAAACCGTTCATAGCAGACTCTGATTTTGCAATTTGACAAATTAATACTGACATGTACTGAGTTTCATAATATTAAATTTCTAATGTGTCAATCAGTATTTAATCCCGATTAGTGCTGAATCCTTCAGATAATGAACACATTTTAATGAGCCTTGGATTTAAAATAAGAGAACAACCATCAGTTTCCAAATCCAACGGGAAGGAAAGCCCAGAATAATTAGAAATATTGAGTGACAATGGAAAGTGTCTTGAATCAATCCAATGATCAGCATTCCATATAAACAGGATTATCTGAATAAAATTCTTTACCATTGCTTGGAAGGCTGTATTAATGTCAGCCAAATATAATTACTTTTGACTCGTTCTAGAGTTATTATTTGGTAATTATCATGCATGTATGTATATATATATATATAGAAAAACTGGATACTCGTCTATCTTTAAAGTAAGTCTTTAATCTACATCAAGTCAATTGTTTAAATCAGTTCTGAAGTCCTTACGTCACTGCCCGGAGTCATCTAGTCTATCAGTATATATATATATATATATATATATATATATATATATATATATATATATATATATAATCAGTATGAGCTGTTGGAGAATACCCTGGAGATAATAGCAAGCAAGAGATGAATTTGAAAAGTGTGTACTTTAACCAATGTTAAATCCATCCATATAAATGTAAATATACATCATACAAATTATTGTTTCCAAAGTATGAAACAATAAAGTCAGTGCCCTGTACATAGATATTATTTATTTTTATACAATTGTAGTCATTGCATTTCTGCAATATTGAAACCGGTGAGAAAATAAAAGCAACGGTTTGCAAAAAGCCGGTTCACTAAATTTGTTCATGTTGTTTCTATATATCTTTTGATGCAAAATATTGTCAAAACTGCACACACACACACACACACACACACACATATATATATGTCCAGTGATAGCACGTTCCGTTCTGTATGGTGTATTTTTATAATTCTTTATATCTTGATTTCATTCATAAGAATCCAGAATGACTATCGGTATAAGATAGTTAATCACAATGTCGTCATGCCAGTGTGTTTCCTACACACGAGTGCATATAACATCGATTGAGAAATATCATTTTTGGTGATGTTTTCTTAGTCGTGAGGGAATATGGACTCGTGCGTGCTGACAAGGCGATGCGTGTCGTTTACCCGCAAACCTGGGTTCGAATCTCCGTAGAGTACGAATTAAAAGTAAACTAATATGTGTGATAGTATTATTTCTCTCTCTCTCTCTCTCTCTTTCTGTGTGGGTTCGAGTTTTGGATTCGGCCAATGTGGGAATGTGAGAAAGCTTGCCAGTAGCTTCTCGTGGGTCGGTGGTTCTTTCCGGAGTTTTCAAGGGTTCTTCCTCCACCATTAATACTGGCCGCCATGTATAGCCGTGTGCTGAAAAATGGCGTTAAACCCTACAACAACTCTCTCTCTCTCTCTCTCTCTTCTCTCTCTCTATGTGTGTGTGTGAGTGTGTGGTGTGTCAATGTTGGCAGACTCATAAAATGTGAATTATGAACAGTTTTAAATACATCAGACGACATGGGAGGTAAGTAAGAATACCAGCACACAGACAACGAACAAGAACTGAGGATCTCGAATTTGTAAAATGATGAAACTTCAAGTCCTCCCCTTACATAAATTATTTGCTGATGATAAAAAAAAAAAATTATAAAAAATTGAACGTTAATGGACTCAACAACCATATATAACTCGGTATGACAAGAATCATAAATAACCAAAGCTTCATATTTTATACTGAGTATCAGTAAGTCGATGTATTGTCAAAACAGCCGTGGACAGCCATTATTGTACATGCTGTCAGTGCTCTGGTCCTCATTCATGGCGTACTGTGAGGGGCCATCGTTGGATGAACGTTTATTCAGTTTGTTTTGGTGGTGTGAATGGCCTTTAATGTTTACATCAATGTTGTATATGTATTTTTGTACATAGGAGTGTATACAGATGTAAACAAGTTCAATGACAACATCTGCTGTCCTCGTAAGGTCGCATATTCTCATCCTCTTTTCTGTTAGAAGTACGAAATTCCCATATTTCTTCCCCTGTATCGCTCCGCTATGAAGCTATCACGCAATCATAGCAGTTCATGGAAGGAGGGCTTCTAAACTACCTTTAAAGGAATAACGTCACAGCCGGGAGGCAATGATTTGGCTAGTTACCGGACAACAATAATGGCTTGCCAGTTTGTGCCAGGTACAGGCGAATGCAGATAAGTTGTTTATATCTCGCACCACAACAATTATGACATTGTTTACATAACAATGGCGTCAACATTTACACAAATGCTTTGCCGAGTGGTCTAAAGCGCTCTCCGTTACGGATCACTGCCATCTCACCTCTATCTGCGTGGGTTCGAGTCACGGATTCTGCCAATGTGGGTATGTGAGAAAGCTCTTGCGAGTAGCTTCTCGTGGGTAGGTGGTTCTTTCCGGGGTTTTCCCGGGTTCTTCCTCCACCATTAATACTGGCCGCCAAGTATAGCCTATCGTGTGCTGAAAAATGGTGTTAACCCTACAACAACAACAACAACAAAACAAATGCTTTGAAAGTACTACTATTCACAGCCCTTAGAATCAAGGCCAATTATTCACAAACCCTAAAATGATTCTTATATTTTCTACCCCACAAAAGTGCCTACTGATCAATTATTTTGGATATGATATCTCTCTGGATGTCTGAAAATCTAACTACTGAATCTGTAAACATACATACATGCATACGTGCGCACAAACACGTTTGTACATACAGGATCGGGAAAGGCGGAAATATGGTATTAAGATAACACAGGAAATACAACCTTTTACATACGATTTTCTCTTGTCGTCTTATGAGCAGAGTTCTACTACCTCTCTTCCCAGTGGATGGATCGATTGTAAACTCCTTCTTTTCCTGCGTAGTTCTTAAGATCGAGTCCATTCGTTTTAACTTTTATTCAACTTTATGAGTAATAAATGTTGCTCCAGGTTTTGAAATCTTGCTCCACATTGACAAACTCAGCCTTTTGCCTGATCATTTCATTTTCCAGCAACGTAGGAGTCGAGTAAATATTTTATAACGAGTGGATCTGTGCAGATTAATGAACTCGAACGCAGGTTTCAATTGGAGTTACAGAACTACAAATGTAATTATGAATCATTGATAAGCACGCAAACATAACAAGGTGCATTATTGAAACGTTTTAGCTGAAAATAGAGTTGTATAGTGCTGATTTATATATATATGTGAAGTTCTATGTGACTCCCTGTTATGCGTTGGGGTGGGGTGCTCCCAATATTTATTTGAATTACTGTGGAATTCCCACCCTGGCTCGTTTTTGTGGGAAGTGAAATTAGTGATAGAGAGAGGTAAAGCTCCGAGCCCCCAGTCAGCAATACCGACAATGAAATTATTAAGAACACAAAGGTGAAATCCAAAGAATAACAATTTAATGCAAATTAAACGATATTAATTTCTCAACCAATCTACTTCCTCTCGACCATGTGACAACCTATTTCATCACGTGATTTTAGTGTGAGATGGCTTTCCACTGTACTTCGTTTCTACTCATCTGTGTTTACTACGCCAATTGCTTTCCTCCTTCCGGCGTTCTCCGATTCTTCCTGTCCTCTTCCCCTTTGTCTTCTTTCTCCTCCTTTTCTTTCTCTCTTTCTCCTTCAACGAAGCTTGTTCTCCGCCTACTTCTATCCTGTCTCTCTGAGACTCAGGACTTGACTATTCTGTCCCCCAAAAGCTTCCTTTACGAAAAACACAAGGACGTTAGCATTTGTGTTAGCCATCTCGCTCACACTAAATCAACAATCAATCAATCATCAGATCAAGGTTATCTACATCTTTAGTCACGCATTCGTGCACATCGAAAAACACACACGTTCTTATAGAAACAACGTTGCAATAAGAGCGGTATCCTACTTATCATACAGAAATCACTAAATTGCGTCACATCAATATATATATTTCCTTAATCTCTTTATTCTCAACAATATCACAATAATCAGACGCATTTCTGTACATTACACTCCCACAAGTGTACATAAATATTCAAATATTCATATTATTTAAATTTACACACTGCAGCCATTTTACAAGCTACCATTTAATTCACAATGGTAAAATCTAGAATATCACATGAATAAATACACTAGTTTACTACGAAGTAACTAAATAGCGAAATACAATATTAATTCTGACGAGCGAGCAATCTACATAATCATAGCTCATTTCTCAAGTACGCATGTAAATTAAAAAATACAAGGGTAGTTCTATGTACTAACGATTCTAGTAAGTAAATATACATACTGCACTTAATTACAGTTACAATGCCGTAACATTCTGCAACAATCGAGCAAATAACTCACTGACCTTTACGAAGCTTTCTGTCCTTAGAATGTTCTAAGAGTTTTCCCGCCAAATCACGAGTGGCTCCCTCGGAGTGAGTATATTATGCTTTACCAGTACGACGGCTTACAAATCACTAATTCGTTATCAGTTCAACTGACTGTTAAGTTCTGGGTCGAATTGATGGCCCCACCCTTCCTCAGTTCTGATTGGATATCAATTCTACCCCCAGTCGGTTCAAGTTAACAGACGAGCCTCAGGCCATCTGTCAAAGCGGGGAGATTTACAATAGCGTTGAGGGTCCTTTGTTCTTAGAACAAAGCTTCTAACATCTATATGCAAGAGTTAACACCTAACGGGGGGGGGGGGTCTTGTACAAACAAAATCGCCATCACAGTGCAGGGTCGACGTACCCATTGCGCTAACCCATTCCTTTGTTCCTGACTTACGTAATCGCAGGCAGGCTAACGTTACAATATATATATATATATATATATATATATATATATATATATATATATATATATATATATATATATATATATATATATATATATATATATTCTTATGTCACGTGTTTAGGCTCGCATAATTAGTAACACAAAAAAGTGCCAAAGCAACAAGCTTTGAAAAAATCCAATAATTTATTTGCCCGGAAAAAATTCTGCAAAAATGAAAAAATACGAACTTACAGTTTTATAGAATCAAATCCAAAAATAATCAAAGCATATTCCACGAAAATTTTTTTTAAAGTCCTAATAACAAAATGTTCTACTGATTTCAAGTTTGAATCCCGACGAAGAATCCAAGAAGGAAGACGATGACGTATTCTGCAATCTGTAGTGTTGAAGTCTACAGTTCCTTGTAAATCAGTCCGGTTTTGGAAATCAAATAAATTTCTTATAAGAACTGTCTTCGATTAAGAATCTCACATGAGCACGTGTATTTTCCAGAAAATGACAGAACTAATCCTTTTAAGTCTAAGTAATTTGAAATAACTCCAAATAGCACAACAGACAACTTCCAGTTTAACAGCCCAAAATAGAGGTTATATCGTATCCTAAAACGTAAACAAGGGGTCACGTGATCATCTTCTGGTAGTTTAAAGAAGCTAAGTACTTGTTAAATATCACGTCTACCCAGTGTGCCTCTGACAAAAACCAATTATTTTACTCTAAGAAATAAAAATATAAATTGTTTACGTCTTAAACCCGAAGTTCCATCATGACCTCGACAACAACCAATCATTTTAAAACAAAGATAGAACTTGTTTACGGGTTTGCTACAAATTTTGAAATAAGGTCAGTATTTAGATCAACACCTGGTGTTTACAAAACGAACAGTCAAGATCAACCTATTTTCTGAAAAATGTATCATCTCTAGTAAATAAATGGTTCGTCAAAGGCAGGAATAGGTTGATGATGAGCCGTGTGAATTTTCTGATTTGAGTTTCCTACGATTTGACAAGTATGACAAGATCTACAGTATTTACCAGCATCACTTTTGATTTTTGGCCAATAGAAGTGAGCTAAGATCTTGTGATCTTTTTCGATCTCTAAATGTCCAGCCAATGGAGTTTCATGGATCATACTTAGTATGTCCTGTCTGTAAGGTTTCGGAACTACAATTGGATAGTTCACTGAGGATTCGTCATCAGCAGGTACCTCGGGAGGTCTCCATTTTCTCATAAAAATTCCATTATTAATGAAATAACAGCAGGAGCTTCTGTAGCTTCAGTTTCACTAATGGCTTCTGAAACAAACAGGAAATCTCAGGACAAGTGATTTTCGTTATCACCCTGATTAGAATAAAGCGAATGAGTCGTTAAAAGACGATCACATGTATTTTCTAGAATAATAACAGAATTAATCCTTTTGAATCCAAGTAATTTGAAATAACTCCAAACAGCACAACATACAAATTCCAGTTTAACAGCCCAGCTTCTACTGAGAATAACACTCCAAAACAGAGGTTATATCGTATCCTAAAACGTAAACAAGGGGTCACTAGATCATCTTCTGGAAGTTTATAGAAGCTAAGTATTTGTTAAAGATCACATCTGCCCAGTGTGACCCTGACGAAAACCAATCGTTTTATTCTAAGAATAAAAAAAACAACCTGTTTACAGCTTAAACCCGAAGTCCCATCATAACCTCGACAACAACCAATCACTTTTTAAAAAAGATAGAACTTGTTTATGTTTTTCTACAAATTTTGAAGCAAGGTCAGGATTTAGATCAACACCTGGTGTTTAGAAAATAAACAGTCAAGGTCAAACTATTTTCTGAAACAAATATCATCTCTAGCGAATAAATTTACATTACAATATCATGTAATGAAAAATTAAAAATAAAACTGACAAACAATTAAATTGAAATAAATATATTTATTTATACTCAGATACAGTTAATTTATTTATATTCAGATATAATTTAATCAAATATGCATATCAATCTCTCTCTCTCTCTCTCGCTGTGTATATATATATATATATATATATATATATATATATATATATATATATATATATATATATATATATATATATATGACTCGTTATTTATGTAACATTATCCGCAGTTAATGTTCCAGGTTTATCAGGTTTATGATATAAATGGTCTATGCTCATTCTACTATTACCATTGCTACAAACAGCCCTACTGTTACCATAACCAAAACAGTCCTGCTGTTACCATTAACACAGTTAAACCTACTATCACACACAGTCCATTACCAGAAACAGCTCTAATATTACCATTACCACAAACGGCCCTAATATTACCGTTACCAGAAACAGCCCTACTATTAACCTTACAACAAACAGACCTACTGTTATCTTTCCTTTGTTCACGTTTAAACACTTGCGTGTGTTTGCTCAATGATTTGTTATTAGAATTTAAGTATAAGTACCAAACCGGTTTTCTTACATAACTGCAAACTTAAAAGGAATATTGAGTGTTACAAAATGGTCATTCGTCTACTTGAAATTGTGTGTTGCTCAACAGAGAGTATGGCATACGTACTAAAATCAATATATACTTTCAAGAACGAAGGACTGACTTTGATCGATGATTCGTACTGTTCCTGATCTGAACATGAATTAATGTCATGAACGTGGCATCCAACTGGAAACTGAATAATGCATGAACGACAGACATATACCTTTAATCTTATACCAAATGGACCCAGACAAAACTAGAATTGTAGGTGCATTCTGTTGAAGTTGATCGAAATACATACAGATATTAGTTTTGAATCACTTCATTATCTACGGATGAAAACATTTGTCTTTGAAAGAAGGAAACAATAATTGTATTATAAAAGATGACCCAATGTAAACTGTAGAGCACATACGCTTTGCCGGTAAATTATTTGTGAAAACATTTTGTCCAATGGATTGGTTTAATTTACTAAATTTAACGATCCACTATGTCCATGATAGTGTGTACATCACATAAATTATAATATCAATTGCAAGTCAGGCAGTTTTACTTACGAATGTTACTTATTTTCATTTTATCCAATACTGCATATGTGGTGAATGTCCATAGTAAAATGGATAAAATTTTCAGTGGAAACGTTATAAACAGTTTCATCGACTCCATGAATATGAGATGTCATCTACTCTAGCTGACCTGACCAGAGTGAAATATAGGATACTGCATGGGATTTTACTTTGGAAATTCAGTGTTGAAAAATGCTCTTGTCTATATCAATTACTCTATTGATGAGGTAGAACTGTTGTACTTTGCATTATAATTTGCGAAAGCAAACAAAGAATGAATTTAAATGATACTGATTATCGAATTATGCATTACTGATTCAACTTTAGTCTGGGTTATTGTTCTTGTGCGCAGGAGTTTAAAGGTGTATCGTTTGATAAAATGACGAAAGTCTTTTGTTCTTCGTTGTATCCAAAACTATTTCTACTAAAATATAAAAAGTACTTGGTAAACAGAATCTAAAATGGGTAATGATTTAAAGGTCTACTAGAGTGTAATAGTAATACCCATTATATATCAGAATGTTCATTTTCGCTAAATAACTCAGAAATGTATACTTCCGGTGATAATATGATTTCCGGAAGTGACGTACTGTCGAGAAGTCCCACAAGTTTAGCGTATGTGTTGATGGCTGAATTGAGAGATGATTCAAGCGAATTTACGGCAAAGTTGTTATGCTCATTTTCGTCGTGTGAGGAAAGTGAACTCCTAGAACGTAATGAGTCTTAAGAAAATTCTGCACGCTGAGGTTAGACAGTACCAATTTAAGCCCGAACGAGACGAGAACGTGGACGTGGACTAGGACCCTAAAGAGAACATGGGGCATCATGAGGCTGAGTAGCGCTTGGGTTATTCATTCTGGTAATTACTATTATCATTATGACAATTATTATTATTATTATTATTATTATTATTATTATTATTATTTCGTTATTGTTTTTTCAATTTCATAATGAAAAGAGAAGGGAACGAATTTGGGCGAAAAACTTGGATGTCTTCAGAGCAGATTGTCACGTGGGCGTGGTTCATCAGTAACTAGTGGTGTTAAAGGTTAAACACTTAAGACTCAGACTGTGGGAGGTATAGAAATAAATACTTTGTTAACACTATGACAAACTTGTTCTTTTAAACCGTGATGAAATGCAGACCCCGGATGTACTTTGGGTGTGATTGTTCACTACCCTCCACAGATAGTAAAATTTAAGAATTTTATTAAAAAAAAAAAACGTAATCATAGACCTTTTGTATCCAGATGTTCAGCAAGCATATATTTTCTCTGTGGGTCTAGGTTTATAATACTAGTGGCAAAAGTAAGTATACATAATGTTGGGGAAATAAATAAATAAATAAATAATAATAATAATAATAATAATAATAATACATTACTGATTATTGTTATGTTGTTGTTGTACAAAAGGAAGAACAAAAGTCCAACTTTGCATCACATAAACATATATATATAACTTTAACATGCAAGAACTTTTCATACATTTTACCACGTGTATTGGTGTATCTGTGAAAATTGCAGCAGTTAATAAATACTCGAGAAGTGTAGATGCTGTAAACAGATTATGATTTTAAATAAGACTGAGGAGGTCAGGGTGGATTGTATCATTGATCATCCAAGATTTCATACAGTTTGCTTGGATGAATATGCCATGGAAGCAGCATAATGTGCCTACATTCAGCAATAAGAAAATTGCAAGGAAATCCTGTCTTAGTGAATGAACACTTGTAGTCAAAATATTCTTACAGTAGTTATAACTTATGGTCCCCTTATCAGGGTCAAATTTGGACAAGTAATTATTTTATATGCATTTGCAAATTATGCTTAAAATTCTTTTTCATAAAACTCTTCCTTTATTGACAAAATATATCAGTACCGTCCCTTTACTTGCGTGTGGAATTCGTACCCAAACCATTCATTTTAATAATAGATCGTGCTAAAATCATTCGTCCATTATCTTGGAAATTCTCATCATTTATTTTTTGTATCCTATGTAATTTCATTTCTTGAACAGATTCTGTACTATGACATTAAACACATATTGCCGTCTGTTCATGTTCACATTTTATTCAATTAGCTTCTAACACTGGTTGTAGTAAAATATAATTATATGCTAAAAGCATTGACTCCGAAAAGATGAAATAAGTAACAGAAACCCGGGATACATGAAAAAACTTAATTTTATTTAAGTTAAAAAAAATTGCTGTATATTCTATTTTCACTCATAATAGATACATGGCTGCATAGAGGTGGTAATAACTGTCCCAAATGAATATGGCTTCCTGACCACTTCCTCCAGCACTGCCATCAATTCTTCAACATAGTCTGAAAACAATTGTTACCCCAGTAATTCAAGAATCTGAAAAAATTTCTTTCACTGTCTATATTTATACTGACACTTTACCAAAGACAATCAAGTGAATTGGAAACAAGGCTTAATTAGCATTCAATTTAACATACGTGTAAGTCATAGGTTAATGACTACTACTACTACTACTACTACTACAACAACAACTACTACTACTACTACTAATAATAATAATAATAATGATAATAATAATAATAATAATAATAATAATAATAATAATAATTTTTGTTGCGATATATGATTTTGAATACGTGCAATAAAAAGAATCGTTGTTAGCCTTTTATTGATTGAAATCTTTCAAGTTCGAGTTGCTTTTCTTTAGTTAGTTCCTTCTTTCTGTATGTGTATGTACAGGTCAGGGGAGGAGGGGGCTGACTGTATTCCTAGTGATATGTTCACTCCAACTTATATAACTTGAAACATAGAACTGTTATGTTACTATATGTGCTTGTATACGAGTTTTATCAAATGGTATCATTCAGTGTAGTCAAAATGGCAATATATATATATATACCCATGGCAATGTGTCACACATCATGCTAGTGTGTGGCTCTCATATTCTCTCTGATCCCTGTCTGTAATAATAGTGTCAACCTCCACACTGTGGTTTTGCAGTTTTGTATGGCTCTAGAAAGTCCCTATTTTTCCGTAACTACTCTTCACTTCATTGATCTGAAGAAAAGAGAGAAAAAAAAATGTGTTGAGCAAAATTTACATACATCTGTTTCTTGAAATGTGACATCATCTGTTGTTGTTGTTGTTGCTGTTGTAGGGTTTAACGGCATGTTTCAGCACGCGATAGGCTATACATGGCGGCCAGTATTAATGGTGGAGGAAGAACCCGGGAAAACCCCGGAAAAAAACACCAACCCACGAGAAGCTACTGACAAGCTTTCTCACATGCCCACATAGGCTGAATCCGAGACTCGAACCTACGCAGACAGAGGTGAGATGGCAGTGATCCGTAACGGAGAGCGCTTTAGACCACTCGACCACTCGGGGCCCCTACTCATTTTCTGTAATACGAGTTTCAAAAATGTGTTTCTTGCCTTTGCAGTAGATATGGTATGCACACATGATTGTTGTTGTGGAGTTTAATGCCATTTTGCAGCACACGATAGGCTATACATGGCGGCCAGTATTAATAGTGAAGGGAGAACCCGGGAAAACCCCAGAAAGAACCAATGACCCACGAGAAGCTACCGACAAGCTTTCTCACATACCAACATTGGCCAAATCCAAGACTCGAACCGACGCAGACAGAGGTGAGACGGCAGTGATCCGTAACGGAGAGCGCATTAGACCACTCGGCCATTCGGGGCTCCGTATGCACACATGAAGTATTTTGCTTGTCTGAACATTAGATGACAAATGCACAAAACCTTTTTGCTTACTTTTACAACTAAGGGTTGATCATAACGTCTGACATATTACCAATACATTGTAGCTTTTCCATAATAAAAAATTACATAACTTAATTATTGACTCATATGAGGCTACAATTTGTCAGGCCTTAGGAATCCATATCAACTATAAAGCTATACAATCCATGTAAACATGGAATGAATGGAATGTTCACAGTGACATGAAAATGCACCACAAGATATGTCGCACCATCTACTGTCCTCCGGTTCTCTCTAGTGCATTATCTTCCGGGTGCTGGTTCTCACAATTATCATTCACTACCTAGAAAAGATATATACAATTAGAACATTAGAAGGTAAAATCTTTACACCGACAGCATTGAAGTATTTAAAAAAATTCCTTTTAACTATGGTTCTGTACATAGTGTGAATAATAACACTACACTCTCCACGTTGAACGGAAATTAGTATTCACTCACAAGCAATTGGTTGTGGGTTTGACTCGGACCTAGACCGTCATCCTTTGATAGTTGTGTATATTCTGGCAAACATGGTAATTTACTTCCAGTGCCCTCAACACGAAGGGGGTTAATTAGCCTTTACAATTAAACACAATCAGTACATCAAGTATCCGCTTTGTATTACGGAAATTGCCGAGCACGAAATCGGCTAGGAGCGTTTTTCCTTGTGCGATAAAAAGTCGATGTTGTGGTCATTATTTTCATTAATGATGAGGTATTTGACATAATACCTTTAAAAATCAAATATAGAAGATTAAATTTATCATATTAACAAAAGAAGTGTGAGCACACTAGTAGACCTTTAATATTAAATTCATGAAACATGTTGAACTATTTCCAGCTTTCCATCCAGGCTCGAGAAAAACGGGGAATTATGCATGTATCACAACGCATATGGGATAATCTACGTAAAACGTGCAGGTGTCTAGAAGGCATTAGACACAGATGCAAACCGATCCCATCTGTTCGTATATTTCTAGCAAATCTCAACCGCTCCGGTGGCCTAGTGGTTAGAGCGTCCGCCTCGGATGCGGGAGGTCGTGGGTTCGATCCCCGGCCGAGTCATACCAAAGACTTACAAAAATGGTACTAACAGCTGCCTCGCTTGGCGTTCAGCATTAAGAGGTTAGTGTTAGGACTGGTCGGCCTGGTGTCAGGATAATGTGACTGGGTGGGACATCATGCTACATGTCTGCGGCATGATGCCCCAGTGCTAGACATCACTATAAACTGCCACATTGCAGACATTGTAGCGATATGACTGAAAAATTGTTAAAGCTACGTTAAAAATCAAAATCACATCTAGCAAATCAACTACATATCAAAGACCTGATATGAACTAGTGAACACAAAGTAGAACATAAATCTTTCATCGACAATGTGCAGTGATTTTGAACAGTCACATTTTAATTTGAAGTGACCTTGAACCCTACTAGTCTGCCTTTTCTGACCTTCCGATCCCATTATAGATTGATAGTCATCACTAGTTCAACATACGTCAGGGGTGGGAAGATGTGATGAAACTCAAACTATACGAGTCCATGTGGGAAGGTGAGATGAACCTCAATAACATGGCATGACATCCCAGAAAACAGCCTGATGTCATGTAATGCTAAAGGCATAACGTTAGTAGCATTTGAACTCTCTTGCACGTAATTACACTCCACTGAGGTGCGACAATATATAGATAGCAACCTATCTAGGATGGTTTCTATCTAAACTTCCAATCAAGTATCATATGCTATTTGCTAATAATATCACTATATCCCTACTGGTTAGGCATTTACGTCATTCCCATACCTGCTTGTGTGTAAACTTCTATCCGAACTTCAATGATTGGGAAAAAGGTGCGGAGATTATGTATTATCACTAAGATGGAGCATAATAGTTATCTGGGGTTGCAAACTGTCAGATAAGGTCTTACTGGATAGTTTCGTCTTTTGGCACCTCCCTAAATTTTAAGGTAGAAGGCATGTACCTAATTATCGTAAGCCTAGCATTTATAAATTGACACAGAAGCTAAATATGTAATGTGGTTTAGATTTACTTTGAGTTAGGCTTGAACATCGGGTGTCTTGTTTGGTGACTGCCTGTCACAGTTAGACTAGGACTGGAGATCAAATGTGTAACTTGGGCTGCAAATGAACAGCCGACTTGGCACATGTATTTATGTATGTCTGCTACAGAGGTAAATATCTACAAAATCGAGATGGCTGAGGGGTGATGAAAAGTATGCTAATGTGTTATAGTACTAGTGAACTTTATTCATGCATAAGGCACATACTGATTCTTTTAGCTGCCTTGTCATAGGAAAATATTCAAAATAGCTCTTTGTTGTCAAAAATGAATGCAAAAAAGAGGGGCTGGTGGCAGTGTTGGTTGAATATAAAAGCTACCAGTTGTATAAGGAATTAACCTAATTACCGCAGTCAAAATCTCACATCCATGCTGTCTACAAAAGCCATTAGTTTGTTTTTATTTGCATCTTCAGTGTAAAATTGTTCTCATTTGTCTGCAATAGGTCATTGTCAGGTGAAAATTCACCAGATAAACTGTCCAGTGAGACATAATGCTTGTGAAAACATGACGTCTAAAATAAAACGCTTTAAATACACACAGATTCCCTGATACTGGCTGGATGTCTTGTACAACGCCTCAACCAAGCCTTGCAGATCATTAAATTGAAAATGTAGAACTTACGTCAAAGGAAATGTATAAGTGTACTAGTCAGATTATGATGTATGTTACTGAGCTTGTTATATTGAATAAGACCATTATTTTTGTCACGTGCTATATAGCACGATATATTTGTGCTCCTTTCAAATGACATTTATGAAACTTTGTGTACAATTTTCATCTTCTTTCAAAAGAAAAAAAATATTTACCTCGTATCATTCAAATCAATATTCAACTCATATCTTTCTAATAATTATTCAGCTCGTATCATACATATCATTATTCAAGTCGTATCATACATATCATTAGTCGACTCGTTTCATGAATATAATTATTCAGCTTGGTTCATACATTACACTATTCAACTCGTTTAATAAATGAATAAGCAAGTAGATAATTATCCATGTCGCTAATATGCCATATTTACTACTCATTTGAAAATGAAGTGAAACTAAAATATTTTCAGAGATCTCCGATTCTGTGTAAACAAATACGCCATCTTCACTTTCGGCTTATGTGTGTGTGTCTGTGTGTGTGTATGTATGTGTGTGTGTGCAATGTAATGCCATGCCATTGGCAAGTTAAATGTCATTCGTTATCTCAGTTATCAGATTTTAAATGATTTATCAATCTTGATACATGTACCTCATCATCGAGTTAATGTCTGTATTTCTTTTGACTGAGACAATGCAATTATCATATTTATGGAAGATAGGACTGAATGAAAGGCATCCGATTCGCCAATAGTGCAATCACGTGACCAGTTAGGTTATTACAATATATGAATTATGACTCACTTGCCAGCCAATGGAGAAAAAAAGTAGGATGTTTAGAGGCATGATTTTGGAAATACATGCCGGTAAAAGCTATCTTAATTAACAGGCGTGCACCAGGTAAACATAAGATCTATAGGAGAAGCCACCCCCCAAAAAGGAAAAGAAAGAATGCGAGTATACGGACTTATTATGTGTTGAAGTTGAAAGCAAGGACAAAAGTCTCAGAAAATTAAAAATAAACGTTTAACTTTTCTATTACAAGCAATGGTCCGATCTCGAAGTTACAAGCACTGTATGTAACCAACCTGGTCGTTGAATGGTTAGAGTTATGTATCGTATACTAAAAATACCACTTTACAATATACAGTGGTCTATGGTATGTAAGATATCATTGCCAGCAGGTTCATGTGGATCAGTGGTTTCACCGGGTCCTTCCTTTGCTAAATATACTGGCCGCCATGTACAGCCAATTATGCAGCTTTGAAACTCACAATAACGACACACATTATCATCATCATCACCATCATCATCATCATCATCAACAACAACAACAACAACAAAGTGTTCTACTGGCTTGAACAAAACTTTCGAAGTTTAGGTCCCAAGTGGAACAAGCCAAGTGCATACGGTTTATGCTTGTAGTAGTGTTAGAGCGCTCATTACGTCATTAATGACGAGATATATCATATGACGCCGTGATCAATGATAGTTTTCTAGCAAGGATAAAGTGCACAAGTTTAGAAAATTAAAAACTTTATGGGGAGTGGGTTGGGTTGGGGATGGGGTGTCAGAGATAAAATATTTTGGGTTCGGGCGTAGGTTTTGTGACATAGTTGTTACACGTGCAATGTGGGTTGTCAAAACGTACGTCCATGACACGGAAATGCATATGAATGCTATTCAGGTCATGACGAAGGATGCTGTCCCTGATCTATTGGATTACACTATTATTCTCGTCACGTGCTAAATAGAGCTATATTTGTGTGCTCCTTTCAAAAGATATTCATAAAACGTCTTGAATAATTTCAATCTTCTTCCAAAAAATAATAATTATTCAACTCGTATCATACATATCGTTATTCAACTCGTTTCACACATATCAATATTCAACTCGTATCATACATAACATTATTTAAATCGTATCAGAAATAATATTAATCTACTCGCTTCAAAAATGAACATGCAAGAAGGAAATCATCGGCGCTATTTGGACATATCTACTACTCTTATGAAAATTCAGTGAAACTGAAATATCATGATTTTCAGAAATTTGCAATTCTGCCAGTGACAAATTAAATATGAGATTCGTTATGTCAGATATCAGATTTGTAATATTTTATTTGTCAACTGGAAATCATGATACACTTACCTCATTATCTAGTTTAATGTCCGTACTTGTTTTGACTGAGACAACACAAATATCATATATACTTGATTGAGCGAAAGATATCTGATTCGGCAGACATGTAGTCACGTTTCCAATTCAATTATAAGTTTATATATATATATATATATATAGAGAGAGAGAGAGAGAGAGAGAGAGAGAGAGAGAGAGATAGATAGATAGATATTCGTAATTGGAAAATACCAGAGATACAACAAAGAAGGTAAAGATTAGAATAAAAGATAGTGGCTTATAATGTCCTTCTCCTTTTCAGGTAGAAAGTATAGGGCGGATGATAAGTTATAATGACAAGAAGCGAATTGTTTTAGTAGTCCAAGCGAAGAGTCTCCTGTTGAAACATCAGCATTTACCAAAGACTTTATAAAGCAAGCGGATGAACATCGAGGGGGTAGATGGAAGAGAAGATAAAACAGAAAAAAGTTCTTAACGATGTCCATGAAAACGTTTCAAACTTTGTGTTGAAATTTTACAAAGTATGAATACAATGAAACTGGAGGGACAAACATTAACAAATAAATGAAAAGTGAAAACTGAACAGTACTTCCTTCTGGAGTGAGTTGTTGCTGATGCCATGGCGAATCGTTTTGAAAAAGAGTGAACAGTGCCGTTAGCAGTTGCTCATGACCCGTGGATGTGCATGCATGATATTAACATGTGCGCTTAAGTACATATTTTTGACTTTTGAATAAATGTTTGAATAACATTACAAACATGAATGTTTACTTCATACCGAAGCGTTCTGTCGCCACACAAGAAGGCATCTAAAGTAAAATTACATGGAGTGTGAGAAACAATTCGATGCGTTGTTTCATAACAAACTCAATATAAGACGATGTGTTGTGTACTTTCTACAGATCAACATCAAGAAAGTGATGATCCGATTATATTCTTTGCAAATAAATATTCATTAAATTAACCGCAATTATGTCTAAGTAGGGCATGATGAATTTAAAATTTTCGTCTACAACCCCAAAACTGTATGGGAACACAACTTTCGCCAGTATCTAATGTGCCCTTAAAAGTTGTTTACTACATGACGTGCATTATGCCTCACTTCCGTGCTGTCCGATGCGTGATAACATTTGAACAAGGTGTTTATTTACAGGTAGGATTCAGCTGTAAATAACCTGATTTCAAAGTGCAGATTAAGATACTACAATCATGTACTCAAGTTATCAGTCAATACGCATTTCTCAAAAAGCGAGTATTCATCAATCGTCAGTTGCGGAGAGATTTAACTAGCCTACTATAAGACTACCACCGGAAAGAAACACAATCTTTTGTATAAAAGTAAAATATATTTCATTCTCGAATTAATTAAGGCCACTAACCGATTTATCTACATGTCAAGCGCAAACTATATTTTCCCTGAACACAGGACCCAAACCACTGATTCATTGTCCATATGCGTCACACTTAACGTTGATAAAAAAGCTAAGATATTCATAAAATAGTACAAATGTACAAAAGTACAACTGTATCATTCATATGCATTATTCAACGATAAAAATCTTGATATGAATGATTTCTAATCTACTTTGTAGTTGTATGTACTATCTTCCAAGCTTTGACTGATGTTTCACTCAAATATATTCATGCAGCAAAAATAGTACGTTATGAATGTTACAGTTGTATTTTTGTACATTTTTTCTTCGTTGTAAAGTCATCTGGTCCAAACGTTGCACCCAGATAAACACCACCACAACACAGTTTCTAACAACTGTCGTACTCATAGTTTGAAGAAAAAAAAAATAATTCGATTTGGTGAGTGAAATTGAATAAATACCTGTGAGATGCAAACATATGCGTTTTCTCAAATTTGTCTCATAAGGATGGATTGATAGGACTCAGACCACAATTAGCTTTCCTCGAGGTTGAACAAATGAAGTAGATATAGCGAAATAATAGTATGAAGTGTTTGGACATTGTGTTTCCCAGGTGACCTGTTTTCAGATGTTGCAAGCTATGCTGATATTAAAGAGTAACTTTCAAAGTGTACTGACTCAGTCAGTGCCTTGTTAAAATTGCTGACTCGGTCAGCGCCTTGTTAAAATTGCTGAGTCAGTCAGTGCCTTGTTAAAACTGCTGACTCAGTCAGTGCCTTGTTAAAATTGCGGACTCAGTTAGTGCCTTGTTAAAATTGCATGATCTTCAATGAAGACTATGATATGCAATGCGACATTTAATTGTATTTCATTCGGGATATTTTGGGTTACGTACCCTAAGACAATCTGTTTACCGTATTAATATAAAATATTGAATCAACCATTGGTGAGTATTTTATGATTACACGCACTAACAATAAGGGGATTTTCTTTATGTAGAGAGTTACATGGTTCTGCCTACAATAGTAAGTAATGACCAATAAAAAACACATGGCTGCTCATAACACAGAAGCAACTAAACATGGTCTGAGGCTGTATATGACACTAGTTATATATTTCGTTTGTTTTCGTTTTTTTAATTATATCCAGTTCATTAGATAAACGTTCAGATGGACCAAACTACAGTGTTTATGTTATGCATTAACTTGGTATAACGTATTCACAAAATCCAACATATGTGGTTTTGCACTATACAGTATCCTAGGAATTACTTCAGAGTACAAGTGACCTTTTCAGGAACTGGCCGAATTATTTGTTGGCTTACGCTGTTTCTATTAAATGGAAGTAACATTCCTCACAGAAATATATTTTAATGATTTTATTAGGTAATGAACTAGGATGAAACAATGACTAATTAGTCCAACTGATGTTTGACAGCTTACAATACAAGCGTATATCTCGACACTAATGCAAGCCAAGTATGCATCTCTTTTTATGGTGGCTAAATTGTTCCGATCTTAGGAATAATATGTTAATGGAATGGAATATTTGCATAAATCATGCCCAGATTTCCAATATTTTACACTTTTCATTCTCAACGAGCACATGCTACAGGCTTTCTAGTTACTAGAAACCTAACGACATGGCTAAGGTGTTTATGTTAGAAGAAAAGGTAGCACGACAGCTTCAAATGAATGATAAAGGGATCAAAGTTTAATACTAGAAGTCTGGATAAGTTATAGCTCACTATTTCCAACTGTATTAGCAAAGGTGTTATGAGTGAAGGTTCGCATGAGAGAGGCCTTGTGGAATAGCAGTTGTGTGCATATCAACTTTGTACCAGTTGAATGTGTGATAACGTTTTGACTGTCACAGTTGTTCTGGTGATTCTGTAGCAATACTAACTCAGCATGAATCCCTGCCTAGTAATTCTCAATGTAACCAGTTCTTTTTGCAGAAAGGTCCTCTAATTGTCCACTATAATATATCATTTTTACTGGGTTTTTTTCTTTCTTCGTGGCACGGGGTTTGCTTAATTAACAGTTAATACCGTTTGTATGATTTCGTTTGAGATGGATTTATAACGAGTTAGAAACGTATACTATTCTTGACTGTCACTCGATGGAAAAAAATGTGCGAGACAACTACTGGAAATGTTTGTCATACAAGTATTTTACATCGTTTGTCAGTCCTTCAATCCTATCACGAGCATACAAATGTATACATGTAGCGGAATGCATATTAATGCATCACAGAGGATGACGTGGTGCACGCAGTCCATGGACCTTGCCCTATACTATTTAGTGCGAACCAAATATGAAGTGGGTGGGGTGGGTGGACAGGAGCTTTAAGTGTATTGTCTATGTCTTAAAATGTGTGCTTATGTACATAAGAGAATGAGATATTTTCTTCACTAGATGCATACGCATTGATCTGTAACGGGGGTGTAAATATACGGATTATCACTTGCTGTTGGAGGGTGTGCGGGTGTGAAAATAAATGGGAGAAATAATCACAGGAAATATTCATGATTCGCATTGTTTGCCCAGACATTTCGTCTTCATACGAGCATAAAATATATACACGATGATTGCCTTATGACGTATTGCAATGAATGGATTTTCATCATAACGCACGCGTCCCATGGAACTTGCCTGATTCTGTTTTAGTACTACTGTAATTCTCTAGAGTATGTGGTTTCAACAAAAGTACGACAGAGAAGGTGTTGTTTTGGAATCAGAGTTTAAAACTGGTAAAACTTTCAAGAAAACCGTGACTGTGAGGAACTAATGCTTTTGCACAGAATTTGCAGGTGTAATATTTTTAAGTGACTTTTTCTTGCAACCTGTTATGTTTGGTACAGAAAAACGGTACAGCAGCAATTCACTGAATATGGTTCCAGTCTCGAAGTGGCGGTTGCATAGGGTGCTTGTAATTTCGAGATCGGACCATTGCTTGTAAACGAATCGTTAAATGTTTCTTTTTAATTTTCTGAGACTTTTACCTGTGCTTTCAACTTTTACATATATTTAGTCAGTACATTCGCGGTATTTTTCAACCGATTTCCTCCAACCCCCAACCCCCATGTCAAACGCATCCTATTTTTTTTCGGGAGCGAGAATTTTGATTACGGAAGCGTTTACCCATAGGGACATTTATCTATTAAAAAATGCGTATAAAACGCTATATATTATTTGCTAATGAAGTTTGCGTTAATTTCATTCCAAAGTTTTATGATGTGCTACTTTGTGCATTATCGTAGTTTTATTTAAACAGCGTTAAGAGTGACTTACATCGACAATGAATTAGTGGTCTGGGCCCTGTGTGCAGTGAAAATGTATTCTGCGCCTTACATGCGAATAAATCCGTTAGTGACCTTTATTAGCTCGAGAATGAAACATAATTTACTTTCACACAAAATAATATGTTCAAGTACACTGGCAAAATCTCTCTGTAACTGACATATTGATAAATATAAGCTTTTTGAGCAATGCATACTGACTGATAACATTTGTACATGATTGTACTTTTTAATACGCATTTTAGAATCAGGCTATTTTCAAGCTGAAACACTCATCTAAAAAAACCAAAAACAAAAACAAAAAAAAAAACAACCAAAACCCCCCCAAAAAAAACAGCGTGTTCAGATGTCATCTCCCATCTAACAATACAGAAGTGGGTCATAATTTCACGTCGTGTAAAAAAAACAACTTTAAAATCGCACTAGAGACTCGCAACGGTTATTTTCCCATACAGTTTTTGGGTGGATGAATGAAATTTCAAATTCTTCATAGAACGAATTGCAGTTAATTTAGCGAAGGATTATTTGCAAAGAATATAATCGGATCACAAATTTATTGATGTTGATCTGCAGAAAGTACACAAGACTACTTCTTATATTGCGTTTGTTATGCAAACAACGCATCGAATTGTTTCACTCACTCTTTTTGATAATTTTACTTTAGATACATTCATGTTTGGTGACGGAACTCTTCTGTATGAAGTAAACATTCTTAATTTTGTTTCCGTTCAAATGTTTATTAAAAAGTCAAAGATTGGCGTAAGTGGTCGTCGCTATTACGCATGCGCATCTACGCGTTATGAACAACTGCAAACAGCACTTTCTCCTATTTTTTTCCAAATAATTCGCCATCGCATCGGCAACGACTCGCTCCAGAAGTATTGTTCAATTTTAGACTTGTTTTCTTCTTCCTTTTTATTTATTTATTAATATTTGCCCCTTCAGTTCCTTTTATTTGTATTCTGAAACTTTCCATACAATGTTTCACACCTTTTAAAGAATAATGTTTTTATCTCCATCCTTTCATGATGATCATCTGTCACCTTGACAACTGGAAATCATGCGACTGGCACCTATTCATCGAATTGAATGTCCGTACTTGTTTTCACGGACACAACATAAGTATCATATTTATTGAGCTTATATATGATTGAACGAAATAGATCCGATTCGAAAGTAGTCTAATCACGAAAACAATTCAATTATAAGTTTAAATATAAGCATATATATATATTGGTAAATGGAGAATACAAGAGACACAGCATAGAAGGTAAAGATTAGAAAGAAATACCAGTTGCTTATAATGTTCTTCCCTTGTCATGATAGACAAATTTTAAATATCTGAATATATGATGGATGGAAATAACTTTTAATGATAAAAAGCCAACTTTATTTAGTGAATAATATCTTGATTAGTATTAAGTCAAAATATACGGCAATCAGATGAGCATCGATAGAGTAGATGAAAGACGAGGAAAATGAAAGAATGAAGATAAAAACTTTGTCCGTTAAAATGTGTCATATTTGGTGTGGACAGTTTAAGAATAATGTATAAAATAATGGAAAGCGCGACATATATTTTCCCTGAATAAAAGGCCCAGATCGCCAATTCACTGTCGATATACCTGACACTTAATGTTGATAAAACACAACTATGACAAAGTATTGCATCATAAAACATCTGACTGAAATTCATTAGCAAATAAAATATAGAGTTTTAGATACATTTTATTTAGAAAAATGCGCCAAAAGTAGGGTATCGACAAACGCTACCGTAACGAAAATTCTCGCTTCTTGCAATAAATAGTCATATAAATAGACATTTCACCTGCAAACTTTGTGCAAAAGTATTAGTGCCTCACAGTCACGGTTTTCTTGAAAGTTTCGCCAGGTTTAAACTCTTTTTCCAAAACAATACCTTCTGTATCATCTCTAAAAACAGAATCAATCAAGTTCCATGGGCCGCGTGCGTTATGGTGAAAATTCATTCATTGCATTTCGTCATAATGCAATGAACAACACGTATGTGTATGCTAGTATGAAGATGTGTGTGCGCGTGTGTGTGTCTGTGTGTGCGGGTGTGTGTGTGTGTGTGTGTGACTTGGATTTTCAACGTAGCTTTAAAAAAATTCAGTCATATCGCTACGAAGTCTGCATTGTGGCAGTTTATAGTGATGTCTAGCACATGAACATCGTGACGCAGACACGCAGCATGATGCCTCGCCCAGTCACATTATCCTGACGGCAGGTATACCAGTCGAAACACTAACCTCTTAATCCGGAGCGTCTAAGCAGCTGTTTGTACCATCTTTGTAAGTCTTTGGTATGATTCGCCTGTGGTTCTAACCCGCGACCTCCGACATCCGAGGCGGAAGCTCTAAGCAATACGGCCCCGGAGCAGTCACAAACGAAGACGAAAGGTTTGGGTAAAACATATGAATCAAAAATATTACCTTCGATTATTTCAGCCATTTATTTTCACACTCACCCACAGTATATCTGTACATTTTCATCCCCATTACATCGTACATACTATACATACATTTTATTTATATCACATACATGTACACAAATTTACGCATGAAAATTAGTATGGAATAAAACCAAACGACATGACGAACCATGAAGAGGCTATTAAAATATTTAAAATATATTTACAGTTGATGTAAGTCATTATTATGCTGTAATTAACATTACTCCGACCATACAATTCTCTCTCTCTCTCTCTCTCTCTCTCTCTCTCTCTCCACTTGGTCTGTTCTGCCATCATTCATAGGTCCAGAGACATCGTCGCATGACAATAAAGATAATCCTCTACGCTCGTCTTTTCGTGGATTTTCGCCCGTATCTTGCAAGATAGTCGAGAGAGAGAGAGAGAGAGAGAGACAGAGAGACAGAAAGAGACACAGAGAGAGACGGAGAGACAGAGATAGAGAGACAGAGACAGAGAGACAAAGAGAGATTCTTTTAGATTATTATAATAGGTTTAATAAAACAAAAACAACAAAGGATTAACATACAGTATCCATGCGTCCTCCACGAGAAATTCACCCCATAATGTCGACAGGATATTGCAATTTTGTATCATTGATTACATAAACACTGTATATAAATCCCAAGGAAAGTGTACACATACCGTTGCGACAAAGCATATGCTTCTAGCTTACGTGGTGTAAGTTCAACTTCAAGGTTTTCACCCAGCCTAAAATTATTGTTTCTCTCTCACTCCAGATTTCTGTGTATTTTGTCCCTTATGCATGAAAGAGGAGGGGTAAACGGAAATCAGAAAGGACTGCTGTGAAATTGTGTACCATATTAATTTCATTTAGAAACGGGTATATTATTACTTTTTAATCGTTATTTTTATACGTCATTAATAAATAATGAGTGAAAATCATCACAGCTCTATAAGCATAGGATCGAGATCACGCAGTTGCAAGAATGCTTGCATATGTGTGTTATTGTGCCATAGGCTGGTTGTTGTTGTTGAAGGGTTTAACGCCATTTTTCAGCACACGATAGGCTATATATGGCAGCCAGTATTAATGGTGGAAGAAGAACCCGGGAAATTCCCGGAAAGATTTGTGTGAGTGATTTGGAGTTTTTTAATGTAGCTTTAACAATTTTTCAGCCTTATCGCTACGATGTCTGCATTGTGGCAGTTTATAGCAATGTCTAGCACTGGGGCATCATGCCGCAGACATGTAGCATGATGTCCCACTCAGTCACATTATCCTGACACCAGGTCGACCAGTCCTAACACTAACCTCTTAATGCTGAGCGCCAAGCGAGGCAGCTGTTAGTACCATTTTTGTAAGTCTCTGGTATGACTCGGCCGGGGATCGAACCCACGACCTCCCGCATCCGAGGCGGACGCTCTAACCACTAGGTCACCGGAGCGGTTCCCGGAAAGAACCACCAACCCTCGAAAGGCTACTGGCAAGCTTTCTCACATACCCACATTGGCCGAATCCGAGACTCGAACCCATGCAGACAGAGGTGAGATGGCAGTGATCCGTAACGGAGAGCGCTTTAGACCACTCAGGGCCCCCCATAGACGGGTCTCGTTTTCATATACCAATATTATTGGTATATCCAATTGCTTTCTACCAACACTTTAAAAGTCATGCATTCGAGGCGGAGGCTTCAGCCTCTTAGGCAACATAAAACAGAATGGTAGGTTAACCTTTTGGCTTTTGGGCTAGGTAGATAAAGAAAACAAGCGATTCGGCCTGTTCCAGAAAGGTCATCCAAATGAAGCGATTCGGCCTGTTCCAGAAAGGTCATCCAAATGAAGCAAATCTACGTATGCTTGATTTTGTAATGCTATTCCAAGTTAGTACTTTACATAAATCAGACAATTTGGTGCATATGAACTTAAAACCAATATATTGAATTTATATAAATAAGACAGTTCGGTGCATATGAACTTAAAACTAATACACTGAATTTACAAAAATAAGACAGTTTTGTGTACCGAAATTTATAACTAATACACTGAATTTACATAAACATGACAGTTCGGTGCGTATGCACTTGTAATTAATACAATGAATTTACATAAATGAGATAGTTTGGTTCATCTAAATTTATAACTAATACACTGAATTTACATAAACAGGACAGTTCGGTGCATATGAACTTATAATTAATATACTGAATTTACATAAGTGAGATAGTTTGGTTCATCTAAATGTATAACTAATACACTGAATTTACATAAACAGGACAGTTCGGTACATGTAAACTTATAACTAATACAATGAATTTACATAAAGAGGACAGTTCGGTGCATATGAACTTATAACTAATACAATGAATTTACATAAACAGGACAGTTCGGTGCATATGAACTTATAACTAATACAATGAATTTACATAAATAGGACAGTTCAGTGCATATGAACTTTTAATTAATACACTGAATTTACATAAATAAGACAGTTTGGTACATGTGAACTTAAAACTTATACACTGGATTTAACCAACAAAATGAAACTAAGGAAATCTATAACTAGTTTTGTAATTTGAGTTCAGACCATGATTGGTTATATATAACCATTTGTTGTTGATCATTGTTTGATATAACACACAAAACTACGTAATTCTCTACACACAATGACTCGCTATATTGTTAGTGGAATAAGTTCTGAAAGTCTCGCTAATGTTTGACAGACTGTGTGTTTTTTCCTTAATACAGTGAACAGAGTCTATCACAGGATGAAATCCAAAATTAGCCTGAATGAAATACAATTAGGTGGCACATTACATATCACTGTGTTTCTTTACAGACCAGGCAACTTTAACAAGGCATTCGTTTAGCAATAATTTTCGTCTAATCCTTTACTCGTAGCATGTAAAAATAAGGCATCTGTGAAAAACACTTTCCAAGAGATATTCTTATTTAATGGAATTGTGAATATAACTTGCAATGTTCAAGAAATTTCATTTGAATTACATAAATTAAATTTTAAGAAAAAAGTGAACAAATATAAATTTTAGATAGGAAAGTGAATCAATGAATCATATCAGAGACACGTGTTGGCACTGGCCTTCACAAAACTGACAGTATTTAGTACACGGGTAGCGATTTGTGATAGCTTAAAGTGGTTTTTGAGACAAAATGCAAGAGACCTTTAAGATTTATGCTGGTGTACACAATAGAGACAGGTAAGTGCATTGCTCCTGATTTATAGTAAAAGGTACTTCGCCTGTTGTAAATAAAGATTACAGCACCCTCAAATTACCCATTGTCATGTGATCTGAAACACGTGTTAGCGTTAAATTTCAAAACATATAAATAAAAACGATTAAAAAAGTTGACAATATAATTTAGAAAATACAGTTTCATTGGGGATTTCCTCTTTGGACTGTGACTCTGAAATCTGCGATAAGACCAACAATTGTTTTTGTGATACTATATTCCACCTGGTGGTACGAATTAATCTTATTGACTGCTGCCAATTTGGCAGGTCCTCATGGGGTCATAATATCAAAACTTGAATGCTGGGGAGCTTGTAAATTGATCCCACATTTTCATGTTGGTTCAATATCAGGCAATATTGGATACCTAGATTATAGAGTGAGTAACCAGGTAGAAAACCAAATATCATTACTTGTACGAAGCTACTTCAATATCGATATTACACCTGTGGATGTCAACATAATATCGATGAATATCGCTATAACATATATATATATATATATACACACATATATATATATATATATATATATATATATATATATATATATATATATATATATATATATATATATATATATATATATATGTATATATATATATATGTATATATATATGTATGTATATACGTATGTGTGTGTGTATGAATGTAACGCCTATGACGTCTATAAACATATATTACATCGCATTATGTACCACGTGACTTTATTAATGCAAATATTATGTTAAGCTCCACAAACAATTATTTGTTACTAGTATGCCAAATCGTCATCAGTACAAATTGTAATCATATGAACATGTATAGAAGAAAACAAAGTTTAAAAAGATTCGATGATAAAAATTAAACCAGGATGATATTTTCATAATATTTTTAATAAAGGCCTAAATTATCACCTTTACTGTTGCAAGCAAGGCTATGAGAAGCGAGTAGGAATAAAATAGCAAGCCTCACACTCACTAAGGCAATTTAAATAACGGCATGTAATAAATATATAAAATTAAATAAAAATAGTAACATTTGATAATAAACAATATTACAATTTTAGTTGTATGCAAATGTCAAATTATATTTTCTATTAATATCATTTACGGGAATTGTGAGAACTTTCAGGTTTATTGCTGAAGAATTGTGCTAAGATATCTTGCATTAGATATGTTTTGGAGCTCGAGAGCGTGTGGCATCAGCAAATTAATGGACTTCGCGATTTCTTCATTGACCAGCCCACAACGTGAATTATTGGAAATTTGGCATGATTTTAGCAACTATCCCATCCCATACATACTGTTACTGCCATTGGCAAAATCCATCCATCACAAATAGATGTTCATGTGTATGTATGTACATTAGTGTCAGCCGTACGATATTAGTAATATGTAGCAGATTGGGACACCGCGAGAATTACCTTCAGGTTCACGTTTGGGATGTTATTGGACGCTACGGGTAATGTAATATTAAAATTGTCCAGTTGAGCATGTGTCTTGACGATATAGGCGCAAGGGAAATTGAACATTACGCCGTAGATTTGAGCTGGAAGCCGTTATGGACAGTTTCCATGTTAATAACTTTTATGGGAACAACTGAAAATGTAATGTTAAAATATTCAGAATGTTGAAGATGTGGGAGCTAATATAGGACACCAGAATTTAATATTACGCCGTAGGATTACATCGGAGACCGTCCTTATGTACATATAGGTTATGTGACACAATGGGCATTGTAATATTGAAATTGTGTTTATTACTATCCAACACAAGACGTTTAGATTAACAATCCAACATGCAATTTCTTATATACCATCCATCACACGATGTTTAGATTAACAATCCAACAGGCAATTTCTTATATACCATCCAAAACACACGTTTTGATATATTATCCAAAACAAATATTTGGATATATTATCCAACACAGAGCTTTTAGCGACTATTCAACATATCACTTTGTGATATACTATCCAACACCCACTATTGTATATCCTATCTAACAGTTACTTTTCCATTAATATCCAACACGTCGTAAGTAGTGACTAAACATCCCATACTGACTATGCAATGAAAAGGGTATGAGTGTATATACTTACAAATACACAACATACTGTTAGATAAGAAGGGTAGAAAGAGTTTGGCAGTGTGTACGGACACACTATACGCACCAACGTAATATCACACACAAGAGAGTATATGTTTTACAACCTGATTAAAATGAGATCTCCACTTTCATCGGCGAAGATCTGACAGCGACCGCTTATTGGTCATGCTCTGGTGATCTTTGAGCCAGCCTATGGAAATGCAGCTTTAAGAAATTTGAAAGCGAATCCAATCGATTCTTTTCAGCTATACTGCTTAATCTCCCAACCGTGAAGATTGCTGATGAAGTTAGCGTTTATGGTAACAACAGATCACCAGGATATGACCTCTTAGCGGTCGCTGTCACAACGTCACGTACGACAATGGAAATCCGATTTTAATCTGAGTGATGTTTGTAAGTTTTAGCTGGGTTGTGACATTGGCATACGGTTCCTCTCCGCACATTTCTCGCAGTCCGTTTGTAGCCGAAGACACTTTCACTTCACATTGACTCTTCTCTTTCACATAGCTGTATCATAGTATTGGCCAACGATACCCTGACATAAATCAAGAAATGATGTTCCGTTGCTCCAATTTAACATTTTAACGGGTTGTCCTTCTCCGTTATGACCAGTGTATGATGATTTCCGAAAGAAACAGAAGGAAAGAGTTAAAAATTATCAACAGCAGCAGCAACACCAACAATAGTAAGAAGAGGAAGAAGGAAAACAAGAAGAGAATGACATTTTTTACATTGAACAGAAGGAAGAGACTGAAAATAAAACAGTTAGTATACTACAAGACAATCTGGCTGAGCTGAAACATCCAAGCGAAATGGATCAAGTTTGTTTAACACAAGATAAATGGCCTTCACGATCCATGAGTTTAAAACCTTTGACAACTGAGTCGATATTCACGGCAACTGAAATGCCAACAGCAGCATCAGCAGCAGTCACTACTAGCATAATAAGCAAGAGTGGAAAAGGTTTAATATATTTACAACTTATAATGTCAAGTCCATAAATTGTTTTGCCATTATCTTATCCATACTAAAGAGAAAAAGATCATAACAAAGGTAAGCTTACGTGAATAAACATCAAAATGCATTTTCGTAACACAACACAAAAGTAAATTTTCTTCTTTTGGTTTCTTTCTTTCTTTCTTTCTTTCTTTCTTTCTTTCAGTACCAAATCACATGACATGACGATCTGTTAACCTCCGACAAATATGCAGTATTTGGCAAAGAAATATGTTTCAGTTCAAGTGATTTGTTTATTAAAAGTGATTTGTATTATTCTTAAAAATTTTAAATTAAAATGTTGCATAAATTATACTGCAGTAGGCAATACTTATATTTGTAGTTCAAGTTTCTATAGCAATAACGTAAGTGTTTTGTTTCAGTAAATAATAAATATCAGTTTAAAAGCTGTTTGAGAACTTATTGATATAATACGAAATTCTCTACAAACCCTGCTAATGTATTTATTATACAATCATATCCTTATTAACTTGATGTGGCTTATATTTATTCTGCCTTGGATGTAAACGAATTAAAAAGTAATAGAGAAAATCTTAAATAACTACAGCTAAGGAGTATACATTCATACATAATAATTTTAAAGTTCTACAATGTTCGTAAGATGAAATTTGGTCAATGATATTATACTGATGTAAATGCATGCTTAATATATCGAAGAAAATTATCTGAAACCATTGTTTATGTTAATTATTATAGTTTTTTTTTTAAATCGCGCCCTTCATTCATCCCAATGAGAAAGTAATTAGTCATCTAAGCGTCTGAAAATTCTAGCCAATAAATCATTATTTGTAAGGCAAGCCAACATTAAAATGTAATTTTTCAAACTCTAAAATAATGCAGTTTATGATTCAGTAACATAAAAAAACCGAAAGTCAGGGTTTTTTCCACCCACATTCTAGGAACGTTTAGTTTTACATACAATTTCAAACAAATTTCTTCAAGTTATCGACAGGAGATGCTTTACTACATACTTTTATGCAAACGAAAGTGTTGTAATTCCATCAACTGTGTCTATATTCAGCTGATCGTATACGCGACCACAAATATTTATCTATCGAAGTTTCGTCTATTTCTCAGGAAAGGAAAACATATAATTCCTACATTTAGACGATCTGGATTTTGACTAAAATAATTAGTAGGCTCATACTGACTTCTTGTTTTCCCTTATTGATTGCGAAATCAAGAAATCACTGCTAAATATGTAAGAACTTATCATAGTCAATTCATTGTTGCCACAAGCAGCATGTCGGTTGAAAATGGCGGATATAGGCAATGGCTAGAGGTGTGTCTAAGCTATGCTTGCTGATTGGTTAATTGATCAGCGTGATTGACAAGTGGCGATTGGTCAGTTTCTTTTATGGCATGGGTTTCTCCAATTCCATTTCTTCTACGTGTCTTGACTTCTTGAATTTCCTTATTGGTATGAGTTCCTCTTCTGTTCCTACAGAAAGCCTCTCCGCCTACTTAATCTATTATTTTCTTAGTGCACTCTAAAGACCAATGTCTTGTTTATTATTTCTTTTCGTTGACAATGTTGACCTCTTGCAGCCAAAAGTCATTTTCCTGATAGCCGTTGCAAGTAGCATGAGGAGGATTCAGACGTCTTGTTGCAAGAAAACTTTCGAATGACTTTCTGTAAATCGCTGACGATACCTGCGATCGGTTGTAACTCTTCCATCTTCACAGACTGAACCTGAAAGAATGCATTCTCTTACGGGTATGGGGCCTCATTCTATATAGCAAGAGTGTATGGATACTAATGCTAATTAAATCACATTTGGATCAGGATGAAAAGGTCAAACCTTGCCAAGGAGAAACCAGAAGGCTCCAAGAGACGAATAAGTCTCATACGCTAAAGTATCAGCAAATGTTCATGCTAACGATTTTGATGATGTATAAGTGAGTCTAAGTCAATACAACCTACCACTACGTCATCATGATCGATAGAGTATTGATCAGCCATGAAAAATAGTTGTTTGGTAACTCCTGAAGATTATGTTTACATTCGACCTACCCAAGGATGGCTTCCAAAATGTTTCAAATTCTCACACGTCCATAGTGAAGTTTAAAGTTCCTTCCGATTAGGCAGATTTATTAGATTCATTATTAGAAGGAATGGATTACAGAAGAAAGCTAAAATAAATATGGAGATCAGACGTCTTGTTGCACCACACATTACACAAGACAGCTTAAAATTTCCTGAGATGATCTTTTTCAGCATTCCTCTATAATTAATTTCTTCTACAACCATTAACAAATTTCAGCGCGTCCATCATTCAACGTCTCACATAAGTATTGGGAAGTAAATGCCACAGAAGAATGGAAAAGACTATGACAGAAACAGAAGCAAACAAAGAACGAAAACAGAGTTTGTTGTGCATCAAGCAGTTATTTACAAAGAGCGTGTATGGAGTTCCTCAAATGCAAAAATGTCAAGACCTGTTGGCATTTCGTAATAAGTTGAAAATGTGTCATGAAGTCGTTTGCGGACTGCCATTATATGAAATGTGATCAATGGTTTTAAAATATGGAATAACATATTCATTGTGGGTGGGTGTTCAGTTGCAAAAGCGAAAATATAAAACGTATGTCCGGTAAAGAGAAAATGCCATGTTTGTAACCATGCTGTCGACTTCAATCATCAGTGTTACCGTCGGAGACATAACAATCAAATCGAGGAAGAATTAAACGCCAAACGGAACAAGAATTATGACAAGAAACGTGCGAATCCTATTATACTTTGACACTGAATATTCACAAGTGACGGGGAATTTCCATTACTAATTTTTGTATAGCTCATCGTGCTTGTGACAATGCATTCAAGAACCATTATTGTTCCACTGCCTAAATTGAAGAACGATTCCAGCAGGATGAGAAAAAATATTTCGAAAACACCACACTCTTTTGGTTGAATGGATTTTAGACACGATGAATGACACAATCTCCCATGATACGACTAATTAAATCACATTTGGATCCCATGATACGACGGACACGTTCTTTCGAAGTATTGTTTAGAACAAGGCACCGAATTTCCAACAATGACCATGAATGGAAGATAAAATGATTTACAGGAAAGTGGGAAACCTAAACCTTTACAGATTTCATGAAATATATGGTAGTGCCATTGAAGAGAATGCATACAATGGACAGAGGATATATTCCTCACTTTTCTTCACAGCTAATCAACGCGTTGTGCTCCCGTCTTTTCCATGAAGTTAGCAACTACGATCACGGTATGCACAACGAAATGTATTATCCAACTGGACCAACTCCACTATTCGGGCTATTTTGCCGAATTTGCGAGTCTGATAAACGTCCCTCTGTTAGTCGTCGATACTCCACCAAAGCTTTCGCGCTGGCTCCACTACTTGTGTGAAATTGAAGCCAAGTGGATGCAACGTGTTAGAAATGGTGGGGAAATGAAAAATGTTAAGCTCTTTCGTGTATGAATGAGAACTATGAATTTCGGGCATATTTATTTTATGGATGCATTCCACCATTTAAGAGCTATATGAACAAACATATCAACGACGCCATAGTTTCAAACTCAGGAATACTCTGTGATAAAAGAGTACCTTGCATTGGACATCAAACCTTTAAATCCACGTGGTGGTGGTATACGTGTTTCTTTTATCCATTGATTTGCGAATATGCTCCAATGCCCACTGATCACTAGAAAGTTTGTCGTGAACATAGTGGACATCATATCGGCACTATATTATTTGAAGATCAGCAAGACTTCACAAAATGTCGTTTAGTTACTACTCTATGTTAATATGGTCATTCATTCAGGTGGGGTAGCAATAACAAGAGTATTAAGCTGGTTTCTATGGTGGCTATATTAGATATTCACGAGGCATAAGTTTCGTTTGGAACCAATCAGACCTCCTACAATGTCTTCTATTGTCATCCATCCATTGTAAAATTGTGATGACTGTGTTTTCGTTGACTTAAACTTTGTAACGGCTTCGACCTACAATATTGCAATGATACCCAGAATTCGATGAAACGAAGTTTAGGTAAATTTTAAGTACTTATAGAAATACAAAACATAAAAGCACAAAAACAAATTGAAAGAAATATCGTTTCAATACCAAACTACTTCAAGAAGTGGTGCGATAATGACTGAATTTATTCGATATGCCTTACCAGGAGACTCCACGTGGCAAGAGCGTATATATTTTATCAAAATAGACATTCCTGTAAATACATCGGTTAGAATAGAACATCCAGAATCTGACAATGGACCGGCGTGAGCGCATTTACGGAGAGGTTGTCAAGATTCGTGTAAGACGTTAAGAACATTTTGCATCCGAAATGGAATGTATGTTTTAATCACTCCTGTCTAAATGCTATAAGAAGGCTGATTTCTTTAAAAATGTTCAAATGATCAGGCATAGATGCGTTACAACGACACTAGTAGATATTCCATCCATAACTTTTTGTCATCAGTGTTACACCGGAATCCGTGGAAGGATGTCAGTGAGAGAACGAACGACTTAGTCGATTGCGAAATACTTTTATGAAACTGATTCCACAAGACAAAAGCTGCATGCAGGAAAAAAATCAAGAATGGAAATCAGACTTAGTTGATATCTCGTGTGTACAATCTCGTGATGTGATATCTAGTGTGGCGTTATACATTATTTGTTTGTGTCATTGGCATGTTTTCAGTCAGCTTTAGTAATTCCTGTAGTGTAGCTTCTAAAACATCTTCACAGTGAGATCTTCAAAACTAGTCTTAAAATTAAGTGCATGATATTCTTTGCGATGGCAAAGGCACATAAAGTCTAGAAAAATAAGAAACATTAATTTCTTCACCACTGCAAATCTTGAAAGAAACCATTTTGTCGTAGAAAGTTATCAAAGAACCTTGAAAGAACGTATGCGTACATATTATAGACATCAATATTTTCTCAAATATTTCAACCTGTTACCATGTCATGTCAGAGCTTAAAATTAATTATATCATCATAGCATCGAATTGGATCCTGAAAAAGTAATACCTGAAATCAAAATGATGGTGTTTGATCAATTGTTTCGAACTTCCAAAAGCAAGATTTGAACCAGAAAATCTAAGTTCTCAAAACAAGACTAGAACAATCCAGAGGAAACTCCCAGAGTGGCTCCTGTCAAAAGTTTGAAGCATTCGTATTTCTTTGTGTATATGTACTTGAACAACAAACTAGTCTTCGGCGACATGTTCATTGACTCTTGACGTACGGAGAAGAAGACAAGAACAAACATCTGGGTCCTTCCATGGCATAGAAATCTGACACTTCTGACAGGTTTAGCTACAGAGCGTGAACTGGAGATGACGGTCATAGAATAATTGGATTCAACGACCGCCCTGAGAAAATCAACAAGGGCTTACTTTAGAAATGCTCGGAAATTTGGCTAGAAGAAATAATGTGGATGTACGTTTGAGACTTAATAAATAGCATCGTCTTTAATGTGATACTTAATTTTATCGAGTAAAAAAGATCACCGAAGGAGCAAGACATCACGTGAGACATATGGAAGTCTTACCTAAAGTCTGGATGACATCAGCCAAACACTGAGCTCAACGAGCCAAGTACCCTTACACCGAGTAGAAGTTAAAACGTTGACCGTTACTTCTGGATTCCAATTTAATGTTGAAGATCATGTCTTTGAGAAGCAGCTATCGCAACTTGTACTAATCTGCATCGTCAGCAATGTTGTCCTCCATCTTAATCCTTTGGAATTTCAACACTTCAACGTATCCAAGATGGAAGGCCAAACGTTGCGTACCGTAGTTTTTTAACCTAATATTGCCCAGAAAAATGACCCGATATATTACTTGACACTGTTTGAAGCCACATGAACTTAGATACCATTGGCAGCCATGGTATTTCGGACAAAGGTTATAGAAAATGATACGCCTTGTGGGCTTTGATTTCACTCCAGACCAAGACGATGGATTTCCACCCTTTAAAATCAGGCGAGCTTCGTCTGGAACGTCAAATTGTGGAAGTATTTGCGAATACCATGCAGAATCTGACAATACTGAGGCAATTAACAATTTTAAAGACTATTAGAAAAACATAACAGAACATCGGGAGAGATGAATGGATTCTCGTCTCAGAAGAGAAGATATGTTTTAAAGTGCTTTAAAGACTTGTGTGACCATTCCACTGTATCTTGAGACGCATCGATGTTCTTGTATTCGACTTACTTTACACATATAGCAAAGGAAAAAAGTTAAGTATGTTCTGATTATATCATTGCCTTCTGACTCACAGTCGGTATAGTTTCTTTTAATCTAGTGATGTGTACTAAAGATGAAAGTCCTCATCAAAATCAAAAAGACTTACTAGCCTACATGATTAACAAAGAGGTCATTCATCGACTAGGAACCCGCCGAGTAGCCGTCTACTTTCCAAACGACCACAGTGTAGAATATTTTGATTCGTATAGATTACCTCCTCTGGCGAGCGATATCATTATCTTTATGAAAAGAAATACTGTATCGACTCAGTTCAACAATTTGACATTACAATGATCAATTTCCATCATGTATGGAAAATATTGTTTGCAGTTTCTTCATTTTCACAGCCTTGAATTTCCCAGACATTATATATTGACTTATTTTGACCCTGTGTACTCTACGAAAGATTAGAAAACATAAAGGGGGGCTTGTGAACATTAGGCTATCTAGTTTCATTCTATATTATTTAGCCCAGAAAGGTAAAATGCATCAATGGCAACACTTTACTGTATTAGATCATTGCAAGTCTAGTCTGATTCCACAACGTTGTCGACCTTTTAAATACGCTGATGTTGAATGTTTTGTATTTCTAAATGAACCGTAAGGGGCAAGACATAATCCTTAATCTTCGTGGCTGATGATTCGTTTAAAAGGGCTTTTTGAATTAAATTGCAGATGTAGACACAAAAAAAAGGTTTTGTGTTTCATTGTATGCCAAGATAGTAAATCTTGAACATGGTACATCATATTCTCTCTGTCGATTAATGCTTTCTTTCACGTCAGCCTTACAAATGGAATAAATGTTTTTCTTGAAGCACATGCATCTACCGTATAAAACAAGGCTTCTGCCAGCCCTTCTATCCATCGGTGACCAGAAAACTCATAAGAAAATAACCGAAACTAATGATAAGTTACTGTATCTAATTAAACTTGATTTTTTATATATAAAAATTGGGGGTTGGGTCAGGAGCAATAAATCTTACTATCTGGATCTCAGCGCATGAACAATTGAAAAATGCCTACTCAAAGCATTTTCCGATGACCACGCTCTCTCATCGTCTTTAATTTCTTTGCAAAATTTCGCCATTGTGTAATCACTTATTAGTACAATTCAGACTAAGGTCACATAAATACCAACAATTAATATCATTTTCTTAACTTTCCTTTCTTTCAAAATGGCACATCGCAAGGTATTTACATGTTAAACACAATGTACATGGACCAGGCAGCCAGTGTTGCATCATGTTTGTAATCGTCAGTGCTAGACATCACTATAAACTACCAATCTGCAGACATCGTAGTGATATGACTAAAACATTTTTAAAACTATGTTAAAAATCCAAACACACACGACACATACACTATGGTACAAGCTGTTTTTCTCAATGTATATACGAAGTATTTGTAAAATATATGTACCTAATAGCTTTGAGGGCTATTGAGATTAATGTTTATGTACGACGTAGCTAGGACGTTATTTAGGAAACGTAACCAAATCACAGTCTTACAAAAATATTGTAAAAACGAGGGAGACCGATCATGTAATTAAATGAATGTTTTTTTCTTAATGCTGGTGTGGGCTTCAATTATTTTCCTTTATCTTTTTGTATGTTTGTTTGATTAAATCATGACCTAATCATGCTAAAAAACACACCACCAAACCGTACAAATTATTAAATATCCATTACAATATATGGAGGTAGATAATACGCAGTGACAGTTCATTCTGTTATGTCACTGTTGTGTTTTTATCCTCACTCCCAGTATACTTCAAAATTATTTAAATACAATTAATCATACCCACATCCTTGAGTATATGCGATCTCGTTTCCAACTGTACGGGCAACACTTGAAACTTGTGCATGTTTGTATTGATACAACCTTGGTGTCTTAGTGCAGATAACATATAATCGGACAAATATATAACGTGTCAAATATTCACTGACACAATAAATTAACTATAATCTGTTAGTCAGCTGACAGATGGGTAACAGTGTTATTAGTACTACTAACAGCACAAACGATAAAGGTACTGATGCTATCGTTACACTTAGTCCAAGCTTTACCACTACCAAAACAATAACTACTACTTCTAACACAAATCTAAAACTGCTAAAATAACAACTACTGCAACAACTACTACTGCCACTGCCATCACCACCACAACCAAAACTATAAAAAAAATCACAACTGCATCACTATAATTAGGGTGTACCTTCGATAAGAACTTAGCTGCCATTAAATGAACGAAATCGCTGTAAAGTGAATGAGACTGATACTTTCATTACTTCAGTCCAACAAATTGATTTGCAGTTTCGTAAATTATAAAATATCATCCATTGTTAGTGGATAATTCAATTCTCAACGGCATCAATCGGAAATATAAACTGATCACTGTTTAATAAAGCCGTGACAGGTTTCCGCTCTCAGTATAACGTAGATTCTATTTTCATTTTAATCAATAGCTTCAATTTGGTAGGTGCAGTAAGTTTGGCGAATGTTGTGCGTGTTGTAATTCTGTATAAACGTTAGCATTAGGGTTCTCTCACTGGTCAAGGGATTATTATTTCGACATCATTCCTAAGTCTAATACTTTTAATCAAAACCAGTTTACCGTATATATCTTTCTAGGAAATAAAAAATCGCGCCTTTCGAAAATTGTCAATTTAACCAACAACGAATATTACAAAATAAGACAAAAGACTGCACAAAATGCACAATTACTGTTATGAATTGTTTTTAAGTCATCAAATTTTCGCCTATATATTTAGCGGCTGCCGTGCAAGATCGTAACTTGTTTTTGCTTATACATTCAGCCTTTTATCATCGTATCATACCAACACTACTCTACAACTCCGCATCACGTTACTTGTGATAAATTATTAAACAACACTCACGGCTATCTGATACACGTACTGATTAAAAATGTTAACACAAGTGAAGCCTCCGCGTCATTTAGTCCAAAAGCCTCAAGTAAAACCCTTAGGAAAACCCGTCTTGATGACAAGAGTCCACAAAAGGATATAAACAAGAACATGGAATAAAACTGACATCAGAAAATTGATACAAGATATCTAGAACATTTCTCCCTGTTTATTGGCAATTTGCTAAGGTTAATTAATGTGACTACTGTGAATGAAAAGAAGGTGGTAGATACTGGTGCTGGTAATTTATTTTAGTTCTGTTTATTTTCAAAATACCGTCTAAGAAAACTGTAATGGATTTAGCTTTATATATATATATATATATATATATATATATATATATATATATATATATATATATGCTTATATTCGGTACATAGTAGATATATTAAACCTGACAAGTAGATTATAGTTCGGTATGTAGTACATGTATCTATCATTTTGTTTTCAATTGGATCCACCTAATCATAAACATATTTTAAAAAATCATAATTTTCCACAAGTAGAGCCGGATACATAGATAAGTAATACATCTATTGGGTTTTCCATATACATATATATCCATATACATATATATCCATATAGATCCATTATGTATCATTGTGTCACTCGGACTGGACGTATGTGAGAAACGTTTTCATTGCTCGGCGTCCAAGTTGGATATATGTGTCAACAGTCGAACCATAAATAAGTACCGGAAAACTTGGCAACAGAAAACAGTATAGCAAAGGCTGTAACTATGAAATTCGTCAGGTACTCGGGCAGTTGTTTGTATAAATAATAACACACTCAAATTAAAAATTTTGATGAGACCAGTACCATATTTTATAGCACAAATGTTTTCCATTTCCCTGTCGATAACCACAACAGGTGACAATGTGATAGGAAATTACAGTTTCTAGGGAGGCTCTTCTTTATTGAACAAAAGTGCTAACCTCTCAGGAAGACATAAGCCATGTCTTTGATGTGCTATATATATCGGTGTGGTGATATGAACTAATCTTGGTCACTTATGGTGGAAGATTGCACGTGTCCTTATGAAATGTTGCTATCAACACCTGACTACCCGAGAGCTTCCAAAATAACCCAGCTCTAACACTTTGTTTCAGATACCAGGCTAGACCTGAAAAGATATAACATGTTTCACTTAAATTTAGAAAACAGTAAGGTGGATGTGAATGAAATTAAAATACGTATGGAAATTTGAAAATGGCATCAAGGGTGCAAGCATTGGAAAAAATTTAAACTTGACATATGAAGCACTTTGCATAAACGAAAGTTATGTATTCATCCAGAAGATATATACAAGGTATCTACATGTATATTTAGCCATTTGCATGTTAAATTACTAATTAGGCACGCTGTGTATCATAAAGTTTAACGCAGTATTGGGACGGTGAGGTTTGAATATTGGTGCAAACATTAGTACATACCAGTATACAGGAAAGTCAAGTGAGAATGTACTAAATTCAAATATAGTACTATTAGCAATCGTATTCATGATGGAAATAACAATTTTGAATATTACAAGTGAATACAGCAAATGTGGCCATACAACTCAACTATAGGTACCAATACATCTTATATCATCAACTAAATGTGAATTTCGGATCCTCCAGACGGGTAAACAAGGATGGACATTTACATATGTGGGACATGTACAATGTACCGGTTAAGATCAAATGGGCAAACATAATTCAATGGATCTGTTTGAATATTTTTTATGTATTTCGAGAGTGCTGATTAACAATTATTAAGTTGAATGATTCGTTGGAATGTGATATCAGCCGATGCTACGATACTGCACTCTGTTTAGTATTAAATTTAATTATGTTACCATAAACAAGCCTATTCGTGATGAAAATGACAGTTTGAGATATTTTAAGTACACACAGCCAGATATGTGCCTTACAGATCCACTATTGATACAATCACAGCCTATATGATGCATTGAATGTGATCTTTTGATTCCAAATATTCTAAAATATATGAATATTTCCTCATCCGGGATATGTAACCGTCTTAAGATCAGTCGTACAAAGTTAATTTCAAATACTACGTTTGAATCTGGTGTAATGTTTAGAGAGTCAGCTAACAATTATTACTAATAATCAATAATACATAAAATAAAATAGTTCATTATAATTCGCGTAATATCAGCCGAGGCCACAATACCTCACATCGGAAAAAAAAGCAAGCAATCTCTTAACCAAAATGGCTAACAAAATGGCATGCATTTTGCGTTCAACTTACATCATTTTGCTGCTTTGTTATATCCAAGGGTACATATGCATGGGGAAAGTATATTTTATCCTTTTGACCTATTATCTGACATTTTAATATGATTTAGTAGACTTGAGTAGGTTCTACTATCAAGTTTTCCTCTCTGTCCTCTCGCTAAATAACTTATAACTAGGTTTATCAACAATTACTGAAAGCTATACAAGCTAATATATGTGTTACTCAGGAAGTGAGCCCATCATAGATTAACAGCTTGGGCCCCTGATAAGTAGTCTGAGTGATCTATTTTAAACAAAAATCTCATTTTGATATTCAAATAGGCCTTTTCTGACAAAATCTGACAAATGTCAATCATTACAGATTGTATGTGGTGTAGGTAAACATACATGCTGATAATATTTAATATCGTTCCAATAAATATTTTATATGTGCATTTTTAGAGGAATAAGTTACATTTAATTTCGTTTTAAAAGCATTTAATTTTTTTAATTAAAAATTATTTTGTGTTGTTAATTTCATTCTTCTATTTTAAAAGTCAATATACACAACATATTAAAATGGAATGTGTCTATCATTAATAATAAACATATTATAGCAATTTAAACTTGAGTCAATACTGTACTGACAAGACCCAGAACACAATAAATTTTACTATATATTCTCTACATTTGTTTCTCAGTAGTGAACATTCCATTCTGTGACAATCAATACAAATCATATGTTAATCTAAAATACCTTCAAAGATAACTTCACGGTGAAGTTCTTGTCTTAGGCTCACTGGCATTTCTTTGAGAGGCTGGACTGTAAACAACGTGCAATGGAAAACATATTTCACTTCCGGATCATCACGAAGGCCTTATTACTCACTGTACACTGTCGCTAAAACACATATAAAACCGCATCATAAGTTCATATTCTAAACCATGAACAATTACCTTTAAATCCAGACCAAAAATGCCTAAATATAATTCTTGTATTGCCACCAAAAGGAGACAGGAAAAAGTGCTCTAAAATAGACTGGGACTACATTCGTGGGTACTGAACCAGAGCTAATAATTGTGATCTGATTCCTTGTCCACTTTTGTATCACTCCTCATGGAGCGTAATAATGGAGCCCCGGTCGTCGGATTTTTGTACCATTTTTAGTTCATTTGCCCAATTTGGTAAAGGGATACCTTTTATATCTGCATTATCTCTAATTTAGAAGCACAACATTTCTATTATTATTATGTATCAAAGCATAGACTAAGAGCAGCACTGTCTTTCTAATCTCTCAATTTCAAATTTTTGAGTAATCGCTCCATTTACCTGTACTATCGAAACGATTTTGTGGTACAGAAATTTGTGTCCATTTCAAGAAGCTAGCACCGAAGCCAAATTTTTCTAAAACTTGATCGATATAGTTATGCTCAAGTCAATCGAACGCTTCTTCTTGGTCAAATAATACCAGTGCTCCTTTGTAACCTTGTATGTTCAGATAGTCGATTGGTGTCCTAATGGTTAAAATTTTGTTGTGTATATTCTGCGTTTTTCCCCCACTCCCGCCCAGATTTTTTAAATTTAATTGTCGACATTCCCTCCTTGATTCTTTGAATTCTACTCAGGATAAATTAATCTGTGTTCCAATTGTTCAGCTTGTTTTTATCACCCTTCCCCTTGTATAATATTGTTATAAGTCCTTCCTTCATGGACATTGGCTTTCCTCACCAGTAAATATATGTTAGTATGCAACGCTTATAAAATATGTGCACGTTCTTTCTAAACGTTGTATAAAAATCTACCGTAATCCAATCTGTCCCAGAGATTTTCCCTTTGGCATTGCCATTATTATCTGTTCAATTTTTTCCACCCTAATATAAGCTTCACTTTCGTCATTTTATTTTCAGTGATTTTTTTCCACTTGGGTATTCATGTAGTAATCCATTATGCCATTATCTTCCATATTTGGCTTTGTATATAGACGTTGATAATATAATCTAATATTTTCTACCCTTGTCCTTTCCCCTTGAAAACCTTTTGTCACTCCTTAATCTCTTCAATTTTCTTTTGTTCCCCCCTTCTGAGTTCCTCCCGTTTGTACAGTCCTTCCGCTTTTTGTATAAGTCCCTAAACTTTCCTTGAATTTCATCGTTCTCTATTAACTCAAATTCCTGTTTTGCTTTAGACTGAGTGTCTGCATCCATGTTTGCATCTTTAGTCACATCCTGACAAACTTCTTTTCTTTTCTTATTCTACATCAGTGATTCTCAAACTGTGTGCCGCGGCACAATAGTGTGCAGCGAGAGATTTGCAGGTGTGCCGTGTGAGTTTTTAAAAAATATTTAAAATTGCTAGCGTTTTAAAACCTTTAACATATCGAAAAATTAAATGGTAAATCAATGTCGCAAACGTTAAAACATAATATATATAACTTCTGAAACAAGTTATTCAAGTTGTAAACTTCATCAAATCTCGACCGCTTCAATCTCGACTTTTCTATCAACTCTGTGAAGCGATGGATTCAGATTACAAATGCCTGCTGTACCATACCGACATTCGTTGGCTTTCAATGGGGAAAAGTGTTAAAGCGTCTCGTCCATCGCAAGATTGAAGCGATTTCGTTCTTGGAGGTTGAGAAAACAGACTTTGGATTCTCTCTTCATGACGAAATCTGGTGGCTGAAGGTTCATTTTCTATCCGATTTATTCGACAAATTAAATTCTCTGAATTTAAATCTTCAAGGACCATCAGAAGACATCATCACTGCAACACGAAAACTGAAGTCGTTTGATGAAAAGTTGTCGCTGTGGCAAAATAAGGTCTCGAAGGGAGTCCTCGACTGCCTTCCTACTGTCAACGAATCTCAAACAAGAAAATCATCCCCGAAATTCTGGACACACCGAGAGACCTACAATCGGCACTGAAGCATTACTTCCCATCACATGTAAGCGAGGAATATGGATGGGTGATCAATCCATTCGGAAACAACGAAACTACAAATCTTACAACCGAAGAAGAAGAAAAGCTCATTGATTTAAAATAACGATATATTTTTTCAGTCAATATTTCTCGAAAAGATCCGGGATGAGTTTTGGATCTCAATCAAGAAGTCATATCCTGCAATCAGTTCAAAAGCAATCAAAATAATCTTGCCATTTGTGTCTTCGTGGCTTTGTGAGTTTGGATTTTCATCATTGACTGAAATCAAATTGAAAAAGAGAGAGAGAGACTTCTTAAAAACTACGATGAAATGCGCGCTTGTTTGTCGACTTTGGAGCCTCGCTTCAATCTGATTTGCTCTCGAAAGCAGGCACATCCTTCACATTAAATTTAAAATTAAATATATATGTAAAAATAAGTTCTTCACCACAAAAATTGTTAAATCTTTTCATGTGTGCCGTGAAATGTTTTAGATCTTTTTGGTGCGCCGCAAGACAAAAATGTTTGAGAAACACTGTCCTACATTGTCTCTTTGTTGTTATTCTACATTTTCTTTTTGCTGTTACACAATCTTTTCATTGTATCCCATTCATTTTTAATAGCCAGGTCTTCTTCATTTTCTCTTATTAGGTCCTATATTCTTTATCATTTGAAACCTTTTTGTTCAATTTCCAACAATACTTCCCCCAGTTTTCTCTTTCCTTGATTACCACCTCTAGATCAATCATAAAATGAGTCTGAAATTTTGACAGTGCACATCCTACACTCGTCCACAGATTCCACAGCCCAATTCAGAGACATGAAATGTATCCAGTCTGCTTGCTTTATTTACATTATATTCATATGTATACTCAGTTCTTAAAAGGTTCCACTTTCTATACCCATCACACAATGTGTTATCTCCTAAAAGATTTTATAAAGAAACGTCATTCAGAGTTAACCCATCTATCATATATATTTTCCCCTCTAAACATTTTAAAATCCCCCCCAAAATAATATTTTTCCATTGCAAATGTTTGGATATGTTCTGTACGTTTCTTTATAAACTGTACTTATCTAGCGTTGTATTAAACAGGTAAAAAACATCTAGAATATGTCAGTCTTTCATTTTTATGCGTGAGAGCTTTCCCCTGACAGTTTCCCCTACTTCTATTTGTTCCCATTGTTTGCACCCTTCTTTAATTTTCATTATTATTGCTACTCCTGCGCTTATATCATTTACATTCATTTCTGCGTTCATCTTTTCCTCTAGTAGGTTTCTCATTTCCCCTATCCCATTGTGTGCCTCTTGTAACAAAAAAAAAAAAATAATATATTCCTTCGTTTCCTCAATGATTTTTTTTTTGTATCTTAGACTCGTTTAACCCATTTATATTAATACACGCCATCCCCGGTTTCCCTTCATCCATTTTGCCTGATTTCTTTTAATTTTTATTATTTGTTTTACATGATAAGAGTCCTAAGTACGTTATTTCTTGTCATGTATATCCTTCGTCTGTCATATTTCTATTGTGCTCTTTCCGACCATGCTTTTTTGTTCCCAATACTCCCGTATGAACTTACTGCTTCGTTTTCATGCCTTTGCTCGTTCCTTTCCTCCTCCTTACTGTCATCCTCTCCAATTTATGTTGGTTCATCCGTTTCTCATTCTCCATTGTTTCTTTAGAGTTAACGAAATGTGTGAAACCAGTATAAAACACATGACAGACATACCCATGTTAGTTATGTCCATTGCAGATTACACTGGACAACAAATTTTTACAAAAGTCATGTTACTGAAATAAAATTAGTCAATTCTTATCAATTTTTATGTGCTGAACACGAATATGACAGTCAAATTGCAAAATTGGCTCTAGTTTTTTTGTAATCTGCAAGAAATTAATGTTTACATAACGAAATGCATTCCAATAGTAAAAGGTCAACTGTAATAGCCTACCTATAAAAAATCAAGTCATTGACTACATCTTAGATTTCTTCGCCTGTCTCTTGTACAGCTGTTCCGGAGCATCTCTGAGGAGTGTCCAGCAGTAGTCAGCCAGCATTGTAGTGGACCATTTTCCCTGGTATCTTTGTTCCATTGTTGCGATATCTTGATGAAAACGTTCGCCGTGTTCATCACTAACAATACCACAGTTGCTAGGAAAGAAATCCAAATGGGAATGAAGGAAGTGAATCTTTAGAGACATATTGCAGCCAAGTTTCTTATACTTCATCAACATGTCTTCTACTAGTTCCTTATAGTTTTCTGCCCTAACATTTCCGAGGAAGTTTGTAGAAACTAGGCGAAAAGCATTCCATGCTTGTTTCGCGTCACCTTCCAGCAAGTTGTTGAACCGGTCATCTTTGAAAAGCTCTCGAATCTGAGGACCCACAACAACTCCCTCTTTAATCTTTGCTTCGCTGAGTCGAGGGAATTTTTCATGCAGGTATCGGAATGCTGGCAAAGTCCGGTCAATGGCTTTCACGAAGTTCTTCATCAAACCTAGTTTGATGTGAAGGGGTGGTAGCAAGATTTTCTGAGCCTCAACCAGAGCTGGGTGTTGGATATTCTTCTCTCCAATGGCTACATTCTGCCTGTGAGTCCATTCCTTCCTCATGTAGTGCATTTCCCTTGCTCGGCTATCCCACTCGCATAAGAAACACATGTATTTTGTATATCCTTGCTGCAGTCCCATTAAAAGGGCAACTACCTTCAAATCACCACAGAGGTGCCAGCTGTACTTGTTATACTCAATGGAATTCAGTAGCTGCCTTAAGTTATCGTATGTCTCTTTCATGTGGACAGCATACGCTACTGGAATAGATGGAAGAATGTTTCCATTGTGCAAAAGCACAGCCTTGAGACTCAGTTTCGAAGAGTCCACAAATAGTCTCCATTCTTGTGGGTCATGAGTGATTTTTAAAGCATTCATGAGGCCCTCAATATCGGAACAGAATATCAGATTACTTTCCTTTCTGAAGAAAGGCTCCAATTGCTGGTGGCGCTTTCGATATGCAGTAATTGTGACATCTTCTTCTAGAAGATTCCATTGTTGGAGTCTTGATCCTAGCAATTCTGCCTTGTTCTTTGATAAGTCCAAATCACGAATCAGGTCATTTAGTTCTTCCTGTGTTATTCTGTGTGGGGTTGATGATGCACCACAGTGAAAATCTGGATCACTGCATGCTGATGGACCAGGAGAAGAACAGGTCGACTCACCTTTGTCTTCGTCAGATGAATCAAGAGAATATTCTGCTGGAGGTTCTGGAATAGGAAGTCCCTCACCATGTGGAACTGGTCTCAATGCAGACGGAATGTTTGGGTAGACTATTCTCGACTTCTTTCGCTTCGTTATTCCGCCGGAAAGAGGAGGAACCAAGCAGAAGTAACAGTCATTTAGGTGGTTGCTTGGCTCTCTCCACACCATTGGGACTGCAAACGGCATTGATGACCTTTTGCAATTCAACCACTGTGAAAACTGTGTTGTACATGTAGCACAGCATATATGCGGAGCCCAAGGCTTGTCTTGGTCACCAACCTTGCATCCGAAGTAAAGATGATATGCCTTCTTCACTTGAGAATTGATACTTTTCTTCTGGTTGGCAAATGTCACTTCCCCACAAATATAGCAAAAATTGTCCGTGGTATTAACACACTTTCGAGGCATTACTGTTCTTTATTGTACGTAAATGGATAAAATAATAAGTTTTATGTAACAGTAGCTTGAACTGTCTCGCACAACGTCTAAAATATTTTAAATGCTGAACCTATCTGATTGGGCTTTATATAGTACACTGCTTACGTCAGCTTCAGCAGCCGCCTGGCATTAGTATAATAGGCCTACACATGTATAGTACACTGCTGACGTCAACTTACTTCAGCAGCCGCATGGCATTAGTATTGCATTGCATCAGAAAATGATGCAATCAACTGTGGATGATGTGAGCATGATGGTATTATGCAATGTTACATCATTATTCCAGATGTTGCTGCAGTCCTACTGGAGAAATTTACACAGTGAAACATAGAAAATGAGGTATATGAATATCTTCAAAACGAGAGCCAATACAAATTTTTCACGGTTATATTCGTGTTCGGCACACCAAAATACTACAGATTAGGGCCTTTTCAAGTCAGTAATGATTTCACTGTTGACCAGTGTTATATACTAATTTGATACTTATACACTGAGGTAATATATGGTGGTTCATAGCGTTTCAGTTGTTAGAATAAATTTAAACAATTTTAATGTTTTCTTGTCACCTACGGGCTTGGTGACATAGAATAGGTCAGATGCGGCTGTCTGCATGTCGCAAGAGGCGACACATTGCTCCGCAGGGACTTAGTGGTTAGCGTATCAGACTCGCATCTGAAAGGGTGCGAGTTGGAATCCTATTATCGGATCATCCGGGTCAACTACCATATTATGTCTATGGGCAAGGCACTTTCTTTTGAATTTCGTCGGCACTAAACAAACTGCCCGTGTTGCTATGCCGTAAAACCTCACACCAATCCAACTTCTGTGTAGCGAATGCAGGTAAACATTATTTTTTCTAGTGATTCATCACCATGAACCTAGTTTGATATAGATTTTCTTGACGTATAATGTACAGTTGTTTAATCCAAATTTTTCCTTGTAGACAGATGTCGTATTGTAGGCTGAATTAAGATAGTTAATATGTGTAGATACTCTGCTAGAGTCCAACTTAGGACAGTGAGTCTGTACAGACACTATGCAAAAGTTTGACTTAAGATAGTTAACCTGTACATACACTATGCCTGAGTCTAACTTAGGACAGTTGAGTCCGAGTCTGTACAGACACTATGCACGAGTTTGAATTAAGATAGTTAACCTGTACAGACACTATGCCTGAGTCTAACTTATTACAGTGAGTCTGTACAGACACTATGCAAGAGTTTGACTTAAGATAGTTAACCTGTACATACACTGTGCCTGAGTCTAACTTAGGACAGTATGTACAGATACTATGCAAGAGTTTGACTTAAGATAGTTAACCTGTACATACACTATGCCTGTCTAACTTAGGACAGTGAGTCTGTACAGACACTGTGCAAGAGTTTGACTTACGAGAGTTAACCTGTACAGACACTATGCTTGAGTCTAACTTAGGACAGCGATAGTCACCCGTCTGATGATATGTTGCTATGGCCGCTAAGGACTGCCTAGACCCACCTTGCAAAGATGAATAGGGTCTAAAAAAAACGTTGGTGATCCGTGACTTGGCAAAATGTCGTGCATGGCAGTTTCAAATCAACACTTTACAACTACTGCATTTTATTCTTTTCTGTCTCGCAATTAGGAGTCTACGCACAAATCCGTAATCTGTCTGCTTCACAGATATCGATTTTAACATATTTATAAATCATTAAATACATCTTCGCTAGCCAAGGTTCCGATGTGTTAACCTATCTACACCTTGGCGGATCAATCCGATATTTCAGTAAGTCATGTCTGTGAATTTTATTAAATGCAGTGACAAGCAACTGCGTCCAGTGAAACAGCTCCCACAATTATCGTTATCACTGTCAACAAAATGGCGAGATGTCCGCTAACTCCACCATTTTCGGTCAATGTTCACTGCACCGCTGTTGCGCGCTATTCTATTGGCTAGTTAATGTTACATACAAAGGAATGCAACTCGTGAGGCTTTTGGATACCAGATGATCCGAATGGCATATGTCGGTTGAGTGCACTGTGTCTTTTGTTTCCGTTTAAGGTCTCCTTTTCTGAAATTCGTTTGTGTAAAATGTGTGTATTGATTTACCAATCATGTATGAATCACAAAATTAACGTTTTGCTGTGTGCAACTGTTTATGGCGTACGTAAAAAAGAGCCTAAGGTTTCATATTTGAGCTCACCGTGTATAACCCAAGCCACCACATCCAATCAAAATCAACTTGTTCAAATGTTAACACTGGCTCTGCCTAATCGAGAGAAGGAGAGAACACAAATGGAAATGACTCTTAAATAGGCAGTTTTCCACAGTCAGTAAGTGTTTGTACCAATGTATCATTTCTCTCAAATATAGCTGTAACGGCTTCTCTCTGGTACGTAGTCCTACTTGCAATGAAAAACTTACAAAGAATCCCTTTGAAGTCAATTGCCGCAACCATTTTCAACCGATGTACAAAGCACCACCTTTAGGCAGCGAGATGGATCGAGGCGCCCGGGGCCAATCAACGGAGCTCAGATTGAGATGCCCCATGCATTATTCTTTATTAGCGCCCCAATCTTGGCACAGACAACCGTTTCTGTCAGCCACTAATCTCTCTCCTCCCCCTCCTAAATGCAGTTTTATCAGGAATTGCACCGTTACACTAAAGTGAGGTGAAATGCTATGACAATTTCGGCTTAAAAAGGTGTTCCTGAAGTAGTCTTCCCTACCCACCCCGTCGCCTGGCGCCCGTGGGGAAATTGCCCACCCCCCATCTCATTATTTAAATATGTCTAGACGCGTGCCAGTACTGTAGCATTATGACTGCGTCAAAAACGTATATTGCACATTTCCAGTAAATCGCTGTATACTGTACCTCACATATTTGTAGACTGAGTCAAGTGGATTATGTATATTAGGTAAGTGTTCCCGTAGGTAAGAACCTTTTTTCATAGTGCTTTCTACATGTACATCACTGCCTGTATGAGAAAGAGTTGTGCTGTATAGCGATGTACAAAACACCGTTCAAAAGTTTACAAAACTAACCTTTCCCTTTCAGTCCCTCTCGCTTCGTTAATGGTGATTCAATTATATGAAGAAATGACGGGCGGTATCAGTCAATGTAAACCTGCGCTAACCCATTTACAGCATTGACTGAAGAACTATTTTCCATGATGAGGTCAGACTGACCACTAATCAGACGGAAACACTTGTGATCGACCCATTTATCCGCCTTTAATGCCGAATCCTGCAACACTATATTGATCTTGCGCCTGACGTCGTGTATTGCCTTTAATTCAGCATTTCATCACAGTGAATGCTTGTCAAATGAACATTGTACTTCGCCACAACCGAAGGATTAACAATATTTTGACCAAAACTGTCCTTTGTAACAAAAGTTTACTTTAATACAATTTGTTGATCTTTTTTCTCGCACAAGTAATTCCACTGTATGTAATTGTATCTGCTTCAAATTAATACATCTAAGACAGCAACACCACATGCAGCACCAGCACATGTACCTCGCGCGCGCTCGTGTGTGAGTGTGTGTGTGTGTGTGTGTATGTGTAAGTGTGGAGAGAGAGAGAGAGAGAGAGAGAGAGAGAGAGACTGGTATGCGAGGGTTTTTGTTGAGGGGGAGGGGGTACGCCATTTTTTCAGATATGATCGATTATACATGGCGGACAGAATCTCTGGTGCAGACCCATGAAAAAAAAAAAAAAACACCGACAACAGGATACAACTGGTAATCTGTCTTACATACCCACGTTGGTCTAGCTGAGATTCGAACACACGCAGATAGAGGTGAGATGTATGAGCGATATGTACAGGAGAGCGTCTCATACCACCGGGTCACCCGGGGGCTCTGACAGATGAAATAACATGAAGTCAGACATATAGGTACACACACACACACACATACACACACACACTTACTTTAACGAATGGATATTTTTATCTTTTATCTCTATACAAATTCTAACATCTTTACTGTTATGTTTTATCTTTTTGTATCTCATGTTTGTATCTCATGTTTACATTTGTTTGGAAGAGTTTATCTTCCTAGTTTTTGGTGTAGTTCATTTTTTTTTACATTTTGAACTTTACTTTTAGCTGGCACCATAGAGCTCTTACTGTTCAGTGGTTCCGTAAAACATACATACATACATACATACATACATGGCCGAGTGGTCTAAAGCGCTTTCCGTTACGGATCACTGCCATCTCACCTCTGTCTACGTTGGTTCAAGTCTCGGATTCGGCTAATATGGGTATGTGAGAAAGCTTGCCAGTAGCTTTTCGTGGGTCGGTGGTTCTTCCCGGGGTTTTCCCGGGTTCTTCCTTCACCATTATTACTGGCCGCCATGAATAGCCTATCGTGTGCTGAAAAATGGCGTTAAGCCCCATAACAACAACAGCATACATACATACATACATACGTACGTACATACGTACATACTTGTATGATTGTAGGTATTGAGATGTTTTGTTTTGCCAAAATGGTAGCGGACACAGTACTACTCTTTTATTTTCGTAACCTTTCTATTGTATTTCATGATCTTGTATTGTCCTGAATTTGATTAATCTGATATAATCTCTGTTGAAGAGGAAATAAAGTCAATCAGCCATGCACATACCTACCTACCTACCTAACTACCTACATACCTACCTACATACATACATACATACATACCTACTAACAAAGAGCATCCATTATCTTCTGAAGTACAATGCTAACTTAGTGCAAAAGTTCGTCATAATATGTTGGTGTTAAGGAAATATAGGACTAAGTTGTTTGAGCAGGATGCCAGCAGCTAAAGCGAAGGCTTGCAAATACAGATATACACACACCCTTCCCCTAATCTCCACCCTCAGTTCCGTAGAGAGCGATCACGGGCCCTGGGATAAGAAGCATCCGGTCCTCTCCTAGTTCATGTTCAAACAAAAACTTTCTTTTATAAAATTAAAAGTGCTGTTAGGCCCGAGCCCCTGGGATGTATCCCCGGTTGCCCCCCCCCCCTTGTCGGCCCTGTCCACCCTAGTAACTGCATGTTTGGGTTGGTGTAATACAAATCATTTGACAAAATTAAAACGTATTTTCCTTGCTGAATACAACACATACATATGCAAGCAGTATTGCTGTCTGTGCTTGAATCTTAACACGAACGCCCGCTATGATCGACGGCAAAGTAAAAGGTATTTAAATAATAATAAAAATTGTGTCTATATATCGTCGATACATTGAATACGTGCCTATTTTCAGAACAAATATGTCAATTTGACTAAATCTGTAAAAACACTTTAAACAGACGATTTTTTCTTGAAAAATCACATCTTATTTATAAACACACACACATATTTACATGAACCTGCTGCCTCACAAGAGGCCTTGAGTTCGAACCTCGCGGCAGTATCCCCTTTTTTAAATACTTTTTGCATTTTTATCTGTAAATTATTTTTGAACTCGCTGGTTCCAACTGTTTTTTTTAAAAATATAATTATACTTTTTTTAAAAAAAATCCCGTTCGTCATAGGACGGGCAATTAACCAAGTTAAAAATAGAAGACAGAATTCATTGTAAAGTTAAAAGTAAGTGGATATACTAAGAAATCAAGACGTTATTCGGTGATGTGTTTCATTCATTGTATAAAACTCCCTAAGGCATGCATCGTACTTAGAATGGAATTACTTTGCACTAGATCTTAGGCTGAGACGACTGTATTATATGTGATACCCCTATTGCTCTAACTTTTCATGATGACCAAAACACTGACCACGACCGTTCATTCACACCGTCGTTAACTCCTTCGCCAGACACAATCTTCTTTTAGGCAGAATTGTTTGGTGGTCAGAATAGTAATTTTGGATAGTTATGCTTTTACGCAAGGTAAGCAGAAATTACATTTGATTTTATTTTATTAATATGCTTTACTGTACATATGCACACATATTCCAGTGAAAATGTATATCTACATATATGCCACTGATTTACTATACATTGACTAAAGGTATTTAATGTACTTATCAGTATCATTGGTTTACGTGGCAAGGTCTTATGGGTAATTTTCATTTTTACGCTATCCTAAAACGACCTACCGTACACGTTATTTGTTGTTGTTTTTCTTTTTCTTTTTGTTATTTGCAGGACATGCGTAATATACATCTTATTTTAGAAAATGTACGATTTCCCTCTTTTCCTTTTAAGAAAAATTTTATTTTTATAAAATAAAAAAAATATTTGTGCCTTTTGTTATGCTATTACACGGCACTTTCTTTTCACCTACAAACGAGACCGTCGATGGAACTGGGCAAATGTTTTGAATTATAGATAAGAAGCGGTTTCCCAAAATACCTAGTACTGATAAATACATATTTCAATGAAGAAGCCACCCTCTGATTTATGTAGTGTTCTGCCAGTGCGCACATATTCTTAAACAAAGACTTGACTAATTCAATTACGAGGGTGCCTACATGATCCAGCGTACACTTGCTTGGCTGATAGGTTATTTCATTATCAGATGAATATGGTTGATTTATTGATTATTGATCAATTAATTTCTTTACATATGTGTCCCATGCGCTTGATCCCTGTTGCAGTTTTGGGTGGCCCAATGATCTAATGTTGGGTATATTATAAAATCAATCAGGTTAGAAAATTACGATTCGTCCAAAGCAGGAGTAGACGTGTCGCGATTAACGGCACCTATCGTTAAAGTGTCCTTAACTAGATTAGCCATGCAGTCATTCCGTAAATGATGGAACAAGGTCGACGGTTCAGAAGACATGGGATGCACTATGAACCCGGTGAAAGGCAAAACGAATTTAACACTGGCGACAACTCACCTGATTCATATTTAGAAACGCAAAGTACAGCCCAAAGAGTTCCTAGGCCAGCCCTTGTCAGCTGCCGCCGTTTATTCTTTAGAAAGACACTTAGCTTCCATTTCCATGGCATGATATACCCAACAATTTGTTTAAAAAATAAATATTTTCGATAATCAAAAGGAAGAAAGCATGAAATTCGAAAAGAAAATATTTATTTTCCGAATCAAAGCAGCCGAAGGTTATCTAACACTTCTGTTGACTCGTTTGTTTCATGAACTGTTTCAAGTCAACGACATTTGTTGTTGTTGTTGTTGAAGGATTTAGCGCCATTTTGCAGCACACGATAGGCTACACCAGTATTAATGGTGAAGGAAGAACCCGGAAAAAACCCGGAAAGAACCACCGACCCACGTGAAGCTACTGGCAAGCTTTCTCACATACCCACGTTGGCTGAATCCGAGACTCGAACCCACGCAGACAGAGGTGAAATGGCATGATCCGTAACGGAGAGCGCTTTAGACCAATCGGCCACTCGGGGCCCCTCAACCACATATGTAAAGATTGGTGTGCAGCAATAATTATGCATTTAAATAATCAAATTGTCAACTATAGCCCAACTAATTATAGCAGAATTACTCTTCCACCAGTCCAAAGTAAAGCCTTAAAATTAATTTCTATTAAACCGTTAATCTGTTGGTTTTTTTTTTTTAAATGATTTCTACGCACCTATTAACATTCATTCCTACATTGCCGATGCCATCAGTTACCACCTTCCAGCTTTGTTAGTGCCATCAGTTACCATCCTCCAACTTTAATGCCACCAGTTACCACCTTCCAACATTGTTAATGCCATCCTTTACATCATTTCCATGAGCAAACATCATGAAAATTTTGCTAATTACCACAGAATCACAAATCGGTTCACATTTTTTGTGGCCATTTCAATATCTCCCATTAAACACTTAATTGTTGACATTACTTTTAATGGAAAAATTAATGTATGCCTTTGGTGTATTAAACTATATCTATGCTAAAAATGTGCGTGTTTTGGATTTTTAACGTAACTTTATCGATTTGTCAGTCATATCGCTACGTTGTCTGCAGTGTGGCAGTTTATAATAGTGATGTTTTGCACTGGGGCATAATGCCGCAGACATGTAGCATGATTTTCCATCCAGTCACATTATCCTGACATCAGGCCGACCAGTCCTAACACTAACCTCTTAATGCTTAGCGCCTAGCGAGACAGTTGTTAGTACCATTTTTGTAAGTTTTAGATATGACTCAGCCAGGGTTCGAACCCGCGATCTCCCGCATCCGTGGTATAAATGAAAATGAAATTTCAAGAAACTTTATAACATTGTTTGTAAACGGTGACAAAACCTCCAAGAAACCATGTAAATACTATTTACCGTTCATATTTACAGTCACATAATAGCAGTGGTGCAGGGGAGCCGCAGGGTGGGGGTGGGGTGTAGGGGAAACATATATCGGTCAGCAATTAAAACTTTACCCATGTAGGCCAAAACATGTTTGGAGGTGAAATGGGGAGGGGGATTCAGGTGCTGTACCCCTTGCTCCTATGTGCCGGCGCTCATGCATTTTAGTGACAGGTCAGCTATTGCATGCATATCAAGGGAAATTTGCAACTTTTCCATCAAGTATTAAGCTTAAAAAAATTGTTTGGAAAGTATTCTTCTGAGGCTGATCGTGAAAGTATCCTTGTCCCCCTCCGCCAAAATCCCTCCAAAACAGAGCGCGTAAGAACTGAATCGTTGCCGACAGCTACATTGTCATCTCTGTTTGATTGTTAAAATTATCCCCTGGAAATGTATCGAAAATGTCTTGATTTCTTAGTATATCCACTTGCTTTAAAAGTCCATTGAGGGACTTTACATTCCATATGTAGTGAGTATTGTGTAGATAATCACTTTGGTTATCTCCCCTGTTATGTTTTGGGAGGGAAAGTGCATGAGTCGATCATGAGTGTAGAATTTGTTTGACTGTTTCGTCCATACCTTGAGTTCCGAGATTTCCGAACGCGTTGTGTATTTGTTGGTTAAATAGTATAGTCACGTGACTTATGAATGATCCAGCAAGTATCGTATACACGTGAGTGTATGAAAGATGGAAGGTTATGATGGCGCAATATAGACAGATAATGACATATAGTTTGATAAGAAAACCGGAAAGATTATTAAAATTAACAGGAAAATTATATAGTGCAGATCAGAGATGACGACTCAGGTAATTTGTCCCTTATCACTTTTAAAAGCATAAAGTGTTTCAGAAAATTTTCCAAAACGTTTTGTGTAACCGGTTAGTTCTTGGCGCGCAACCAGCTTTGATAAAATGTTTGCATGAATGAAAATTTAGTAATCGTTTTTTTCTCCCGTCTTCTCATTGGCATCAATGAATCAGTGACATTCTGTTACCCTATCGTCATCATGCATTATCATTTTGTGAGGAATGAAGTGACCGGGAGGGTTGGGGTTCCCAAACAATGTGTGTGATTTGGATTTTTAAATTTTTTTCAGTCATATCGGTACGATGTCTGCAGTGTGGCAGTTTATAGTGATGTCTAGCACTGGGGCATTATGGTGCAGACATGTATCATGATGTCCCACCCAGTCACATTATCCTGACACCATGCCGACCAGTCCTAATTCTAACCTCTAAATTCTGAGAGCCAAGCGAGGCAGCTGTTAGTACCATTTTTGTAAGTCTTTGGTATGACTCGGCTGGGGATCTTCCTTGCATACCCTGACAAGTTTTCAAAAGTGTGCTGCCTTGCTCAGGATAATTCATGATTCTTAGCAGCTTCCCACTAGGCCATGGAGCGGTTAGGTTCCCAAAGGCATAAACAGTTATTTTTGGGAAATGCTCAGCAGGTTAAAGTGGATAATAATTTTTTTTGAATTACGCATTGTTAGGTTTAAATAAGTAAAATAAAGTGTGTGCTGCTGTTTAAAATTTTTAAGATTTAAATAATTTTCGTTAAGTATAGTCGGCAGAAACCTAATTTATAGTTTTCCATGACCTGTACGTCTGGATAATAAAAAGCCAATATTACCCAAAACGCATGAAAATAATTCGGTTCATTCGAATAGAATCCATCTGAATCTCCATGGAAACCTTGCTTTGTTTAGGTAACATGGACATTAGTCCTACACATAAGACACATCACCCAATATTTTTGTTCTTGGGGAAGTGATGGGTCTTACTGCCTAACGAAGGGTACTGTGTTGCGTGTTTTGATGTCGACTAACAGTGTAATGAAAGTCAAATTTTCAGAAATATCACACACAACTGGCGACCAATAACAACGCTTTTCTACAAAGTAAAGTTATGTTTTTATCAGACTTTACTTACCCTGATGTCTTTTCTCAAATAAATTCAAATTCTCACAAAAGAACTGGACCTGTTTTCAAGTTTTGTTGGCCTACATTTCAGTTGTCTAGAAAGCAATGAAAGCCAAGGATGCTGAAATTGGGTTAAGTTGATACATTATTCTTTAACCAAACAAAATAAAAATATATTATGCCTATTGGAAATGTGAGCAACATTTCATTTCGTTTAAGAAACATATCCCCCACATGAACCTTCTTAAACATACTTTGGCGTACCTTGACTACTGTCACACTGCAACAAATTCAAATGCATGTCAGCGGAACATGAAAATGCGTCTATTTGCTAGTGTTGTATTTTCATTCCACATGGATAAAGACAGCACAGTAAGTTTATTAATTACACATGAATTAGTGGAAGAGTATTGAAATGTGCTGCCTAATGTGTGAAATATTCCGGAAACTTTGACTAATCATTCTGATGTCAACAATTACAAGCCCGTTTTTGGGATAGCAAGACATAGCACTTGAATAAAAACAAGGTATGTCTTGGATTGTAGGACTAACATGGACATGTGTTGGTTACAGATCTATTGTTAGGTGAATTAGTTTGTAAGTGCTGTAAGTATGAGTGAATCCTTTAATTTTGTTTGCACTGCTTTAGATAAATCCCTAACCAAAAGGTTAAAAACTCACTTTCAGTAACCTGTACACCTGTCAACACTGATTCATTTACATATATATATATATATATATATATATATGATTTGTAAAAAGTCCTATCATTATCAGTGTGAATTGAACAAAGGTACTTACCATAAAAAATACTACATTTTGCATAAAACGTACCTCAATAAGTCAGATTTAACTACACTGATGAGTCAAGTCAATTTCTTTCCAGATTGGGCATCTGGTCAGCTACTGAAGATGTTAAAATTGTGGAAAACTTCTATTGGTATCTGTTAATCCTAATGATTGGTTACCCAGGTGTCCTATCAAAGGGATATTAAATGTGTACAAAATTAAAGTCAACATTACAAAAATTCACAGTATCCTATAAATATTACTACCTAATGTCATCTGGTTCTGATTCCAAGAATTCATCGTTATTATTAAAGCTGTACCGATTAATCTGCCATACTCTTAATAGGGCAGATTATGAGAACAATCGATATAAACTGTTGTCAAAAATAATTGATGCCGATGTAAACATATTTCCAAATATAAATTCAATCATAACATTCTTCTTGACATGGCTTGAATTTTAAATCAGAATTAAATAGTGGAAACTAAGGAATAAACATTTGATTTGGGGGTTAACTGAGAGACGATATTTTCTTAAAAGTAAATACATTTTACCACACTTGCTGTAAACTACTGCTGATTGTCTGCACACAACAAATTGTCAATACCATGCATGCACTCATCCCAGTCACAGCAGCCAGCCAGCAAATGAGGCCTTGTGTGGCTGTTGAACTTCCTGCATACACATTAGCAGATAGCTAGCAAAATTTCCAGCTCTACGAAACTATAACTCACTATAGTTAATCTGTTATTTAGCTTGTCCTGTAATGCTGCTAATCAAAGAATAGCAGTCACACGCTGAAGCAGCTGAACGCTGACATACAGCAGATATGCAGCATTGATATTAGCATGCCAGCACCAGCAACGTATCCCTGGATACCCCAGCTGCTTCAGCATGCGACTCGCAGTGTGGTGTGTGCATCTCTCCAGCCATGTGAACAACTTATTAGTAAATTAGTTGATTTAAAACATTGTTTCAAGAGTGCGAATCGATTGGATTATTAATATTGACTATCGATTGTACGCTATTAAATATAGTGGAACCCCGCTATAACGTGCCCCGATTTACTGCAAATTTGGATATAACACGGTTGTGGCGTGGCTACCGAAATTTTGCATATTCACACATGAAACAATTTTTTTTTTCGAAAGTACATGAAATAGCATATAAATAAATTGGTATCATTATGGAGAGGAGATCGCGTATGGATTCCAATTTAATTTGATCGTGGCGTGGTTCCTGAATTAGGGTGTAAAACGTTTATTATCATTTTGGGGGAAGAGTTTGCGTATAAATTTTAACACAATACGATCGTGGCATAGCTTTTGAAATTTAACAATATCACCCAGTTCTTAAGGTGTTATGCCAAAAACAAACATTATTGGAAATGTTACTTATTACTGATCCAGTAAAAATATGCCGCCAGCATGTTTGCTGAGCTTGGTGGTGTTATTAGATGAAATCAGTTGACCAGTAAATAATGTCCGCTTTATTAGCTGGAAACTGAAAGGGTATGAAACAAATTTTATATGATCGTGGCATGGTTCCTGAAATTTTAAATACATGTATATTTTTCTCGTACCAGGATTTTTAAAAATTTTTTAATATAGGTACGAGAAATAGTGTGTAAAATGTTTATTATCATTCTGGGAAAGAGTTCATGTATGAATTTTAATATAATACGATCCTGGCGTAGCTTCTGAAATTTAACATTATTCACCAGGTTCTTAAAGTGTTATGCCAAAATAACCATTTTCGGAAATGCTATTTATTATTGGTCCATGAGTAAAGTCAGTAAGTCGTCCTTGTGATTGTCTTCAATTAATTCTGTATACAATCATTGCTCAAACAATTGCCAACATTTATTTCTTCTTTAACTGCATTCGGAACCAAGCATCAGACAATGCGGTGGTTGATTAAAGATTCTCACAATTTAATAAACATCAAAAAACGAAAGCTGTCAACATGTTTGCTGGGCTTGGCAGTGTTATTAGACGCAATCAGTTGACTAGTTAAAAAAATGCTCGCTTTATTAGCTGGAAATTGAACGGGTAGGAAATTGTACATGCGTTCAGTTTTAATTTTTTATTTTTATTTTATAAAAGTGACTCGTGGCCATTTGGGTTTACTTATGAACATGTTATTGTGCAACAAATTATCATTTTGGGGAAGAGATCGTGTATGAATTCGAGTATAATACTATATAGAATACGATTGTAGCATGGTTCCTGAAATTTTAAATAATGTACGTGTATTTTTCTCGTACCTGGGAAAATACTTTTTTTTAAAGGCACGAGAAATAGTGAGTTAAACGTTTATTATCATTTTGGAAAGAGTTTGAGTATGAATTTGAATATAATACGATTGTGGCTTGGCTCCTGAAATTTAGCAATTTCACCAGGTCCTTGAAGTGTTATGCCAAAATAAACGTTATCGGAAATGTTGCTTGTTACTGATCCATGAGTAAAGCCAGTAAGTCGTCTTTGTGATTGTCTTCAATTAATTCTGTATACAATCGATCCTCAAACAATAGCCGACATGTGTTTCTCCTTCAACTGCATACACAAACAATCAGCAGCCAATGCAGTGGTTGATAGAAGATTCTCGCAATTTAATAAACATCAAAAAACGAAAGCCGCCAACATGTTTGCTGGGCTTGGCGGTGTTATTAGACGCAATCAGTTGACTACTAAATAATGTCCGCTTTATTAGCTGGACACTGAAAGAGTATGAAATTGTACATGCGTTCAGCTTTAAAATTTTTTATATATAAAAGTGATTCGTGATCATTGCAGGCCTACTACACTTAGTTCTCGGGTTTTACATGGGTATGGTGTTTGTTTTTGAACTCATTATTAATTTCCTATTTATTTATTTTTTAAAAATATTTTACCATTATGGTAAAGCTAGTTCACAAACGCAGGTCATTCTCAGCACTTTGCACAATGATTAGTATAGTAGTTTTCATATGTTTCTTTATTCACAAAATCTGAAGCAAAAGTTATCTGCACGCTGAAAGCATGTGTTGATTGGTAATTATTCTTGTTGTAGTCGTTCAAACAAATAGGTGTACAAGCGTTAATTATTGGAAATTTGCAAAGGATAAATGTACATGGAAACGCATATGAGAAAACTTTACCAGTATGAAATTTGTACTGACACCACTCATAGACACAGGAATGTAATGAACAATACATGTGCTTCGTCTTTCTTAACCTAATTTTGCTGTTAATTTTTCCCATTGAATCCAGACACACAATGATATGTGAAACATTTATTGAATAGTTTACATATGTATGCAATTTTTACAATGGAATTACATATTTTATGGATTAACTTCAAGCCCCGACGGTAGGATATCAGATGGCAAGTAAACAGTGTTGATACTCTGTTCATGCTATATATTAAACGTTGAATTCAGACACAATGATCTGGGAAAAAATATTGAATATTGTAAGTCTGTGTGCCATTTTTCAATAGAATTACATGCATTATAGATGAATCGAATGCCACGATGGCACGATAATAAACATTGTTGATACCCTATTCATTATATTCATTCGGCATGAATACAGTGAGTTGTTCTCTGAAAAAAGTAAAATACTTTAAAACCCCGCATTAACGTGACCCCAAGATTAACGTGATCCAATTTTGTGGACCCCAATTATCGTGTTATAACAGGGCTCCACTGTACTACCAAGCCTATGCATAATGTCGAACTCGAAACAATCAAGTTTAGTTTGGAATTACTTAAAGTAAATTCAGTGGACGAGTCCAAAACAGATTTGCACACAAGTTTTTCAAGTTTTCTGTTTCTGTGATCGTCGTTTTCTATAAATAGCAATGTATTTACCTGGTTTCTGTCTGTTTTTGTAAAAAAAAAAAAAAAAAAAAGGTTCAAATTCACTTACCGCATAAACAAACTTGTTATAACTCACACGGCAAAATACCTGCTTTATGTTTATGTTTCTGAACCAGTCATTGTCAGAAAACAAATAATAATAATCTGTCTCATAATCGGTATTGCCAGTTTTAACAATCAGCTGTACGCGGTATCTGCATAATCAGCAAAAAGTGACAGCAGTACAGCTTTAGTCATCTGATAAAGTTCTGAAATCCTCCAACATCGTCTAGTAATTGTCACAGTCTAGTCATAAATATTGTCAGATTCCCATTCATTGGCCTCAATGTCATGTGGGGATGCTTATTTAGAGACTCGGTTTTGAAAGTCACACTTTAATCATACAGTTTGTTAAATCTATGCAAGGTTGTAATGAACACGTGTCATTTGTGTGGCAAGATAAAATAACAACCCTAATAAATTCAGTATGATCGTCATGGATTAAGTTAATGTATCGAGCAACATGAACAACAAGTCATTTGTCAAAAGGACATGCATGTCAATCATTTCCTTCTATTTTACTCTTTACAAATTTGGCAGCCACCCTCTTTGCATCAGTATTTTTGACAAATTTAGAAAAGGCTGCTTCCTTGCTCTGGATAATTCATGATTGTTAGTAGTTTCCCTTACTCAGAGCATAAATAACTTAAGAGTTCAAAATTGTTAGCAATAACCCATTGCCATCATCAGCAATTAATGTTAATTACATGGAGGCCAACACTAAACAGGGACGAGGGTTTTGAATTACCACCCATCTGCAATAGCCTCCTCGTATCACATTGTCGTTGAAGTCATATGATCAGCATTAATTGCTGATGAAAGCAGTGTGATATTGCTGAAAATTTTGAACTCCTGACATATTTATGCTTTGAGCATGGGAAGTTACTTATGATCCAATGAGTTCTGTCCCATGATCAAGCTAGATGTTGCCCATGTTTTCAAACAACTTTGCTTGGAAAAGCCATGCTAGTAAGCCAAACTAGTAAGAGTTGATGACAAAATATCCTCTGCCATTACACAATAATATGGAAATATGTTACTGTGTTGGTAATTTACTTCTAGCACACCCATTCCTGTGGTTTTCTTCAAAGGTTCTCAAGCACTGCCTTGTACTGAATAAAGGCCCGTTTTATTGCCATCAGTGTCATTAAGTCCATCATGGTCTCTTTTACGTTGATTATAGATCATATTCAGGTCCTCCTTATCAGGGATCTTCGATATGCTTCCTTGAGACAGGAGTGGTCTAAAGCGCTCTCTGTTATGGATTACTGCCATCTCACCTCTCTCTGTGTGGGTTTGAATATAGGACTCTCGTGTGTCAGTGGGTTTTCCTGGGTTCATCCCCCACCATTAATACTGGCCACCATGCATAGCATATCGTGTGATGAAAAATGGCGTTAAACCCCACAACAACAACTTCCATGAGCCACTGATGTAACAAATATATTTATCTTGCTACTGGGAAGCTTTATCACATACCTGAGATGTCAAGCAGTCATGCAAAAGTTCATTGAAGTTCATAGAATCTGCGTAGAGGTATGCCAACATTCTCTCCTTTGTGCATGTTGCCAATGGAAACAACTTTACCCTTGACTGATAATAACTAAAGAGTAGAACCTGATTATGTGATGTGATGGTAGCATGAATCACATTGGCGAACTACATCAGTAGCAAAATTTATAATGGAGTAATGCATTAGAGTAAAGTGCGATGTGGAGCTGTTGACAGTGATGTTCAGATGTGGGAGTATGTCATTATTGTACCAAGAACTGTTGACCATCAACAAGCTACAGACAAGCTTTGTCACATACTCACATTGGCAAAGGCAGAAACTGTAGCCTGCGTGGATAGAGATGGCAGTGATCTTTAATGACACCACTTGGTTACCCAGGGTCCTCAGTAATTTTGTAAATTTTTCAGTATATTTTTTATTGAAAAAAATCATATAAATTGTCTCTCCAAAACCCCAAATTATACTAGAGAATGCTGAATTTGGTTTGTTTTTTCCTTCATACTTTCATTTTCTGTGTGCTTTTGCATTGCTTTTTGTACTAGAGCTTATGCATAGCTGTATCACAAGCAGAAGTAGACTTCTATAAGTCCATCAAGTGACCTATTACACCAACTTTGTAATAAGGGAATGTATGGTTGAAATGATGCTGTGAAGTGTTAAAGAAAAATATCTTGAACATTTGACATGTGAAATTGTTGAAAATATTGGCCATTTTTTGTTACAAGATTTAACTTTCTTTAGTATTAGTAGTTTCATGGTGTTGTTTTGCATATTTAATTCATTCTCATATCTCTAATGCTTACCTACCTATTTCACATACTTAGCTTTGAGTTATTTTCTTATTATGTTTATGCGGGCTTGCCAAGCACTGTGATTTGACCATAAAGTCTTGCTGAAATGACCCCAAAATTGAGTACTTATTAATATAGCAAGAATACAATCATTGCAGTCCAGAGACTGAGTTTACATTGTTTGATCTAGATCCTGGTTTTATATTGGATTGAATGGAGCCAGTCTAACATCTCAGATGCTTTAACCAGGTCATATTTTTCATGCAAATCACCCGCATGATCAAGCTATTGCGTATAGCATTATAGAAATGGCATGGAACAAATGAAAATAAATTGAAGACAAATGAGACAAGTTCCATAAAACACATCTGAATCATTTAAGTGTTTGTTTTCTTGATCAATAGTAGTAGTACTTGATATTTTTTTTACATTAGACCATACTGAAACTTGGTCAAACATGTAGAAAATAATTGTTCTTTTTGGGGTTCGTAAAGAAATGTTCATGATATAATAGGTTAAGTTGGGTCACACTTTGCATCACAACAAGCGATATCAGTTGTTATGTGACCATGTTGTAAAGATATCTGATTTCTGTTTCAGTTACCTTCATTTATTATATAAACCATAAGAAAGTGAATATGCACTTAGCAACATTCGCATTCTGTCTCAGATGGGGTGGGGTCTGTCTATTTGGTAAACGTAATGTGGATCACGTTGTTATTAAGCTGAAATAAAATTGGAAGTTTCTTGTTCAAAAAGCATATCTTTCACAATTTTGCAGGTTAAAAACATGATGAGACATGGTTTTGCCATAATGCAATGAATGTGTTTACCGGTTAACATTAATTTGTACATGAATCACATACAACTAACATCGTGCATGTTAGAAAAAAAGGTAACACGTATGCTTATTGTCTGCACGCAAATTCAGTATGTTACTTGTGATCTCTAATTTGAGTTTACAATTATGCTACTAACAATTCCCACAAAACATTTTCAGTTAGTTATGCTTTGAGGAAGCTTGCACATCATGTGGCATGAATGATAAATAGCATTACATGAATACAAAATGGACCGGTCACCTGATGCGAATTCTGTTTCAAAAGTTCTTCTGTGATGCAAAGTTTGCTTGTCAACAGTGGAAAGTGGCAGACAGCAGACAAGAGTACCAATGATCAAATTAAAGCTGTAAGTTCAGAGTTAAAACTTTTCAGTAAAGATGGTATAAAGAGTCCATTTGGAGACGAAGCAGTAATGAATTGTCTCGTGTTTGAACAACACTCAACCTGAAGTAAAATATACCTTCCCAGTTAGCTCTTATTTGGGATATTCCTAATTATCAGTTAGTTTTGTTGTTTTTGGAATATTGCTAATTACCAATTAGCTTTTATTTGGAATATTCAGTGTTTCCCTTTAAGCACATTTGTGCGTCAGGGATGCATGCTGGAGAAAATTGATGCACACATTTTGTTGCTGTGCGTTCTTTTGCCGCAAGGGATTCACATAATGCGATCATGATTTATTTAATATCCAATGTGTTGGACGAAGGGTGGCATTGTGTATACTTCGAGCATAGGCATTGACTGGTTCCCCGCTTTGTTTACTCCCTGTGTTGGGCTTCTCTATTCGTATAGCAGAGTGGAACGCAGGGAACATACGAAATAAGGAGCCAGACTAGCATAGGCAATGTTATGACGGAGTAGCTTCCCATAATCTTTCGAGCTCTCACGCGATTTCCATTGAGCTCAGCAAGATGTCATCTTGATGTTTAACCTCAATGCTTGTTGCACTAGAAAGTGATCTCCAAATTCAAACGTCGTGCACAAAAAATCATTAGCGAAGACAGTGAAAGAAGCAGAATACAAAAGAGTAACTGTGGATCTAACTTTAATGGAAAATGGAGAAAGTAATTCCCTTGACTGGAATATGGCACATCCATTAGGATTACCTGTGTGACTTCTGATGGCGTGATTGCGAAGACTGCAAAAGTGAATAATCCTTTCGTGACAGGGTTTAGGAATTTTAACAAATCTGCCCTCGTTCGCCACAAGGTATCTGGACTACACATTATAACCCAAGACATTCTTTCACAACAAAGAAATCAGTATCCTTGCTGAGACAAATGCGTTTATTTCAATTACTCAGTCAAGGGGTCATTGCAGATTTTGTTGGTTTTTAACTTTGTTGCAGTAAAAGAAAGACCTTAAAGTTCAGGTGTGACTTATTAGATACAAGATGAATCATTAGCCTCCTTGATTTTTGGATAAATTTGTTCTAGGACGAAGTACAATGAAATTGATGATAGTACACATTTTTAGACAGGCAGTAAATTGACTGCCATTCGGTTAAAAATATTTATTAGGCTTTTTGTATTGGCTTGTATGTAATATGTTGGTCTATAATATTGCTTCAAAAAGATTATAAGGACACTGTTAAAAGTACGATTTTAAAAGAAAAATGAACTAATAAAATTATTCTTTGAATGGACAATGCATTTGTTTGTTAATTGTGTATGTTGATTTATTTGTATGTTTAGAGAGAGAGAGAAAGAATGTTTTGCAAGTTGCAATATCCTATTTTAAGTTGAAAATGTACAAGTCAGATGAAAATTTGTCTATATTTTTGACCCCCACATTTTTTATTTGACCCCCAGTTCTGACACCAAGTTTTTTTTTTACCCTCAGTTTTACACCCCGGGGGGGGGGGGATACACTGATATTTCTAGTTACCAATTAGCTTTTATTTGGGAAATTACTAATTGTCAGTTATCTTTTAATTCGGATATTGCTAAATACCAGTTGACTTTTAAATATGGATACTACTTATTGCCAATTGTCTTTTATTTGTGGATATTGCTAATTGCCAATGGTCTGTCCTGCTTAGATAACAGTCACATAATCTGTGCCAAATATGAACCAGAAAAACACAAGTCACTTTAGTAGAATGGTTAAAAAAATAATTATACATGAAGCAGACTTGAGAGAGAATGAAGAGTTCAGAATGCATGTCATAGAATGATCTTAAAACTTTAATTGTCTGCTTTGTCTCTGCTGAACACAGACATATCATTAGTGCCGCATAATGTCTTCTTCTGGTTGAATATTTTTGACTTATTACTTGTACCCTTGTTTACAAATAGTAAAAATGTTTCTTTTTTTTATACTCTTTGCACTGTACATTATTTACCCTGGAGCAAATTTGCATCTCCAGTTTTCATTGTTGCACCTCCTGTGTTTAGAACTGGTGGTCACTCTAATAAGATGCCCAATTTGAAAGTACTTCACAATTCTAATGATAAAAAGGATGTTACGACACATCAGTAAGGGAACTGACAGTTTCTGACTGTACAGCAGCTTATGGTCTGGAAAATAAGTCTTTTTAGTTGAAAACAAATGCAATACATAAACTTAATAATTTTGCTTTAACACATTAACCCCAGGCGACGAGTTATGTAGCATCATGGTCATCCAAGATACTCTAATGTGGGTGGTATTAAAGAAAGGTAGACAGATGTAGCTCTGCAGTGATTCCAAATAATCTGGAATTTCTAGTTGCGCTACAAAATGCAGAGGGGAAAACCTCATTTTATGGACCCAATTTTGTTCTACCCAAAGTTCGCTCGTGATCGGTTTTGTGTCCAGATTTTAGACTTTTTGGTCTCAGATCTACTGCAAACAGACAGATGTACCTTTCCAAAAAGTACGATAAGATGGGCATTTGGAAAAAAGAGTGGTCTCGATTAAAAAATAATGGCTCCATTTAGCAAAATTAAAGAAAAATCCAACTTTTACCCTTCTGCTCACGTGTGAGCCAAATAGCCAACAAAATTAGGCAGTATGTTATTGGATGATCACCTGGAAATTGGTGTTTTCGGATGTATTCAGAATAGCTATCAAAATGTGTTTCCTACTTGAATTTCAGCCTAACACGACAAAAACCTCCTGGGTTAATGTGTTAAAAAAAAGTTGGCACTATATTTTTCATCATGCATTTGTGAACAGCCAATGTAGGATAGAAATTCATGTAGCAGTCACATGTCAATTCTAGCTGGTCTTAAATGAAAGTGTTGAATATGGCCACCACTTTGGCCATCTTGAAAATCTTGTTAAAGTTAATTGTCCTGTATGAAAGTTATGTTGCTGTGTTTTCCCCCGGAAACTTCTTGTGATGCATAGTTTTTCCAAAATGAAAATGGTTGGTGTTGGTCCTTTAGGTCCAGAGTACATTTATTTTACTAAGAATTTACCTTCTTATTAACAATATTGAATAATTTATTTTGGTGCAAAGTTTTGTAATTGGTCTTTAATTGCATTACTTGAGTTGACAGAGGCATCACAAGTGGACTGATAGTGACCTCATGTGACATTCATGTTATGAACACGTTTTTGCCCTTGTGATCAACTACTCTAGTTGATATATGCTAATGTAAAACATTCATTGCGTTAGCAAGGGTCATACACTATTGTCTGAAATCTAAAAATTGCTTTTGAGACATGGCCCATAGCTGTTGGTGAATACAAGAGAGTCATTATTTACTATTCTTTTTTCGGAAACAAGGTATGCTTGTTAATTGATTGATTAAAATGACAATGGTGCTGGTCTTCACGATGAAGTAAGCATGTCGGTGCATGACACTTAACAAATTTATATGCTTTGTTTTGTTTCAGCATTGTAAATTTTTACTTTGACATTGCAAATGGTGTTTTTGTGTTAATAACAAACATCAGTGGAGTTTGTTTTTAAATTAACAAATTAAAGTTTTTTTAAAACCACCCATAAAAAGAATTGTATTCAAGATAATTAAATTACAAATTTTTAAATAATTTGTCAAATCTAATTAGATATGAATAAGATTAAGGCCAATCCAGAATGTAATTTTAGAGCAGTGCTTTGTCAACTTGATACCAGTTACAAGTAAATGTTCAGTTTTGAAAATGTTAAAAAAGTCCTCACTAATGAAGCCTGATGCAGGATTCCAATATTCCAAGTTTAAATTAATAGAAACTGCAAGGTAATACACACATTGTCTTTATTTTATGTAACATGATGACTCAGATATGATACAGTTCAAACGTAATCATACAGTTAGCAAAGAATTGTATTAAATGTTTTTAGAAGTAGAAGAAATACTATCATTATTAAAAAAATGTGTTGTATATGCATAGAAGAAATATGGTTATAAATAACTTCCAATTTAGATATTTTTCGATGTTGGTGTTTGCTTTGGAAGTTTTATTGTAAAAAGTTCCTCTTGATTCATAATAATGACAGTCTACATCACATTTGCCCCAAGTACAACAGTGAACCATTTGTCTGATATATTTGCAGTGATTTTCTAAGTAATCTTTCAAATTCCTCATCCATGTAATAAGAAAGTAATAGAGTGTGGTCTTGTGAGCAAATGTGGCGGATAACAGTGCGTAACTAGGAAGTGAAACAGATGCCTATTTTTGATTGCTCATTGTGCCTGTTTTGATTGACAGGCTGGAACTATCCATAGGTGACCAAACCTATTTTGAAATTTCTGGATGCTTGACTGGTACGTAATTTTTGGGTGGAGGCCATTTGATACCTAACATTACTTGAGTATGTTTTATTCGATAACATGAAGCATTATTAGGTATGTTCACTGTTATATTTGCCCAGATTATAGATTATTCTATGTTGATAGAAAAAGTCGAGAGAAAAGATATTGCGATATTTACAGAGTTTATTATAAAGTTTTCTGATTTCTACTATATGATGTGTGGGGTGTTGTATGTATTGTGTCTATACATTGTCATAGTTCCAAATTTGTTTGTGTTAAGGTGAATCAGAGTTAACTGGCTTAATCTAAACAGTAGAACCTGCCTTGAGCGACCACAACTGCCGACAAAAACCAAAGACAAAAGTTTCTCTTAACAGGTTAAAACGGAATGTAAATCATAAAATCTGGATTGAGAATCTGGTCTCTCAGGACAGGTGATATTGTGTAGTGGTCTTTTAAGACAGGTTTCACTGCAGAAAGGTGCATCAAAAATACAGATATCCATCTTTAAGCCATTAACACATCTACAAGTATTCATGCACCAATACTTCACTACACAGCTCAAATTCTGGTTCCAGTGGGGATTTAGGAGATCATCAGTTAATATGTTTTTATTTTATTTTTTATATTTTGGTCACACCTGCATAAATATGGTGAGATGTATGTGATGTTTTTCTTGCAGTTATATTGACATCAGCATAGTTAAAAAAATGGATGCAAATGAGACACTGGGTTGACGGAATAATTTGTGTAATGCAACCTAAATTCTTATTTGTCTCTTTCTCATCCAGCTACAAGTAAAGCAAAATACACGTTGAAGTATTTGTCTTGATTTGATTTATTAGTAAGTACCCTAGATTTTGACATTGTGAATACAAACTAGAATTGCTTATTTTAGGTGCCATGTCAATTATAAATATGCCAAGAAAAGATTTAGAAGTCAGTAATGATAGTCTTGTAGACTTCACATCTCTCATTGTCTGACTTCTCAGCAAGACAGTTTTTATTCATTACATATCATGAACCAGATACTGCTTTTTGTATTTGTAATCATTTTTATGTTAAAGGATTCAGCAGTCACAGTATAAGGGGTAGTTGGCATCTTGGGTTTATAAAATTGGCAAAAGATTTAACCATTTCCTAATGAAAACGTAAGGTCCAAAGGCCTCAACAAGGTCAAAAGTGTCTTTTTTATTTTAAGAAACAGTTGTTAAATTGCAACATTGTAGTTTTCTTCTATTACAACTAGGTAGCAGTTTAGTTGCAATGATCCAGCTTTGTATTTTTTAAATGAGCTGGCTGCTTCAGACCGTAAGATAAGATGACTACAAACCATAAGATGACTTCAGACTACAAGACGACTTCAGACCATAAGACAACTTCAGACCATAAGACAACTTCAAACCATAAGATGACTAAAGACCATAAGACAACTTTAGACTGTAAGACAACTTCAGATCATAAGACGACTTCAGGCCATAAGACGACTGCCTTTTATCCTTGTATTTATTGTCACCTTTTGCATGAAACACCTTTTGAGCTATAGTAATTGTTATTAAAGAATTTTTCTGAAATGTGTTTTTATTTGATGAATGGCATCAATTCATCTAGTTTCAATAAGGTAAATCAATTACACATGCACATAACTTACAAATGGCAGTTATTGCTAAATTTTACAAAACTGTCAAATATAGTGAGATGTATGTGACATATTTCTTACAGTTATATTGACATCAGCATATTTGACAGAGTTTAAAATGTTTACAGGTTAGATAAATGGAGGATGATTGAACAAATGGATGCAAGCGAGACACTGGGTTGACGGGAATCATTTGTGTAATGCAGCCTAGATTCTTATTTGTCTCTTTCTCATCCAGCTACAAGTAAAGCAAAATACACATTGAAGTATTTGTCTTGATTTGATTTATTAGTAAGTACCCTAGATTTTGACATTGTGAATACAAATTAGAATTGTCTCTTTTAGGTGCCATGTGCATTATAAATAAGGGGTAGTTGGCATCTTGGGTATATCAAATTGGCAAAAAGTTGGTCCATTTTTGGGGGATGAAAGCAACAGGCATTTGACACGTGATTTAGCCAATCAAATTTTAGGTCATTGCTGTTTTGTCATGTTTAATTGTTACAAGTTAAGCAGTCTTGCAACTACGTTGGAGAAATGCACAGTTGTACTTATTAGGTAAGGCAATCTTTAACATTTCTGTGAAGACAGCAACTAGCAGGTAACTTCAAATACATGTGACATCTAATAGGACGGCTCTGTCTTGAGCATGATAGTCTGGTTGAAGTTTCATTTAAATTTACAATCTTGTTTTCAAAATTGATAACTTGCATTCTTAATATTAGTATTTTTGTTGAATACATGTACAGAGAAGGTGGAAATGATGTACAGTCACCTTTTAGTGGTAGAATTTAAGAAACAGAGATTTCTTAATTGTTAGTCTTCATTTTAATAATGAAAAAGTAAGGTCCGAATGCCCCCAAAAGCCGAAAAGGCCTTTTAAAAAAAATAAATGAAGAAGTTTGTTAAATTGCAGCATTCTAGTTTTCTTCTTTTAAAACTAGGTAGCAGCCTTGTATTTTCTACGTGTGCTGGCCACTTCAGACCATAAGATGACTTGAGACCATATAACGACTTTAGACCATAAGACAACTTCAGACCATTAGACATCTTCAGGCCATAAGACAACTACAGGCCATAAGACGACTTCAGACCATAAGACGACTTCAGACCATAAGACGACTGCCTTATCCTTGTTTTTATTGTCACCTTTTGCATGCAACACCTTTTGAGCTACAGTAATTGTTATTAAATAATTTTTCTGAAATGTTTTATTTCATGAGAAGTCTTGAACAGCATCAGTTCGTCTAGTTTTAATAAGGTAAACCAATTACACATGCACAGATAAATTACAAACGAGTTATTGCTAAATATTACAAAACTCTCAGATAGTATAATCAAATGTAAATGTGAACCATATTGAAATGAAGAGTAATGTTGATGGCCATTGTATATGATGTTATGAAATATGGACATCCACAGCATTAAAAAAATGGCATTTTCGGATTCTGTCTTGGGAAAGGTGTTATTGTGTTACAAGAAGTCATTGGACAGACCCAGTTATAGCCCAGCAGGTAACATCAGTAGTTTCTAATTCTATCTTGTGACAGGTGCCATTGTGTTACAAGAAGTCATTGGACAGAACCAGTTATAGCCTAGTAATTAGCCTCATTAGTTTCATAATTGTCTTATAAAAACTTGAATGGACGTGGAATCGATGGTTCGAAGGCTAAACTTTGTTCTTCAGCATGATTAGATTGCATCTATGATTTTTAGCTTTAATTTCTGACCAATGAGAAGCATCTCACCAAATCATGGGAGCTTATTTGCTTGCATTGTGTTTAAAAATTATATCTTCCTGAGTTTGAGATAAAACCCCTTCTGGCTTGGTATGTTTAGTATACAAAATTGTAAGATACTAACTCATCGCTGTCATTTTTGGGGAAAACTTTATTGTTTTATATTTTATATTTTGCCAATTAAAGCCTGGGTTTGTATTTTCACTGAAAGCGGACATTAAATAATGACTAATGGTCTCTAGTTGTAATGAAACTGCTGTTTATTTAGTCTTTATTTACAGGACAGATGCAGAGTTATCAAATCTACTAAGAAAAAAAATTGTACGGTATTGAATTAAAAATTTTAGTAGAAATAATGCAGACATCTATCTTCAAGAAACCTGCCTCTGTGTTTGAAATTGAATCTGGTTTATTTCGTAACTTTAAATATATTACAGTAGCTGAAATCTTTGCTAACAAGAAGTTTTTATTTTGGTTTTTCTTTTGCTTTAATCATGCTTAATATAGAAAACTGAACTTAGTCTAGATGTCAGATCAAGTATTCTTGAGATAAAGTTTCATTGGTATAGATTGTGCACAGTTTGAAAATATATCAGTATGGGCTAGATGAGAAAGAAATCTTGTGTACTGTGTATTCTTTTTGTATAATCTAGAGATGTTTATTTAGCTGTCACTTTTTAATAATGTATATTGATATATTCTCACCTTCCTGCTGTTCTTGGTTCAATTTTACATTATTCAATTGTGCTTAATTTATATTGAAAAATTCAGAATTAACTCCAGCTGTATTGCAGTTGTCAGCAATCTCTTTATCTCTCTCTCATGCGATGAATACATTAATTACAAAAAGATGATATTATGGCTGGAATTAGCTTTACAAGACTACAGTTCTATGGTTGTTATGCGTTTAAAAATTCTCTACTCACTTCTGGCATTCATGCTTTCATTCATTTTCAAGTGTATTGATTTTTACAACTTTTATAACATTCCACAAGGGGAATTGTCATTTTGAATCATAAATTTTGGGATGATATGGAGATTACATATAAAATTGGTGCACTTATAAAAGTTAAATGTATAATATAACTTGGGGGCGGGGGATAAAAGTGTAAGTGAATGAAAGAGAACATCTTAGAACATAGAATCACTTTGCCAGATAACTGGACCTATTATCAGACTTCTTATTTTTTATCTGATGCATGTAACGCAACATTTTGCCTGATTAGTGATTATAAATTTCAGCTGATTGTGCAAACTTACTAGTCAAGCTAAAAATAGGTTAACAAGCAAGAATAATTTTTACTCTTATTGGTTTTTATGCTACATGGTATACAAAAAGGTTTACAACCCCTAAATTGACACAAATTGGAGACTTCATTGGGTGTAGTCAAAATTCGCAAGTCAGGTGTGCTCACCTGAAGATAACCCTATGTGTCTGATAAAGATCATGAATTAATTTGCATGTGTCTGTAGTGGGAATAATTAGTCTACCGCAAGGTCATTGTTACACACATTTATCACACGTGATGCTACACCTTATTTTAAATTCCTATGCAAGGATGATGTCTGTGAAAGGTATATAAAGTCAAGAAATTTTAGGTATGTTTTGTAGAACCTCATTCTAGCATCAATGGTTTTATGTGGTACAGATGTTACAAACAGGATTTACAAATCCATTGATTGCTTTTTATGTAAGGTACATGTGGTATACTGGAATTTTGTATTTGAGCATTTTGTGTGAACTTTTATATTTGTGGTTATTGAAGTTTTTGAATATGCAAGATTATTGATTTTGTAATACATGTACCTTGAAATGTATTCCATTAAAAAATCCTGCTGAAGGTATGTCAGATTTGTAAGAAGTCATGTTATTTACACTGTGGAAACATGTTATTTAAATATAATTTGCACTTTCTTTTGAATTCATTTAAGTATCCGTTATTTAAACAAATATTAGCTTGATGTTGAAATTTGTACTTGTGAAGTTAATTTCAAGCATCTCATTTTGATCTTATTTTATACTTATATGCAATCAAGAATTGATAATTGAAATGAAAGACCATTCTTCTGTAAGGACAAATAATAGTGGATCATATCATTACTACAGTGGAAATTTTAGTCGATGCACATTTTGTGTGATTAAGTAATTAGCAATTAATAAATCGTTTGAAGTTATAGGAATTAATTTGCTGCTCTATTTACATAATTTGTTTGACCATTATTTCCTGCAGTGTTTAAGACATAATCTTTAGAAACAGTGGTCTCAACAGTGTTAGCTTAGGATAAATCAATAGAGGGTAATATCTAGTGAAATATATCGGGTTTTGAAAACATAGAGCTCGAGTCAATGTCTCTGTTTGGAAAAAATAGTTCAGTATCACAGAGTGAAGGCAATTTTCAGGCTTGTTTATGGACTGTCAGACATTTACACCACATACTCTCTTCTATTGCAGAATTGACACCTTGCTACATGCTAGGAAAGCTAAGGTGATGAGGTAGTCTGGTAGTCTGATATCTCAGCTGAAACATTAGTTTTGCAAACGCAAGGAGTAATTTGTGTGAACGTGGGAAAAAGTCTTCTCTGGGGATTATTGAAAGAAGTCAGGCAAGTACATGTGCATGTTATATAGTATCTATTATTAATTTAACCAAGTTTACAGTATTAGGCATTTTTTGAAGAATTTAACATTAATATTTCATCTTACAGATTAAATACTTTAACATTACATTACCTGTTTAGGAGATGCAGAAATATGTTTGAAGCGTTTTAAAATGGGAGCCATCAACCATTATTGGGGGTGTAGGTGGGAAAGTAGATCTTAGCCAAACAATTTAAGAGTTCATTTTCATTATGGAGAGATTCTGTATGATATCAGATTTTTTGTATTTTCATTTTTGTTTGTTTCCCCCACCCCTTTTTTAATATTTTAACTTGAAACCTATTCTGTTCCCCACCACTTTTTCACATCTTCTTTTATAATGACCTGGTGTTTATAAACCTTTTCATGTTATTGTATTCTGATACTTGCATACATATATTAAGAGCACTTTCCTTCATTGAAACTTTTTGGGGATTATTCTTCGGAAATGTCTTTGATAAGTAATTGATTAAACAGCTACATGCATTCTGCATTGTTTGCAGTTTGCAAAGTCAGCAGTTTTTTGTGCTAATTTCTATTTTCATATATGGAACAGGTACCTTGGAGGTAAATTCGTCCAGGTACTGGGAATTGTTTTGCATAATGATCATGCTGTTTGAAATGGTGGTTTACAATACTGTGAGAACGGGAAGAGGAGACCTAGTAACACAGTGAACTTGATCTCTCCAGTCTTCACTTGTACCTGTGTATGTTCTTTAGCAGTCCCCTTTGCCTGCCGCCCATCTGAGCATATTGTAGCTTGGTATGGTATAGGCTGGGATTTTTCCAAGCGTGATTTTGAATGGGTCTTGTGTTTGTCATTTGGGGTTTTTAAAAAAAGAAAAAAGAGAAGAAAAAACTTGAGATAAAGTTAGAATTGAAATTTCATGAGTCGCTTGCAGAATTTTACTTTTTTATTATTTTGTTATGTGCGTGATTTTGGAGATTTGGTTACCTGTCTAGTGATATTTAGACTATTCTTTTCTTTACTTTCTTCTGGTGTTAAATTGACCTTAGGCATTCTCCATGGATGTCTCCACATGTATCCTATGATGTGCTTATTCTCATAATGGAAAATATAAGAAACAAAATGTGTATCATTGTAGAAAAAATAATAGAAATGATGTCATTCACCTGATTGTGACATAGATCTAATTTGTATAATTATTTTGGAGATGTTAAAATATGCCATTTCCTGTTTGTGACTGCTGGAACTTGTGCTTGTTGAAGAAAGAAAAATGCAAACTTGTTTTTTCGAATAGCATTTGATGTGTGTCTATGAAGTATGCAGCTGTTTTAGCTCTGGCCGAGTGGATAATAAAGCGTTACACACACTTGACATTGGAACATGCTGTTGTGATTTCGCACCCACTGGTCTGAATATTCATTCTCTTTCCTCCATGATGTTAAAATGTCTGGTATGGTATTAATATTCTTACCAATTTCTGAACTTTTTCCAATTTCACTTTTTGTACATGTATGATGTAGATTTATAGTAAAATTATTAATAGTTTTAATTCGGGAGATCTCCTTCTAATCTGTCACTCATAAAGAATTAAAATTTGTTTCGCATTAATGATCATTGTAATATTATTTCTGAAATTAAAATTGGTGAAAATTTCGTGAAATGATATTCAGAATCCTCAAAAACTTTTATTGCTGAAATGAATTTTTGGCTGGTGTGAAAGACAGAATAATTCTTTAGTTTTCAGGACTATGGGATGGTGTTTTCAGATAGTCTTGTTTCCATCACAATGTAAAGCAATGCTAATTTGTACCGAAAAATGAACATTGAACCAGTTCTTGCACATGTGATAGAGACCCCTACTTTGAACCCCGGCTGAGTTATGCCAAAGACTTAAAAAATGGCACTAGAGGTTAGTGTTAGGACTGGTCAGCATGAAGTCAGCATAATGCAGCAGGGTGGGACATCATGCTGCGTGTCTGCAGCATGATGCCCAGTACTATACATCACTATAAACTGCCACACTGCATACGTTGTAGCGATATGATGAAAATTAATAAAGCAACATTAAAAATTTAAATCACACACAAGACACGGGCAGAGTCTGATTATGTGCTATTATTGTGGTGTATGTAAATTGGAAGTTTCCTTTTGAAGCTGTTGATAAATTTGAGGAGTTAAGAAATTCAAATCTCATCGCTAAATTGTTTTCTGCTTCAGAGATCCTCACAAGGAAATCCCTGAGCTTGGATTTCCTTGTTTCAGATGTTGATTCTAATAGTCTTTACTAAGCATTCTAATTTCAGTAAAGAGCAAGGTTCATATTCTAGCTGGAGGTGATCCGAGCTGTGCAATCAATAAAACTACCACCTATCCATTTTGTAATCAAGGAAGTGAAATGATGTTGGTATGCCAGATGGAGATTATATAAGCTTTATTTAATCAACAATTGAACTTAGGATGTGTACCAGACTCACAAAATGATTGACTTAAGACTCATTAATTATCCAAACCAGTTTTAGTTGGTCATAGATCTTATGGCCCATTTTCCTCCATCAGTTTTCCTCCAGGTTTGTTGTCACTAGTCCTTCTCAGCTTCATGGAAGGTTGCTACTGAATGTTGTGCCTGCTTTCATCCCATGGTCTAGTTGACTTTAAGTGATAATGGTGGGTTTGGTCTTCCCATGGTCTAGTTGACCATAAGTGATAATGGTGCATTTGTCATCCCATGGTCTAGTTGACCCTAAGTGAAAATGGTGCATTTGGTCATCCCATGGTCTAGTTGACCCTAAGTGATAATGGTGCATTTGGACATCCCATGATCTAGTTGACCCTAAGTGATAATGGTGCATTTGGATATCCCATGGTCTAGTTGACCTTAATTGACAATGGTGCATTTGGACATTCCATGGTCTAGTTGACCTTAAGTGATAATGGTGCATTTGGACATCCCATGGTCTAGTTGACCCTAAGTGACAATGGTGCATTTGGTTATCCAATATAGCTTCACAGTTGTCATTTTGAAAACTTGGATTGGATAGAGCAATATGGGGTTTCACTCAAATACTTCTGATGTCTATTTGGTCGTAGATAAATATGTGACCAAACTAATGTCCAGTATTGTCACCGATTGTACCCAGTATTGTCACTGATTGCAGCCAGGATGAAAATCTTGTTCCTGCTAGTCCTGAATGAACATGAGGTTTTCACCAGATGTTTTGTGATGTCTAGTTTGGTGTGTGTGATTTAAATTTTTTTGTTACATATTTCAATCATATTGAAATTTTTGTTAAACTTGGTTAAAAAATCCAATCACACACAAGCAAGCCACTGTAGTTAAATTATTGCAGCATCAGACTTGTAATCTAAATGTTGCACTTTATAACCTGCTGAAACGAAGTCTTGGTCCACTGCCTTCTGGGAAGGTTTTTGAACTCTTTTCTTCATCATTATATGGCCAAATGTATTAAAAGCTGTTGAAAACTAATATTAGAAACTGGATCAGATTTTGTGGATGTCATGCATTTATGGTGATTAGCAAGTATATTATTTTATTGGTTTTAAAAGGTCACTGTGCAGAGAGGTAGGTTTGGGAGTCCTCAGGCTGAAAATTGGCCCACGCCCCAGTACAAAATATTTAATATTTAAATTAATGCAGAATTTCAAACTTTTTACACGAAAGACCTGAATCGACTTTGTATATGGATGCTTGGGGTAAGGGGAAAACCAGTTTGTTTTGTATTTGAAAGGTTAAGGGTCAAGTTCACTTACTGAATATGAAAAGCTTGTGCGCAAGCTCTTTTACATCACAAATCTTGACTAGACTTTATGGATAGCTTGCACATGAAGGAAGGAGGAAACCTGTTGGTGGTGGTTGCATGTTGTAATGTAAAAGGTGAAGGTCACTGGCTTATAAAGAGAAAAATTGTTTTTCTGCACAAACAGAAAATTTAATTCCAGACCATGTAACTTCACCATAGTTTGTGTATGACTAGTCCATTGGGTGAGAAAAATCATTTTGATTTGGAATTGAAAAGGTCAAAGGTTGCAGAAAATTCTGGACCATATACTTTTTAAGTAAAGTTTATGGAAGAAAGTATGGAACAGGCGATGATAAGTTTAAGAGAGTTTTATTCACAGAACAATGATTTTGAACAAAATCTTTGGTTCTTTAATAGTTTGGCCAGAATTTGTGAACCAATAGACTATGAGATCTATATAGGTCAGAGGTCACAGTCCTGTAAGTTTGACAAGCAGATAGGGTTTCATCACATTTAGGTCAGAAGACCACACTTGAGCCAAAGAATTAGGTTACTGATACCTGTTGGTCAGAAATCTCCAGGGTCGATTATACCCTACATAAAGGGCTTTTAAATTCAGGGCAGGTATATAATATCCTGTCAGTATCAGGAATAACTAACAGGTGCAGGGGATGAAAACAGTCAGGAACACAATATAGGTTAACTAACAGACTTGAATTGAACTTTGTGGATGGTTAACACTTTCAGGATACAGAGGAGGCCTGTCAAGTGTGTCCTGTTTAGGGGCTTGTCCGGGAGTGTTGCAGGTCCTCAAGCTATAGTGAGTGTTCCTTGTTTTTTTTTTCTTATATACATGTATTATTTTTTCAAAAGTATCTATATATCATTTTGCATTGCGGTTTATTCAGGTAATTTCAGCCTTAATATACAAGTCTGAAATGAACATTAGCCTTTGATTTTTCCTGCAGATTTTGACCTTTGACCTTATTCATTGTCAGCTGTTGGTAAAATGGACCAGACATGAATACAGATACATATATATATATATATATATATATATATATATATATATATATATATATATATATATATATATATATATATATATAAAATTGGTTTTAAAAAAATTGGGCTTGAATTGATTCACGATGAGGCAGTTGCCTTACACCTTTACTAGTTCCCATAACTACTTGTTGAATATTGGGTGGCATGTGATAATTAGAGCAAAATAGTTGCTAAAACGTTACTTTGTCAAAACTTGTTCAAGTGTTCTGATTTCAAGGCCATGCATTCATTCAACATGTGATATTGTACATTCCAGCATTACTTTCAATTTGCCAAACTCTAAAAATCTAAACTGTGATGTTTTGGGATTAGGACACAAAAAAATGTGTTTCCAGTAGGCCTATTATCCCATTTTCTCATTACTTATCCTAGCACTTACCTATGCAAACTCACCAGCTGCCGTGGTAAAATTAAAGAAAAAAAAATCACATTAAATATATATAAGATGTTTTAAAAATGAGGCCTACCTTTTAGGAATATGAAACATTTTTTTTTAGACATATGTATATGATTGATGATTTTTATTCAATAAATTGTCACAATCTGGCTGGTCCAGTGGACTTTATATTGAAAAAAAAATTGGTCGTCTCAGACTTAAGACCACTGCTTTTTTTTTAGGTTCATAAGATGTCTTTGTTTTTTAAGCTAGGTTGCATTTTAAGAAATTTAAAGGAGAGTTTAGGGTCAGAACACTGATTGATTGTACAGCTAAGATCATATAAGAGCATAGTAACTCCTCCAGCATTTTGAAAATAGGTTGCTCTGGCTGTTTTTAAGGTCACTGTTTTTTAACTGTATTAGTGTTACAACCAGATTTATATGTAAACCTGTCTTCCCTCAGGATTTGGCCTTTAGTCTTAAGAAAATAACCTTTAAAATATGGACTTGTGGTAGAAAAGCATAAACTATGGAAATAAGAGTTTTGCAATAAAATCCAGATAATTGGCTCATAACTATTTGATTTAGTATATTAGATTAAGTGGAGTTGTCAGGAATCAAGACTAACTTTTCAATAGTACCTCGGACGCTTTATATTGCACACATTTTTCATAAAAAGCATGTTAATGTTGAAACTATTGATTAGAGACATTTTTAAAAAAAAAAAGGGCATCCATAAAGTAATATAAGTTGAAGGTAAAATGGAACATAAGCCTCTTCGAAAGTTTTAATAATCTGTTCTAAAAAATGTGAATCGGAGCAGGAAGGGATCCAATTATGTTTATTGGACATCACATGTTAATTTGAGTATCTCATAAGGCAGGATATATTATTGCTGTCATGTGAAATAAAAAATAAAAAAAGAATTATGTCAAGTTAAGGCTGGCAACAAGCCATTGAACTGCATATGGCTTAGAACTGAATTTGGTTAAGCTGTACTTGATGTATACAAGACCTGTGTGTACTTTACAAACTTTTCATTTGAAGATAACATTTACCATCCTTCATCAGTTTAAAATACCAAACATTTTAAATTACTTGTTCCAACTTTACAATATAAGTAAATGGTATTTTGTTACACTTCACTGCAAACTGGTCAAACTTAGAGGTAAAAATCAACTGCTTTACTGAGAGTACTGTTAGGGTTGGCAGGTCTGTATAGGCAGGTGTTTATTTTAAAGGTCGTTCTTCACTACAAAAACACATGTTATTTGAGTGCAGCCAGGACATTGAACTGTTTAATTTTGTCTTTCAGATTGCAGACAGTTCTACAAGAACACAGCTTATTTACCTGTCAGTCAGGTGCTAACAGCCTTTGATCCTACCTGGAATTCATTTTCATCAGTCCTTTGTTAGGGTAAGGAAGCTGTCTGGCAATGTTTACCTGCCCCACTTTGTGGTCTGATGGCCAATTTGATCTTGACAGTTTTGTTACCATTTAAAAATACAAAAGGAACACAAGGCAGGTTAGCATATCTGTATGAAAATCGTTAGAGGGGTAATGCTATAGCCCAGTTACTGTCTAGAAGAGTAGATGAAGGTGATGTTGTCATTGGTGTAACCATTGGAATTGCTTTTAGGTCTCCTTAAGGCCTAAAAATGGGCACCTTTCACAATGAAAAGAATTTCATAATCTTGCAGAATTTACGTTTAAGCAATTTACTCCTAAAAAAAATTTCTTTCCATGTTTTTATTCTAAATAGTTACTTTGAATAATTTAACAGCTTCCTGGCACGAAGTTCTCATGGCTAGAGATGCAGACTCGCTGTTATATATGACTGCCATTTATGTGTGTCTGCAACACGGCAGAGAATGTTTTGATGCCTGTCCAACTATCTTAAAATTTGCTTTCTTCTGTCCATCTGTTGAATAATTTGTTTTCTTCTGTCCATGGATTGTTTTCCAATAAGGTAAGGAAAAACTATTGCTTTTGGGTTTAAAATTTCATAGGTCAAGGTTACTATGAAGGGAGGAAACAGGTTTTCACACAGTGATGCACTTCTCCATGACCCACAGCTACCAAATTTTGGCAATTGGTATAAGGAAGAACACTACCTATCTTGTAGTGAAAAAGTTAAAATTCAAGGTGACTAACAGAAATATATTTTTACAAATGAGTTTTCACACAGTAACATTAGTTCTGCATGATATACGTCAAACAAATATTCTGGATGGCTTGTACTTGGAGTAAGTATAAAGGTTATTGATTTTGGGGTTAAAGGTCATAGTTACTGCAAGGAGCAAAATGGTTTCCACACTGTCTATACATGCCAACCATTATGCTCTTTGGGAACATTAAAAAATATAACTAAAATAAAGCAATACAATTTTGTTTTACATTTATATTGTCATCTTTAATTCCTCTCGTCATAAAAACTTAAGAATATTCTAAAAACAAAGACAGCTGCTTAACACATTAACCCCTGGAGGTTTTTGTCGTTTTCGCCTGAAATTTGAGTAGGAAACACATTTTGAAAGCTATTTCTGAATGCATCCGAAAACACCAAATCCCAGGTGTTCTTTCAATAACAAACTGCCTAATTGTTAGGAACATCGTTTTTCATTGGCTATTTGGCTCACGCATGAGCAGAAGGGTCAAAGTTGGATTTATTTTTTATTTTTATTTTTTTGTTGCTAAACCAACCCATTATTTTTTTCTCGAGACCCCTCTTTATTCCAAATGCTCATCTTATCCTACCTTTTGCAAAGGTTCATCTGTCTGTTTGCAGCTGTCTGTTTGCAGTTCATACTGGTTTGCCTTAGATCTGAGACCATAAAGTGTAAAATCGGATTCCGAGCATATGGCAATTTTGGATCGAAAAACATCGATTCCAAAAACTGAGTTTTTCCGCTGTATTTTTTAGTGCAACTACAGCTCCGTCTGTCTACCTTTCTATAATACCGCTCACTTTAGTGTATCATGCATGACCATGACACTACGGAGCTGTGCAGTAGGCTACTACCTCCTGCCACATTAACTCCTCTCTATGGGTTAATGTGTTAAAAATAGCATGAGAGCTAATTTGTTCATCATTGATCTACACATTCCTAATTTTTGTTTATAACAAGAGAATGTGAACCATTTCCAAGAAAACTGTTTTGTGTTTGTATTCTGCTTTTAATCCACATGGTTTTGGCCTATTTTTGCCATGAATCCTGACCTGCTGCAGATTCAGGTAAGTAGGAAAGATCAGTGCACATTTTTCTTACAGTCAACTGTAATTGTGGTATAGATCACACATTTTATTGTCAGACTGTGCTTGTTTTGGCCACTTATATTAGGAAGAATTATGCTTATACCTCCAAAGGGTTTGGCATGTATAAATAACTAATTTTGCTCAAACTTTGTGCATGGCTTGCACATAGTGAATGGAAGAAGTTGATTGATTTTCAAAACAGGTAGGTGGTCACACTGAAATTAGAAAATGTTTTGCACCAAAATTACATATATCTGGGTTTTTAACAGAGGCGTACCCTCAGGTTTTGGTGCATGGAATTTAAAAATGACCTGTTTTTGACGTGCTGGAATTGTCACTTGTGCATCTTTTTGACACACATAGATTTGGGCTGAAACATCAATCTTAATTACCCTTGATTCTCTTTTAACATAACAAATTTACTCTAAGAGGTACCGTTTACTCAGTCCATAACCAATTTACTCTAGGAGGCACCAATTGACGTCTGCTCGTCGATAGTTTAGACCTTACTGGTCAATAAAATCACACCAATGGAAGATATACATGAACTGGGCGGAGCTACCAGTTGACTGAAGTCTGGTTTAGATTCAAATGACTTACGTTGGATTGTTTTGAGATAACGTTAGTTGGCGCTGTTACATTGATTTTAAGGTCAATGTCAGGTTGATGGTCAGCATTCTAACATTGATTTCTAGATTAATTTAAAGTTGATAGTTGACACTCTAACTTTGATTTCAGTGTCAACACCAAGTTGATGGTCAGCATTCTAACATTGATTTCTAGATTAATTTAAAGTTGATAGTTGACACTCTAACTTTGATTTCAATGTCAATATCAAGTTGATAGTCAGCATTCTAACATTGATTTCAAGGTTAATGTCAAGTTGATATCGCTCCAACACTTTAACATTGATTTCAAGGTCAGTACCTAATTGATAGCTCTCTAACACTGAGTTCAAGGTTAGTGTCATCTTGATAGTGTATTGATCAATTTTTATATGGGATTCCTTTTCAGCATGATGACATGAGGTATACATGGATTTTTTTCATACCGAGTTTGTATCCAAGGAATACCAGGAGTGATGCAAGATCAAAAACTTCTAGAATTCTAAAAAGAAAATTAGTTAACTGATTGAACCAGAATTAGAACGTGGGAAATCTGACAGTATCTGATGTCAGGTTTGATGTTGGCACAGTTAAATACATGACTATGTTTTTTAAATTATAAATCTGCCAACAGAGCAGCTGATTTGATGGAAATCCAGAATGATTTGTACAGTCCTCAACTGAAAGTTGGAGAGGTGCATGAAATAAGATGGCTGGCATTTTATGATGCACTATTTGCAAATTTTCACAGCTGGGCGGCTCTTGTGAATTATTTCAAAAAGAATAACAAGATAAAAGTGTCAAGACTTGTTGAATAAACTCATAGACAACAGATTTGTGGCATGCATGAATAATATGATGGATATCGTACTTCACTTAGCACAGCTAAAAATGCTTTTACAGAAATCTGACTTGGATATAGCAGCTGTGTCACTGGCACTTGATATTTTGAATTCTACCTTACAGAAAGCAGACATGGGAAAATCCTATCACCGGACCTGTATGTTTGAAAAATTTAAATCGTCTAAGAATGGAAACAAAACTAAAATTCACTTACAATGGTGTTTAACTCAAGTTACATAGGAGCACATTGAAAAAGTTTCAGATCATGTGTCTAACCTTTGCCACAAGTTTGTGAAGGTGGAGATGGCTGCAAGATTTCCAAAGAGCAGCACACAAGTGGCAACAGCATTTGCGGTTCTTGGTCTATGTAACCTCACATTCCTGTCTTCTGAGGAACAAGAAATGTATGATTATGACCAGATAAAAATTCTCTGTGAAGCTATCAGTCCCCCTTTGTGTGACCCAAAACATGTTTTGACAGTGGTCTCTTGCTAAGACTATCAGTAAGAGAAAAATGTGCCCTTGAGACAAAATGTACGGGCTCTGGCAGATTGTACATCAACATCATGCAGACACATTTCCAAATCTTCTTCAAATAGCATCGATGGCCATGGTTATGCCATACTAGGCCGTTGACTGTGAGAAGATTCAGCAATCAAAATCAAACCAAAACTGCAGGAAGAAGGCGTCTAGAAGAAAGGGTTCTCAACAGACTTGTGATGATTTCAATTTAAGGACCTCCTGTGAGAGACTTCAACTTTTACAAGGCATTGGTAGAGTGGAGGATGAGAAAGGACAGGAGGCTATTTAGGAAATAGTGATCATATTTGCAGAATAATGCAGTCACAATTACAGCCAGGATGCAGATGTATATATGTTCCATTTAAGAGTTAACCAATGTTTCCCTTTACGCACATTTGTGCGTCAGGGATGCACACTGGAGAAAATTGACGCACACATTTTGTTACCGTGCGTTCTTTTTGACGCAAAGGATTTTCATAATATGATCATGATTTATTTAATACCCAATGCATTGGACGATGGATGGCATCGTATATACTTCACGTATAGGCATTGACTGGTTCCCCGCCTTGTTTTCTCCCTGCCTTGCGCTCCTCTATTCGTATAGCAAAGTGCAACGCAGGAAACACATAAAACAATGAACCAGATTAGCATAGGCAATGTTATGACGGAGTAGCTTCCCCTAATCTCGCGAGCTTCTCGCGATTTTCATCGAGCTCAGCAAACTGTTCTAGATATTTAACATCAAGGCTCGTTGCACGAGAAAGTGATCTCCAGATTAAAACGTCATGCACTAAAAAGCATTAGCGAAGAAAGTGAAAGAAGCAGAACACAAAGAGTAACTGTGGATCTAACTTTAATGAAAAATGGAGAAAATTATTCCCTTGACTGGAATATTCATTATGATTACCGGTGTGACTTCTGATCGCATGATTGCAAAGACTGCAAAAGTGAATAATCCTTTCGTGACAGGATTTTAAAATTTTTAAAAAGAGGCCCTCGTTCGCCATAAGATATCTGGAGAACACATTATAACCTAAGACATTATTTCACAACAAAGAAATCAGTAAACTTGCAGAGACAAATGCGTTATTTGGATTACAAAGTCAGCGGGTCATTGCAGATTTTGTTGGTTTTTAACTTTTACTGCAATAAAAGAAAGATCTTAAAGTTCAAGTGTAACTTATTAGAAAGAAGATGAATCAGTATCCTCCTTGCTATTTGGATAAATGTGTTCTAGGACGAAGTACAATGAAACCTATGATAGTACACATTTGATGAAAGGCAGTAAATTAACTCCCATTTGGTTAAAAATATTTGTTTGGCTTTTTGTATTGGCTTATATGTAATGTGTTGGGCTATAATATTGTTGAGGAGACTGTTAACAGTACGACTTTAAAAGAAAAATGAACTAATAAAATTATTCTTTGAATGGACAATGCATTTGCTTGTTAACTGTGCATGTTGGTGTATTTGTATGTTTAGAGCAAGAGAGAGAGGGAGTATGTTGTGCAAGTTGTAATATCCTATTTCAAGCTGAAAAAGTACGAGTCGTATGAAAATTTGTCAGTACATTTTTGACCCCCACATTTTTTATTTGACCCCCAGTTTTGACACCTAGGGGTTTTTTGTACCCTCAATTTTACACCCCTGGGGGATACACTGGTTAACTGTTACAGAAACAGTGTATATACTTTCCTGGGGCCCTGAGTGGTCTAAAGCACACTCCATTACGAATCACTACCATCTTCGCCTCGGTCTGCGTGGGTTCGAGTCTCAGGTTCGACCAGTGTGGGTATGTGAGAAAGCTTGTCAGTAGCTTCTCGTGGGTTGGTGGTTCTTTCCGGTGTTTTTCTGGGTTCTTCCTCCACCATTAATACTGGCCACCATGTATAGCCTATCGTGTGCTCAAAAATGGTATTAAACCCCACAACAACAACAAAAATATACTTTCCCTAATTCATTTTGAGCTTTGGACTTATAACAAATTATTTTTTGTCATCCATGAAATGAAAAAATGTGCTCTTCTGATCTTTTTTAGTATGGATTTGTAACCAATCAGAATTGAGCATGGGACATGCATGAAGTACAGAGGAGTGACATTTGTAGTTTATGGTTTGATTCTTTAATGGTTAGTGTGTAGATAGAATCTTGTTATTAGAAAACATAAGACTCTGATTTCAATTTCAAGTGTTATAATATAAAGAAGGCATGATATGCATTTAATGCACTTATCATGCTTGCTATTGCTCTTTTTGCATACATTGAGGTTTTTCACCATAATGGAAGCCCCCTCCCCACATGGCTATGTTGGTCCCCTTTTATTTTCCTTCAGATTCAGTGGTGGCAAGTACCCACATTTATCAAATCCTAGATGCAACCCTGCTTGTGTTATCGATTGTTACCAAGGCTAATCAATAAATCAGTAAGACCTTTGATTGAAATTGATCTTCATTGTGTTTCTTTGGCAAGGAGTGTACACTGTTTAGTGAGCCAGCCTTGGTTGAGCTAGATTCAGTTGGTCTAAAATCCGATGTAATTATCATTTATCTTTATTGTTGAGGTGTTCTATATGCAAACCATGTGTGCCATAGAGACTACTTTCTTGTGCCAAAGAGGAAAAATAAGGGTCATTGGCACAATGGTGCAGAGTACAATTAAACTCAGCCTGACAGTTTATCAGAAATAAAGAGGAAAGAGATGGCTTTTTCATGAATTTTTACAAATTCTGTTCAGTTACTTGGGCATCATTTATTTAAGGTGGACTCTCTTCTCTCTAGTTCAGTTTCTCACACTGTATATACTCACTTATAAGGCAAGGCTTACTGCAGAGATCCTGATATGCCATAGCATAATGCACCAGCAGGTCACAGTCTCGTTTTATTTGTTTACTGATTACTTCTAACAAACTGCACAGACCCAGATCTGCCGGTGTATTATGAGAAGGAAGATCTGGATCAGTACAGTCTGCAGTTGGACTCAACTTATATGCATGTATGCATGGTATTTGATTGTGTGCTCTTAAAATATGTGTGCCTGCTTACTGGAGAAATGACTGTCAGAATAAAGGTCATTGTGACCTACATTATTCGCCTATCATGTCTTCATTATAAGTCTGCATTGAACGTCTTGGGTATTGTCTAATACAAGTCTAATGTAGACTTACATAATGTACATAATCAAGCTTTGTTCACTGATTGTTAGTTTGGACATGTCACTAGTCCATTTTAGCATAATTGCACAATTAGATATTTTAGAGATTTTATGGCTATTCATGCTCTGAGTCTCTGTGTTTTTATACGTTTAATATTACTTCTGGGCCCCGGGTGATCAATTGGTCTAAAGTGCTTACTTTAACCAATCACAGTCATCTCGCCTCTGTCTACATGGGCTCAAGTCTCTGGCTTGACCATTGTGAATACATGAGAAATCCTACCAGCAGCATCCTGTGGGGTCAGTGGTTCTTATGGGATTTTCCTTGGTTCTTCCTCTGCCAGTTATACTGGCATCCATTTATAACCTATCATGCCTGGAAAATGGCTTTAAACCCACAGCTTGATTTAGTTTTGTTCGCTTGATTAAGTAAAGTCCTCTTGAGAGAGACAGAATTAAGTAAACTTGCTTCGATTCATGTACATATAGATAACCTAATTAGTTTTGTATGAAATTAACACTGGAAAAGCTTGCATTGATTCAGGTACATATAGATAACCTAATTAGTTTTGTATGAAATTAACATTGGAAAAGCTTGCATTGATTCATGTACATATAGATAACCTAATTAGTTTTGTATGAAATTAACATTGGAAAAGCTTGCATTGATTCATGTACATATAGATAACCTAATTAGTTTTGTATGAAATTAACACTGGAAAAGCTTGCATTGATTCATGTACATATAGATAACCTAATTAGTTTTGTATGAAATTAACACTGGAAAAGCTTGCATTGATTCATGTACATATAGATAACCTAATTAGATTTGGATGAAGTTAACCTGATTAGACTTGGATTAAATAGAGTACAGTTACTTTTGTTTGCATATAGGTATATCCTAATTATAATTTCAGGCTGTTACAATAGATATTCCAGTATTATATAATTTTGTTATTTTTTTTTACTTTGGGGTCTAGAGTGTAGACATGATTTTTCTCCGTTTTAAAGCGGAATTCGACTTTTCTCCTGACTTGAATCAGATTTTTAATGATATAGTCTGTTTTTTATGTCATCTCTGATCTGGTTTTTTAAAAACGGTCTTTCTGGTCCCATTGTGCAACAACCATTGTAAATTATTTGTTCCATATATTAGTACACAACTCACATAAAGAGTATTCTTATTGGTCAAAGGTTTAAATTAAACTGATGGCAAGGAAAGATAACGAATGCTTGCAAAACCTGGCGTCCTGAGTTGTTGAGGGAGAGGGAGAGCATGACATGGAAAGTTTAAATAAAGGTTCAAAAAACATATGGAAATGAGAATGGCTGGAGCTAAAAGTTGATGGAATTTAGTTGGTCAGTTTATTGAAAACTGAACGCTAGTGGACTGGCATTTTGTGACCTCTGCAAGATAGATAAGAATTATGGTAATCACGGTTGGAAGAGTTTGGAAAAGCACCTACAAAAGAAGCTGCATATGGAAAAATTGAAGCTCAGGAGGCATCTGGAAAAAGTGCTATTAATTGCTATAAGAAAAAAGATTTCTTGCTTGAGAGAATGGATGTAGCCCTCTGTCAGAATATGTGCACTGCATGTCGCCAATACAAGCACCAGCGTGAAAGGAAAAAGGCTCTCTTTGAGAAGGAAAAGAAACGATTGCACATTGAGTAAAAAAAAAGTCAGTGATGACAAAAAGGAAGGCTAAACAAATCTTTGCCAAAGCCACAAAAAGATCTCAACTGGCATATCGACAGGTTGTTTCCACTGGATAAAAAGACAAGTGAATGTATGGGATTATTTGTATATAGTTGATGTACTTGGGTGTTTATTTTACAGATTTGTAATGAAAAGAGAGAAGTATCATATATTTGCTGCAAAACTTTACAAATTATTGTGACTTAATTACAACACTGACATGCACATGAAATAACTTCTGCATCAATCGTATTGGAGAACAAATTCATGTGACTATAAATATTGTGAAATTACTGAAGTAAAATTGTACATTTTTGGCAAGTTTATTAGTTTTTCAAATGATAATTTTTTTGTTTTATGTTCATAAGTTGCACTAGGAGCAGTTTTTAAGAGTGTAAAATGCGTTCTTGGCCTAAGGCCTTTGGCCCCCTAGACCCCTGGCTCAGAGGTGCTGCCCCTTGAGACCCCGTTGGGGGAGGACCCCTAAATGATCCTGTTATAAGTTAGGTCATGAATCCCATTTCATTAAGCGGTGGTAACCTTATGTGTATTATGTACTTTCTTATAATATTATTCCAGGTATGAATTGAGCAATGAATCCCATTTCATTAAGTAGTGGTAACATTGTATATATTATGTACTTTATCAGAACAGGGTAATGAATCCCATTTCATTAAGTGGTGGTAACACTATATGCAACATGTATTTCATTTTAGCATGGTTCCTGGTATAAGATGTGTTCAGTGATCAAATTTCATTATTTAGATGGTATTAAAATAGATGTGTGATATATATCATATGTGGATCATGTATTTCATTATGGCATGGTTCCTGGTACATGATCTGGTCATGGATCCAGTTTCCTTAGGTGGTATTTTCAATTATATGGATCATGTATTTCATTATGGCATGGTTCCTGGTACATGATCTGGTCATGAATCCAGTTTCATTAGGTGGTATTAAAATTATATGGATCATGTACTTAATTGTATGTCAGACTCACCACAAGGCAGTATATGCTATGGTATCCATCAACAGAATTATAATAAAGGAATATTATAAGGCAGTATACTTTGCATCCTTGGATAGTGTTATAACGAGGGAGTACTATATGGAAGTATACTCTATGGCCCCCTTGTATTGTGTTTTTATGAGTTCTATGTGGCAGTGTACTCATTGTCACATATTGATAGTGTTATAACAAGGGAGTACTATATGGAAGTATGCTCTATGGCACCCTTGTATTGTGTTATTATGAGAGTTCTGTGTGGCAGTGTACTCACTGTCACATATTGATAGTGTTATAACGAGGGAGTACTATATGGAAGTATATTCTATGCCACCCTTGGATTGTGTTATTATGAGAGTTCTATGTGGCAGTGTACTCATTGTCACATTGATAGTGTTATAATGAGGGAGTACTATATGGCAGTATACTCTATGGCACCCTTGTATTGTGTTATAATGTGAGTACTATATGGCAGTTTACTAATTGTCACCCATTGATAATGTTATAATGAGTGAGTACTATATAGCAGTATACTCGGCACATATGGACTGTTATAATGAGGGAGTACTGTAATGCAGTATACTCACTGTCACCTGTTGACTAACAAGGAGGGAGTACTTTAAAGTAATATTCTACTCAATGGCACCGATCAGTGTTATAATGAGAAATTACTATAAGTATATGCTGTCATCCATTGACTGTTATAATGAGGTGGTATGATAAAGTATATGCTGTCACTCATTGACACTGATAATGAGGGAGTTCTATAAAGTATATGCTGTCACTCATTGGCTGTATTATAAAGAGGGAGCATTGTATGTGTTTTACATACATAAATCTCATTTTTGCAGAATGGTTATATCAGTTAAAACTTTAATGATGTAATAGATCTTAAATAATTACTTATCATGACCAGAAATGCTGCCAGGCCATGGGATTGCTCGATTTTCACAACAAAATCATTACTCACACCACTTCTCAAAACCAAATGGGGAAATATGTAATTTGTGTTACGCCCAGTTTGTATTACCCATTGTGCACTGTATTTGTTTCATTTCTTTTATATTAAATTAAAATAACGTCTTGTCAAATTAAGCTTTGGTCGTCTGTTTTGCCAGTGATCACCATAAATCTGCATTAATGTAGATTTAGTGTTTGAATGCAACCATCTGTATTATTAAGATCAGATGCCGGTTCTGCAAAAACTATCCTGGAATTAGGGTTAAATTGTCATCTTGAAGGATATAACAAACTGATAGAGTAATCAGCCACAACAAAATTGTATAGAGCATGACAAGCAGCACTGCCAATACCGATTGTTCTAATAATATGGCCAATTATATCGGTACAGCTTTACTCTTCAGATGTGTGTGGGGGACCTTCTTTAGAAAATTCCTGGCAGCATCCATGATCATGACAAGAGGGAGGTTTGGTATGTCAGATTATAGCGCATTATTCCATCACTGTCTGAAGGCTTTTTTGTTAAATTTTGCTTTTTCATGTCATTTCCAGGTTTCATCTTTGTTCTTGATCTCTTGGCAAAATGATAGTCCCTGACGAGTATCTATGGATGGTCATAGTTGGCTTTATCATCGCCTTTGTCCTGGCATTTGGCATTGGTGCAAACGATGTGGCAAACTCCTTTGGAACTTCAGTCGGAGCAAAAGTTCTTACACTTCGACAGGCGTGTATTCTAGGGACAATATTTGAAATTCTTGGTGCTGTTTTGATAGGTAAGACTGTTTTTGTTATCTCATTTTTAATAATCAGTTCATCAAAATGTGGTTTGCATTCACAAACTGTGTGAATGTTGCCTGACTTGTATGGGCTTCTTTCTGCAGGAGACAGTGCCAATGTTTCTATATTTTAAAAATAAAATTTAAGGAAAAGTCAGACATTGCAGCTCCCTGTAAATTTTCAATGATTCCTATGAAATCTGTTTAGCTACTTTTTTTGCTCATAATTTGTTGCAATCTCCAGTGATGTCCCTAAAATTTTATGATTGAAATATGTGCTAGCTTTTCTTAAAGATCTTGTTTTTTCTAGACATAGAATATTTCCTCATGACTGGACTGTCGTAATTTAATTCCTCATGACTGGACTGTCATAATTTAATTCCTCATTACTTGACTTTCATTAAATAATTCCTCATGACTGGACTGTTGTAATTTAATTCCTCATGACTGGACTGTTGTAAAATATTTCCTCATGACTGGACTGTTGTAAAATATTTCCTCATCACTGGACTGTCATAGAATATTTCCTCATCACTGGACTGTCATAAAATATTTCCTCATGACTGGACTGTCTTAGAATAATTCCTCATGACTGGACTGTTGTAATTTATTCCATCATGACTGGACTGTCATAAAATATTTCCTCATGACTGGACTGTTGTAAAATATTTCCTCATGACTGGACTGTTGTAAAATATTTCCTCATCACTGGACTGTCATAGAATATTTCCTCATCACTGGACTGTCATAAAATATTTCCTCATGACTGGACTGTCATAGAATAATTCCTCATGACTGGACTGTTGTAATTTATTCCATCATGACTGGACTGTCATAAAATATTTACTCATGACTGGACTGTTATAAAATATTTCCTCATGACTGGACTGTTATAAAATATTTCCTCCCGACTGGACTGTTATAGAATAATTCCTCATGACTGGACTGTTGTAAAATATTTCCTCATGACTGGACTGTCATAGAATAATTCCTCATGACTGGACTGTTGTAAAATATTTCCTCATAACTGGACTGCCATAGAATAATTCCTCATGACTGGACTGTTGTAAAATATTTCCTCATGACTAGACTGTCATAGAATAATTACTTATGACTGAACTTTTGTAAAATATTTCCTCATGACTGGACTGTCATAGAATAATTACTCATGACTGAACTTTTGTAAAATATTTCCTCATGACTGGACTGTTGTAAGATATTTCCTCATGGCTGTTGTAAAATATTTCCTCATGACTGGACTGTTGTAAAATATTTCCTCATGACTGGACTGTCATAAAATATTTCCTCATGGCTGTTGTAAAATATTTCCTCATGGCTGTTGTAAAATATTTCCTCATGACTGGACTGTCATAAAATATTTCCTCATGACTGGACTGTCATAAAATATTTCCTCATGGCTGTTGTAAAATATTTCCTCATGACTGGACTGTTGTAAAATATTTCCTCATGACTGTAATGTCATGAAATAATTCCTCATGAATGGACTGTATGTACTGGCGATCCAGCTTCAAACTGCACAGACCCGGTTCTGCCATTGTATGATGTGCTGGTAGATCAGAGTCTGTGCACTTTGGTGGTTTTGGGGAGCCCTTCCTTTTAGGTTATATCTTGGCAGCTGTAGGTTTGGCCTTACAGTTTTCTATTTGTTAAATTTCCAGCAGGTTACTGTTCATTTCTTAATCTGTCACACATTCTCTTCACTTTAATCTGTCACACATTCTCTTCACTTTAATCTGTCACACATTCTCTTCACTTTAATCTGTCACACATTCTCTTCACTTTAATCTAAATATTGGCAAGTTGTTTGATGTAGTGATACATTACTTCCGTTCTCGTGGGTCGGTGGTTTTTCCCGGGCTCTTCCTCCACCATTAATACTGGCCGCCATGCATAGCCTATCGTGTGCTGAAAAATGGCGTTAAACTCCAAAACAGCAACAACTACAACATTACTTCCACTGTCGATAAGATAGGGAGGTTATACCATGGTAACTTTTCAGACGTCTTACTTTTAACTGCTGTAATTTCTATTGAACATTGTTTTTTACACACATAAATGTCAAAACTGAGTTCTGACAAAAACCTCAGTATTTGAATGTAAGGGGACACACACACACACACACATGTAATCCACTAATTTTCCAGGTAGGTCTTTGTGCCTGTAGATTTGAGTTCAGTTTACACCTGTGGGTATAGTACATTTCATGCCAGGATTGAACACAAGCACAAATTTGTCATTGGCCAGTGACTATAGAATTTCCTCATAGGGTGAAATCCAGGTCTTTCATTTTCATAAGGGAATTTTCAAAACATTTTAAGGGTAGCTATTAATGTATATGCACAGTATCTATGAATAGGCCCCCTTGTACTGTGTTTTAGTGAATGATTGTGTGATAAATTTTACTGAATAAAGATAAAACTTGAAACTGCTTATCTTCATTATTGGCATAACGGCTATGTTTGTATTTTATCAGAATGGTAGTTTAATGGCTGATATGTTTTGGCTTGCAATGGTTTATATGGAACAAGGCAGATTGGTGACCATTAGCTAGATGTGCAAATGTAAGAGTAGGGAAAACTTTTCAGTATATTATATAAAATGAATGTCCGTGTTCAGCAAGTTTTTAAATAGTTAAATAGGGCACTAGAAACCAGGTAGAACTAGAATGCAGGTTCATTCATTTTGCTAGTAGTTGGAGATCCATGTTACCATTGTTTGCTTTAGGGACAGAACCAGTATACTCGTGTTTGTAATGAGATGCATGGTTTCATCATCAGAAATTTACTTACAGGGGCAAGAGTATCCAACACAATTCGCAAAGGAATAATTTCTACAGATGCCTTCAATGGAACTGAAAGCGTATTCATGGTGGGAAATGTAGCTGCTTTATCGGGTAAGTTGCAGAGTTTAGCAGTGCATCCATATTCCTCCTTACCCCATCCCACCCCACCACATCCAATTCTCAGGGCTGGAGAAATTCATCTTGAGTTTGTAGGCGGGATATCTTGTGAACCTTCGAATCAAACAAAACTGAATTGAATGTCCAAGTGCCTTGTCAGGTTACCAAGCCTGGATTAGGTTATGGTGGCCTTGACCCAGTTTTCAAACTTGAAGGGTCATATTTGGTTTGCGCTAAATAGTCTAAGAGTGCTGATGCGCCGTAAAAATACAAGCAATCAGTATACGTTACTTTGAAGAATTGTATAAATTTTCTGTTTTGCTCACGTGCATTGTTATTATTGTAGACTACCTTTTCAGTTAAAGAGCGATGGTTGCTAACGAATACTGAATTTGGTTGAACTGTCAGAAAAACTTAAATGAAATTAAATCACTTTAGGCTGAATGTGATTAGATGTATTAGTTTTGTCAAAGAAATTGCACCTATACTGAAACAGGCTTAGGCACTCCTCGGGTAGAACGACTGTTCAAGGAACTGGAATGGTGGTTGACAGAGTTTGAAAAATGCAACAACAAGGTTGTTCTTAGATTTACCCAACAAGTAAAATGATTGCCGAGTAAATTTAGCATAAATAAAGCAGTTTGACCCAATGATGTGCATATGAAAAAGAAAGCAAAAGACTTCAAAAATGAGCTAATGAAAAAGAATGTAGATTTTATTTCATATTTTAACACCAGTTAATAAAAGTGATACATGATAAGATTCCTCTTGTTTCATTTTTAGTTACTTTTTATTCCATGTTGAGAGGCATCTACAAAACAAGATTGCCCCCATTTTACTATTTCCATCTGGTATTCCATGTCAGCATATGTCAGGGTGAAAGATGGGGAGACATTCGACCATTTTAACTTGAATCTGAACAAGGTTAAAGGGAAATCTTTTATTTTTTAAAACAAACATTGATACACTTGTCTTTACCCCAGGATGAAAAATACATCTATTGCAACTGATGGATATATTCCAAAGTTGATTTGCTTAGCTCCTTTCTTTATTCAAGGGAAATAACTCCACAAAAATATTTAAAACTAATTCTTTAATTAGGTGTTACAATAACAGTTGGTATCAGTATAATTTATATCTTTAATTGTATTATTCCTCACATCATGCACACAACAGTGATGAGAACTTGGAATATTTGAGTGGTCATCTGAATGACCAGTGTTGGAGCCAGTAATGGCTGAACCCACCAGTACTGTCAGATGACCAGGAGCAAAACTTGCTGATCTCAGCAGTCTGAGTTGTGAATTTGTCATGAACCAGCTTAGTCCTAATGCCATTTGCTCCAGAAGCTTGACATAAATTGAGGGGTGTCCCCCAACACCCTGTGTTCTCTAGTGCCTTCCCTTCTGTTTCGTTGCCACTCTAACTCCACTTCTGCCTTTATTTTCTATTTAGGTTTTATGTGCGTGTGTGTGTACATTTAAAGTGAGATTTGTTAATATTTGTTTGTGTCCAAAGATGAAATTCTGCATTTCACAATGTGGTAAAAAGTTCTTTTATTGCAAAATATTTCACATTGTTTCAAGAGTGCCTCTTTTTTTTAACAAAAGTATCCATGTTCCTAAAATACCTCCAATGACCCTCTGCAGGAATGGGTATGTTAGAATAGCGTAAGAGTACTAGATGTCATCCACATGTACTTTCATTGTTTTCTTCTTCTGTTTTATGACACATTTCCAAGAGAAAGATAGGTCTCTTCAATTTGGAACTTTGCCTCAGATTCATTATATTAATAGGTGGCCGTGTGGTCTAAAGTACTGTCCGTTATGGATCACTGCCATCTCAACCTCTGTCTGCATGGGTTCAAGTCTTGGATTCGGCTAATGTGGGCATGTGAGAAAGCTTGCCAGTAGTTTCTCGTGGGGCAGTGGTTCTTTCCGGGGTGTTCCTGGGTTCTTTCTCCACCATTAATAAAGACTGCTGTGCATAACCTATCATGTGCTGAAAAATGTCCTTAAACCCAACAACAGCAACAATATTATATTAATAAGGTAGTTAGGTAGTGGACCAGTCAATACTTTCAAAGAAAATGGTGCCAGATGTTAAGTGAAACAGGATTTACAGTGTCAGTTGTGGATGTTATATGAATGAAAATATTTAAGTAGATAGATCTTTTCAAACTTCAATACATCAGATCAGACAAAGGACAAATAAGTGCCGCTTTACAAACTTTAAAAGAAGAAACCGAGGGTGATGTAATACAGCACTCTGATTCAGTACATGATTTTCATGCTCAGTGTGGAGTTAACGACTTCAAGTTCACGATCATACAGTGAAAGTTACCCGTCTGTACTATTTATAGCAAGTGCTGAATATGAATAATTGCCAATTTATTTTGTGTTTTTATTCTGGTTCTAATCCACTTCCATTTTACCCTTTGTCACAAGAATTTTGACCAGCTGCAGTACCAGGTTAGTAGCAAAATTAAATGTACTTTTTTATAGTGTGCTGTAATTATGGCATGTAACATATAGGTTACACTTTTTATGCCAAAGTGTCACTTTTTGCCAAATATTAGGAATAATTTCTACAGTACACTGGGGTGGGTGGCTAGTTTGGTATGTATGGGTGGGAGTAGTTTTAGTAAATTCTACTGCATTTTGATTGCTACAAATAGCCAATTTTTTATTCCTGATGTAATTTAGTGAAATAACTTTTCCTGCAGGTTCCTGTATATGGATGTTGGTGGCCACATTTTTCAAGTTGCCAGTTTCTGGAACACATAGTATTGTGGGTGCCACGCTTGGATTTTCTCTGGTTGTCCATGGGCTCAAGGGCATAAGCTGGGCAACGCTTGGTATGATAGGTAAGTTTTCGGTGTTTTTTTTTTATATGTATGTTTAAAAGTTGAGGAAAGGAAGCTTCAAAAGGGAACAATTGATATTAATATTACAATTAATTTTACGCTTTCAGAGTTATAGTTAGCATAGAAATTTTGACGCTGACTTGACTCTGCCCCTTTTAGGTTTTTTGTGAGGGCGACTTGCTTGCTTTACTCATTGACCAGTAATAAGGAACATTTCTGATAATGTTTATTTTGGCATAACACTTCAAAAACCTGATGATATTGTTAAATTTTAGAAGCTACACCATGATTTTGTTATAATAAAATTCATATGCTAACTCTTCCCCCAAATGATAATCAATGTTTTACACACTATTTCTCGTACTTTAAAAAAAAAATCCCGGTACAAGAAAAATACACATACATGTAATTAAAATGGCAGGAACCACGCTACAGTCATATGAAGTTCGAATTCATACGTGCTGTCTTCCTCATAATCATGATAAACTTTGAACCAAAAATATTTTTTCATGTGCGAATGAGTATATGAAATTTCAAGAGCCACGCCACGACTGGGTTATATCCGAATTCGCGTTAAGCAGGGTTGCACTGTATGAGAAATAATGTGTAAACTGTTTATTATCATTTTGGGGAAGAATTCACATATTAATTTGACACCCTATACATTAGACATGAATAAAGGTAAATCTGCCAATGCATTTTTCATTGAATAAAAATAAATTAATGTAAAACCCCACGTATACGTGGCCATGCTATTAATACGATCCAATTTTTATGGCCCCAAATATCGCATTATAGCAGGGTTCCACTGTGTGTCTATCTATCTATCTATATATATATATATATATATATATATATATATATATATATATATATATATATATATATATATATATATATATATATATATAGATAGATAGATAGATAGATAGATAGATAGATAGATAGATAGACACAATCATGAAATGAGTGGGGTCAAGACCAAATAAAATAGAATAGATGAACAGCTGAAGCCTATTTCAGTTACTTGATTTCCAGTGTATGGTAGTATCAAGAATGCTTTAACGACAAAAATTTTTGTTTAGATTATACTAGTACAAAACGGAACAAATAGTGAACACAGTTTATATATGTATTTTCTCCAACAAAATGTAGTATTCATATTCAAACTGGTGAAACATGATATCTGGATATGTAGAATATTAAATACAACTGAGGTGTGATAAAGCACATTGAAATGACAACAATGTGATGATCAGTGTTACATACCAGTTTAAATGTTCAATTTGTCATAATTGACACGATATCTAATTCAAATAATCACAATTTGCAAACTGATCTTGCACAGAGAAAAGGTTAATAGTTACCAAAATTTGTTTGTTTGACATACCAAATTGTTAGTGATTTTGTGATTCAAATCAAGGTTCAGTGCAAGACCATGATTATTGTTTTTGAGTTAGATGGTAAATCTGATAGAGGCACAGTCTGTTTTTGAGTTACATGGTAAATCTGTTAGAGGCACAGCCTGTTTTTGAGTTAGTTGGTAAATCTGAGAGAGGCACAGTCTGGAACTGGATGCACAGGTATTACCTTTCTTAAAAGGTTTTATTTCTTTTAGCAGAACCGTTTGGCTGCCTTTATAAACTTGCAGAAGCATGTTGTAATACCTGCTGTATTATTAGGGAGGTTGTCTATTTTTTTTTATTACATGTCAGGGTGTCAGCCTTTGCAATAGGAGATGTTTAATACAAAGATTTCTTCATGCAGAGATGACACACTGCCTTGGGTATGGTAGTTGAGATTTTAATTTAATATTTAACCCTTTACCTCATGCAAGCGTCTTTGGACGCCTCTTCTTCATTCACATGGAAGCGCCTTTTCACGCCTCTACTCCATTCACATGGATGTGCCTTTTGACGCCTCTACTCCATTCGCATGGAAGTGCCTTTTGACACCTGCTGTAAATATCAGCCACTTTAGATGGTTTTCGTAGCACCACTTCGGAGGAAACCCCCCTTTTTAGATAACTATATTCATTTCTGTGAATGACATTTACATCAGATCACATGGTTGCTGTTTATGAACTGGTCGATATCTGCTATTTAAAATAACTGGGTCATAATCTCTACTCTCCAAATGGCGGTTGTGAATTTCATTCAGTACGTACAAAGTTTTCATGATTAGAATCACAACCATGAAAGATTCAATAACTTAGGTAAAGGCTCTGATATTGATGTAGGCAGCAATTAGTTTTTATAAATTATCAAATTCAGATGACTTTGTGATGTAAAAAACCCACAAAAACTTGTAAATTTCCAGTATGGCAAATGGCAGCTACAGTTAATCATACAGCCTCACTGACATGACGGTGAATGAGTTCTCTCAAGATTTTAAAGCACATAAAAATTCTTCCATTAAAAATAATTACACAGCTATAACAATCGGACTTTACTCTTCAATTTTTCCACATATAATAGTTTGTACCAAAAATGTAAAATGGTTAAAATTGCTGTTAAACTTAACATACACTACATTGCTTAACAGTTCACAGGCAGGCCTATGCGTATGATGTCGTTTAGGTAACAAGTGTTCTATTTATAGTACACTGTACTTTGTAACTATGCTCTTTGAGGTAAAGGGTTAAAGAACATTTAAAGCAACGTAGATGCTGTTCATTGCAAAGTCTAATAGATATTAATTGCAAAGTCTTTGGATATGCTATTCATTGCAAAGTCTATAAATACAGAAGTAGACTAGGAGCAGAGTTGTACTTCATGAGAAAAGCTTTAAGAATCAAGCTGGACTTGCAGGTAACCACTTTATTTTGATGTTTTAAAAGAAACTTATATTTGTTTTATGATCCTGTTAAGTATCATCTTGACAGAAATGTTAAATAATCACAAACATTGTATTTAATAGTAGCTGCAAGACAGTATGGTTTTTTGAAAAATGAATAATTTTTAATCTGGCTGGGATTTTACTCATGATTTTGGGGGCCATTACCACATGTGAGATTTGCAATGGGAGATAATCCACCTGTTTCATTGTAAACCTTACCTACATTACTGGAAAATATGCAATTAAATAATGTAATTCTAGTGTCAGCTCATGATAGTAGAAACTGTGTTGATGGAAAGATAGCGGTGAAAGCAAAGGTTCTATAGTACATAAACTGAAACTCAAAGGTAGTGTTTTATCTTATTTGCAGGTAATAACAATATATAATAAATTTCATGTAAGGTTCCTGATTAGGCATTCTGGTTCTTCCAAACGTTAAATGATTTTTTTAATTTCTTTTCAGTTGCCTCTTGGTTTGTTTCACCATTGTTATCAGGGTTGGCATCAGCTGGATTATTTCTGCTTGTGCACCATCTTGTGTTGAAAAAGAGTGAACCTATGGAATATGGGCTTCGATTATTGCCATTTTTCTATTCCGTGACACTAGCCATCAACCTGTTCTCCATCTTCTTTGAGGGATCTGAATGTAAGTCCTCCTGTCAAGATGTCGGATATATCTGTGGTGCATTCAGTGGGAACATAGCAAATTTTAGGCAGGAAAAGATGGGTTCTTTTACATAGCCAGGTCTTCTTGCAGATTTTGAATATTACAGACAAAAACTCATTTCCCACAACTGCACTTCACTCATTGTTATTATTTGAGGGGGAGTATTTTTTCTGATTGACAAAGAAACATTTATTGTCTGTAGAAATGTATGTTTAGTGAAGGACATACAAGCAAATTATTTTGAATAAAATCAGATCGATTTGATTAATTTCTATTGATTATCTAGGCCATAAAGTATTTAAATGTATTGTCTTAATGCCTTGTAACACCTTTTGTTAGATGATTTTTTTCATCTGTTAGCCATTTTTCATACAACCTTAATGAGGGTTTGCCTTGAAAACTCCTTGAATTTTACAAAAGCCTATATTGAAAAATTCTTTCAGAAAGTTCCTTTGTTTTTTTCTTTAAGGAATCCAAACTGTTAAAACTGACTGAAACACTTTTTAAATTCAGATTTATTATTTTCATATTTTTCAGAAATGTTAAATAAAATTTTGGATCAAAAGATAAGACATACAGCTTGTTTGCCAAGGTCACTTTTGCTGTAGTGGCAAGCTAATGAGCTACTTTTTTCTTCTGCAGTTTTGGCAACTACTATACCTGTTTAACATATAGTCTTGAGAAAATTCAGTTTCCGAACAAAGAAAAAACTATAAAAATGACTTGAAATTTAAAATATAAATTAAAGTATTAGTGTAGCAGCTGTGGACAATGTTTTTTTTGGATTTCCCAAAAAATGTTTTAGCTTGGTGAATGCAGCATACATCAGGGTTCCTGCATGGGTTTGGAATTCTGGAAAAAGACTAACATGTAAAATTTGCTCGTCTAGGTTTTAAAAATGTCTGGAAAATGGAAAAATGACTAAAATGTCTGGAGTAAGTCTGAACTTTTCGTTATTAATACTGTCTTGGTTGGAAACCAGTAATGTGATTGCTCTATTGCATTTGTTGCCAGTAGCTTCCCGAGGGTCGGTGGTTCTTTCCGGGGTTTTCCCGGGTTCTTCCTCCACCATTAATACTGGCCGCCATGTATAGCCTATCGTGTGCTGAGAAATGGCGTTAAACCCCACAACAACAACAACAACAACAACAACTATTGCATTTGAGAGAAGTTCTAGCTTATGGAATCAAGGATCATTGGGAGGTCTGGAAATTTGTATTTTTTGGTCTAGAAAAGGTATGGAAAATGCTTGGAATCTTTTTTTTTTAAAAATTTGTTGCAGGAACACTGTATGATGAATATTTGATCTGTCTGGATTGGTACAAAGCCCTCACAGGGCCAGCTGGAGCATCTAGTTTGCTTCAGTTTTGTCCATCTTTCTGATTTTTGTTTGCTTTAAATTTTTTGCATTTTAATTTTATCTTTATGTTTGACACATTTTGAACTTCTATTTTACTTGGCATCATATAGCTATGGTTACACTACTCCTAGTACATGGTACCGGCAAGGACAGAAAAAGTCTGTACAAGAACAAATTTTATCTGTACAAATGCAAATGAACCAGTCTCATCAATGCATGGTTTGTCACTTGCGGATAGTGAAGAAAATTATGTTGTAAACAATACTTCAGAGCAGGAAAATAAAATTAATAATCATTATAGGAGCTGCATTCATGATGACTTGCCAGTTTGTGCAAGGAACAGGCGAATGCAAATAAGTTGCTTATATCTCGATCCACAATAATTATGACATAGTTTACATAACAATGGTGTCAACATTTACACAAATGCTTTGTCGAGTGGTCTAAAGTGCTCTCCTTTACGGATCACCGCCATCTCACCTCTGTCTGCATGGGTTCGAGTCTAGGATTCTGCCAATGTGGGTGTGTGAGAAAGCTTGCCAGTAGCTTCTCGTAGGTTGGTGGTTCTTTCCAGGGTTTTCCCTGGTTCTTCCTCCACCATTAATACTGGCCGCCAAGTATAGCCTATTGTGTGCTGAAAAATGGTATTAAACCCACACAACAAGAACAACAACATAATGGACAGCATTCCAAGTCATGACCCAATAGTTTCTTCCACACATCATCACATATTTTGTCTTATCTTTATTCAAAACTTGCCAAAGTTTATATTTCTTTAAATTTCTGACATGTTTGGGCTTTTCGATTTGTATGCATGTTTTACAAACACAAATCTTATTTGTTTTCTTTCAGTGCTTCACTTTAACAAAATTCCTCTCTATGGAACTTTCATTCTGACATTTGGCCCAGCCATTATTGCGGCTTTTATTGTGAGGGTATTGATAGTACCCTATCAGAGAAGGAAGATTCAAGGTAAGCTTGATTTGTTAAAATTTTATTTCATTAGATTCAGAATAAACACCCGATTTTAGATATCTGGAATTTTATTTTACTGGTTCCGTGCTTAGGGATGTTTGTGCAGTTTAGTTGCAGGGTTCATGCGTGGGTCTGGAATTCTTGATATGTTCTCGATTTGAAAATTGATTTTCCGGTCTAGAAAATATCTGGAAAAATTAAAAAATGACTGAACGATCTTGGAAAAGTATTAAATGTTTGTTTATTTCAACCGTCATTGTTGGAAACCATTAATTTGATTGCTATTTTGCGTTTGGGAGAAGTTTTAGTATATGCAATTGGAGCTCTTTGAAAGGTCTGGAATTTTTTTTCTTTTTGGTCTGGAAAGGTCTGGATTGTTTTTGTTTTTATTTTTTAAAGGAACACCATAGTTACCCCATTGCCTACTCTTTCAATCAAATGCACAGAGAAACTGTAGTTATCATAATATTGACCTCACTATGCTCACCACTGACTGCTTCCATATTCTGTGCACTATAGTAACTTGTTTTGTTGAAAAAGCAATATAAAATGGTTTAATTGTATTGTATATGTGCTTTTTGACCAACTTCTGTGTGAAATCAATGATTGTATATGTTCCTATGATGTGCAACATGTTATGTCTTTTTGTCCATCCATACATTTGTATGTTGCCATTTTCGTTTCTCACTCATTAACATCAGCATCAACAAAAATTGTTTCTGTACATTAACTTGATCTCTGCCATTCCCAGTTGTCAAACTCTGTGGATGACCTACATTTGGCATAGGGAAAAACCCTAGTGATTTTAGTCTCAAGAGGTCAGAGGTCCAAGGCCTCTGTGGATGAAGTGCTCTTGTGTTTGCCTGTGTGAACAAAATTGTTTACAAAACTTGCCTTCTGTTCAAAGGAGAAGTAAGATCACGACATCACGGTAAGCAAGCATAACAAATTATCTCCCCTTGGGAAGTATTTCACAATTGTTGATGCATGTTGCAAACAAAGCTGAATGCTGCCTTTACTGTGCATAAATTTTCTACAAAATTACAGACATGCAAACTCTTATGATTTTGCCGCAAGTCTTACGAAAATTAGTTTATAATACGGCATTCTAGAGAAAACTACGGAAAAAGGATCATTGCCGAAATATCCAGATAATTGGTTTATCCATGTTTTATTTGGATCTGGGTTTCATGTTAAAATTAGTGAAACTAGATATTGAACCAGACTAACTTTACATCATCATCCCAGATGCTTTAAACTGCACCTATTTGTTCATGTGAAGCATCTGCATGATCAAACTCTTGATTATATCATTTTTTTAATGGCATCCAGAAAGTGATGTATGTTTAAGACGAAAAGGGAAAATAAGCTTCTAGAAAAGTGTTAATAATCAACACAGAGGAGGATTTAGATTCTTATGAATAAAAGCTGCAAAGGACACAATTACATTTATTGGACATCTTGTACCAATTTGAGTATGTCTCATGGCGATAGATATGATTGCCGTCATCATGTGAAATGGAAACAAATTTCTAAGAATTATGTAAAGTTAAGAGATAGCAACAAGCTATTGAGCTGCATAGGGTTTGGAACTTTAGTTTGTGAAACTCTACTAGTGGTAAATAAAGTCTACATGTACTTTACAAACTTTTAAGTGGAACATAATGTTTATCGTCCATGTATCAAACCTTTAAATACGTTTTCCAGCTTTACAGTAGTAGTTATTGATATTTTATTACACCTTACTGAACAGTGGTCAATCTTATTTAAAAAAATCAACTGCGTTACTGAGACGGACTCATTGGGGTCTGAATTTGTTAGGACTGATGTGATGAGCAACCTATTAAAATGTCTGCACAAGTCTCATAGAAGTGAAGTTACTTGGCATGTGGTCCCCGGCAAAAAAAGTATTAACACTCAGCCAATTACTGCAGTTATCACTGCTATCCACAATATCCAAAGTGATGTGGCAGTGATGTATTGAAAATCTAACCATCATGTGTGCACATGACCTCTTGCCACTCAGTATATTTGAGAGGGAGGCATTCAAAGGTTCTTGTGTCAAATTAAGTCCTTTGTGCAATGTGCCAAGAAAACACTAAAATTTTCAGATGTATTTGTGTTACAACCAATTATATTATTGTGTTCCATCTGAGATGATTTCCACTGCGTGACAAGAGCCAGGCATCTTACTACACTGGTGTGGTGGGGAAAACATTTGTGCCTGCATACTAATGCTAACTGAGTGCCATTTATCTGAATAGTTCACAGATACTGAAAGAGAAAATTAAGAAAATGTCTGAAATTGTTCCCTTGTAAATTCTAGGTGACTCAATTTGCAAGTTACTGCATTATGACTATGAGATAATACTGTTGTGCACTTTCTTGTAGCAAAGGAATATGCATTTTGCAACTTTTGGTCTACATACACAGTTGATGTGAAGGAAATTTATGTACGAAGACAGATTCAAATCACCTGGATAGGTTGTTTATACAAGTTTACTTTTATCTTGATAATATTAATGTCATTTATTTAATCATCAGAGCAAGGATCCAATCTGTGATACTCTTTCTTTGTATTATTTTTGGGTACATATATAGTTGTCCTTCATTCGAAATTGAAGCTGAAGGTTGGGTTAACAGGCAACTAGCTTTATCACGTAATCTGATTTATTATTGAAATTACATTTGGTTTTGGTGCTTTATGGCAAGACAAAGTAGTTTATTTAGTGCCAAGGCAATTGGAGTCAAATGCATTGCCCAAGGACAATACACAATAGCTAACCCAGGCTAGTCTGTTAGTAGGATACAAACTCACTCCCTTTCGTTTGTGAGTCTGGCACACTAGCCACTGAACCACACCACAGCTCCCAGGAAAAGACTTATTTCCAGAATTAATTAAGGAGACTTTACATATCAATATCCTTAATGAACATAACTAACATTTGGTACAAATTGCCAGTTCTAGCATGCAGGAGGAGTAATCGAGTTTCAGTAATTGTGTTCCAATGGTTGTCTGAACGTCTGATTTCTTTTAAACATGATAGTCTTAGACAAAGGTATAAAATGATTTCCTCGCAATCAAATTTTGTCTACATTGCATATGTCCCCCATGCTTAGTGAATTGGCTTGCATTTGGGCTCAGGAAAGAACCTATTGATTTTTTAATCATAAAGGTTCATGGTCAGATGAAAAGTTATTTCTGCCAAATAACATTAGTTGATATCATAGACTTAGACCAGTCTTTATGGTTAGATTTATAAAGAAGCCTAGTAATTATGGGATCAAAAGGTCTTTGGTCAAGGTGTCTGTGATTGAAGAAGAAAATAAAATATAATTTCAGTTTCCCATGTAGAGAACTAGTTGACACTAAGAAGAAGTAAAACATGTTGTTCAAAGTACTTGTGTTTATGCCGGCAATTCAGTTTACTAGTTTTCCACCAAAACTTCAAACATAAAACTTGAAGATGTATTTATAGTACTAGTTTCACACCAAAACTTCACATATAAAATTAGAAGTTGCATTTGTAGTACTAGTACATAGCTGCCAAATCTCACGAATTTGGTGTGAATTTCACAACTTTTTCAGCGAGGCACGGATTCACGCTGCATGCTAAAAAATCACTAATTCCCCAATTCTAAATTATTTTAAATCTTTAATTAAAAAAACCCTGATTTCCTGTTAAGCGATAGTCGTGATATCGTCAGTTGCCGAAACAGTCCGGTACTGCTGATAGCGATATTAGTAGAACTACACCGATTGGTACTGTTGGCCCAGTAGCAAGCATTTTAGCGTATTTTAATCTATATGTAGAAGAGTAGTTTTACAAATGCTTTTGAGGGAAACTGGGGCCTAACCGGAATTTTGTTCCTCGCATGAGCCACAAAAACTGATTTGAATTACCATTTGGCACCGCATCTTGAAAATCTATTCACCAACAAGGAAAAAGAAATGTATTGCACAAAAAGTGAAGTTTAGTTTGGAAAATACCAAAAATTGGCCGTGCATTCAGCCATCAAACATTGTTATCCATCATGCTTTTTGCACGCAGTGTTCCAAAAATGTTAGCATTGGGCATGATGGCAGAGACAATGTGAGGAGGCGCATTGGTAGCAAAAAGCACATAGAGGTTGGGAAAATGAAGAACTTTCAGCAGATTTCAGCTCTCACAGAAGGCCTGCAAGCTACCAGTGCTGAAGCATTGTTTGTGAGTTTTCTTGTTGAACACATTTTTCCTTTGTCAGCTGGAAACCATGCAAAACATTTGTTCTGACAAACATTCCCGGACTCGAAGACATGACAAAATTCACTAATTTTTATCCCTATTTTCACTAATTGCGAGCCTGGAGGGTTGTCAGCTATGCTATAGTATTCCACTAAATCTTCACACATAAAACTTGAAGATTCATTTGTATAAGTCATGAGTAGATCAATGTAGGAAGAAAGGACTTCTTGTCTCGAAGTATCTACCACACTAATTTTGATTGTAGCCTATTGAGGTAAAGGTGAATTTCAGAGCAGTTTAGAACATTCGACAGTTAATGTAAAAAGAGTATTAGTCTATATTGGGTCTATTAACTCAATCTCCATTTCATCACTCTCAGAAATATTATGAAGAGAATGGTACCATAAAAAGAGACTATAAATTCCAGATATTTTCAACACCTTTGTGCAGGTAAGTTACATCCTTTGAATGTTACATGACTTTTGGAAAGCAACATTGAAGGTTACTATTGGAACTGGTGATATTGCTTTGTTCTAATATCTTTTTCCTGTCTACAGTGGACTTGACATTTTTACTTCCTGTTGAATCCTTTCTACTGTAAAACATCATGAATACTTCATTTAAATGTTATGCAATACTTGTTGTTACTGTCAGATGTTGATTTCATGTCTAAATCTTTCTCAGATGCAATTAGAGATGCACAGGAAACAGAGGCCTTGAAGAAACAGAAGGAGGAGGAGTTCAGTCTTGGTAATTTATGTAACTGCTATATCACCTGATTCTGTTTTTTGCCCCTTTTCAAGTCGTCCAAGTGATTAATTTTACCGCAAAATCAAAATCCCAATTACTGCTTTACATTTGTCTGTGACTGTGAATGCTTTGTGCCATGCCTTCCCATGCTATATGTTCTTTGCCTTGAATGTTGTCCAGTTGTCATTGATGATGTTTAAGATATGTTCTTTGCCTTAAATGTTGTCCATTTGTCTTTGATGGTATTTAAGATATGTTCTTTGCCTTGAATGTTGTCCATTTGTCTTTGATGGTATTTAAGATGCCATATGCAAATGTAATTGTTGGTGTAATGGATAAACATCAGTAGAGAAATCTGGTCTCTTCTAGAAACTAGGAATTTTCCTAAGTATATTAATAGGGTAATATCAAAAATAAATAATGCAGCAAAATGTTTTATTGCTGAGAGATATTATATCCTGCCAGTAGTACATAGTAAGAGTCTAGTTGGAGCATGCTAGTACATGTATATTCATCGTCCAAATTAATTAATTGGTGAACGGACTAATTAGGTGCTTATTTTGATTGAATGACCAAATAAGGTTTATTTTGTTCCATCGGTTCTTGATACAGAGGTGTTCCTGGCATGTATCTAGGATGTACAGTTGGAAAATCTTGCTTAAATTAACAATTTGCAAAGATGTTTTAATATGTGTGGCCCGATTTTCAAGAGTCGGATATACTTTTTTTCTTCAAGAAATGTAGGAATTATCCATTTTGATGCTGAATGATGTTACCGTTGTAAACCAGTAATTTAGCAATGAAAAGCAATGGTTACTGAGGAATGATGAATTTTGAGTTGAACTAACCCTCAGTGAACTGAAGGTGCCAGGATTTACTTAAATAAGGACAAAAGGCATCTGAATAATCATAGTATGGATAAAGCAATTAGAGTCATAGCTCTGAAACAATGTCAATATAGGCTGCCAACTATGAAGGGTTGTTTTGAAAATTTGGCTTCCAGTTCCCTGTCGACACTGTTTGAATAGAGATGCTGAGCACTGATTGTTATGGTAGCCAGGCATCGAATCCCCAGTTATACATATTAGGGGTCATCGTTTTACATTGTAGGAACACACAGACCTGCCAAAACTTAATTTGCCAGCCATTCAGATCGCTTTATTGTATGTTGTTTAATTTTTCATACATGAAAAAGATGTCCTCCAAAAGTACAAAAAAAATGTGTACAAATAATTTTCAATTTGGGGAATAATTTATGTACAAAAAAATACTGGACCTGACATTGAGAAGGATTTTAAAACATTTACATGATTGCTAATATATAATTCATGATATATAATTCATGTACAAAAGATGTAATTGCATACTTGGTGACCATTATATTTTTGGGGTAACCATTAACATTTTATAACGAAATTCTGCTCTATGCTCGGCTGTATGGATTACAATTTTTTTGGTTCATTCAAAAAGTTCTTAAAAAATGTAGTGAAGTTTTTGTCATTTTTCTTATCACCTTTCATTCGACTTTTACATTTGAGAAGATTTTTAAAAAGATGAACGCTATGTAAGAATATTGTGAGAATACTTTCCTTTTTTGTGCTATTTATAGCAAATGTATATGACCCATTTCTAAGAAAAGAATAGAACTTCAAAAAATTAGATTCAGTGGAGTTTGGCAGGAAACCAGACTATCTTTATAGGAGTACCTCTAATGCTTTAATCTGTATGTAGTTTTTCACGAAACAGATCTGCATGATCAATCTGTTGCTTTTTGAATTTTCTAAAAATGTCGACCAACAAAGGATACATGTTCAAATCACAGGGGACAATAAACCTTTTAGATAGTTTATATAGTTGGCACAGAAGAATGAAATGGAATATTCAGATTCTAAAAAGGAAAGGAAAGACAACAGTTTCATTTATTTAACGTCTATTGTTGATTTGAGAATACATCATGGCAGGAAAGATGATTGCTGTCGCCATGTAAAATTTAAAAAAAAGAAAATGAAAGCCAATAATTACATGAAATTGCAAAATAGAAAGTAGCCATGAAGTTCCATAGTGTTGTGAGCTATTGAAACTGTGCTGGTAGTAATTACAGTTTATGTATTTCATAAACTCCTTACTTGAAGATAGTGTTACCATTGCTACATCAGTCTCCAGTCACACTTCAGAACTTTTTGAATGCATGTTTTCCAATTTGACCACATCAGTAGGTAATATTTTGTTACACCGTACTGCAAATTGGTCTGACTTGATAGGAAAATATCAACTACCTCACTGAGAAAGGCAAATTGGTCTGACTTGATAGGAAAATATCAACTACCTCACTGAGAAGGCAAATTGGTCTGACTTGATAGGAAAATATCAACTACCTCACTGAGATGGTAAATTGGTCTGACTTGGTAGGAAAATATCAACTACCTCACTGAGAAGGCAAATTGTTCTGACTTGATGGGGAAATATCAACTTCATTACTGAGAAGGCAGATTGGTCTGACTTGATGGGGAAATATCAAATACATTACTGAGAAGGCAAATTGGTCTGACTTGATGGGGAAATATCAATTACATCACTGAGAAGGCCAATTGGATTGAAAGGTCTGCTAATTTGATATAATGGGTCTGAAGATATGGATCCACACCATTTTGTTCTATTGTTGAATTTGAATGATGGGTGTAGACTTTGATGATAGTAATGTCACTGCATCGTACTTGATAATCCACAGTATCATGACTCTACATTTTCTTCTTATAATATCAAAGGACAAATTGTGTATTAGACGTGTTTTCGGAGAGTCTTCGGTTGTACATTTTATGTGACAGCAACGTGTGTTCATTCAGTGTTGCATAAGAACTTGTGGATGGACATAACAGTGATTGACTGTATTTTGGAAGTGCAGCCTGGTTAAGTTTCTTTTGTGGCATTGTAAAGAAGAAATGAAACTTTAAAACCTGAACTAAAGAAATGGATAATGGATTTTCATAGTCATATTTTAACTGTAAAGAAGCAATTGATATATTGTAGAACTATTGTTATGCTTGCATTATTAGTTTTAATTTATGCTCTGTTAATAAGCCCCATCTATGACAAAATTTCCCCCTCCCATATTATGAGGGGCTTGAAGGGGTGATATTGCCCTAGTGTGCTAAATCCTTGATGCAACCCAATTATGAAATAAACATTGCCATCTTAGAAATTATTAAGACCGCTTTCTGGTGAACATTGTTAATAATTTATTTTGTAGCTTTAGAAAAGGAGCTCAGTGAAGCAACAGGCAGAGAGGTATGCACCTATAAATACGATAATGAAGTGGACAGGAAAGGAAGACAGGAAACGAGATTCATCACCGATGACAAGGAGAATTTTCAACCGAGTGAGTTTTCCTTTGCAATGTTCTTCAGTGCAGATGTGAATGAAAAAAGTCCTTCTCTGGAGAGGGAAACAAATAGAATTTGGACAGTCGGCTCATTTATCAACATGACATTTATGTGCTAGTGACATCTGTTGGCCAGTTGACAAGCCTAACAGTATACATAAATAGGGCTTTGCTGAAGAGAATGTTAAAGTGAATGTAGTTTAGAGACTTTGTCAAATTTAACCTAAATATGTTATTCATTTTGGGGATTAAAAGATCATGGAACACTGCAGTAGAATGCTTTATATGAGAATGCTTGTTTTGCCTGCAAGAGAAATAAATTGTGATAGGCAAGACAAAAGGCAGGTACAAGATTTTGAGTATAGCATTTCCAAGGAATGTCAAGATGGCATTATCTATTACCTTACCAGATACATTAGTATTTGCACCAAGGTTACATGGAGGATATGAGTGGATCACAGGTTTACAGTTCAAGGGTTTGTTGACTTACAATTGATGAAGGGTAAGAAGAACTGATGTTCCATGGGTGAGATTAGTGTTCAACTGACCTGGCTGAAATTTCACCCCTGAAAGCTCGTTGGTATCACCCCTCATCCATCTGTCTGTTACTGTTCTGAATGATATAATTCTGAGCTGATTTTGATTAATCTTTATATTGGACAAATTCTGTAGTGAACGAGATCCGCGCATATTAATGTGCTGCCGATGCTTATGATTGGCTTAGTGTGTTGTTAGCACAGGGCCATATTTCTAAAGCGCTCACCATTATGGATCATTGTCATCTTATCTCTGTGTGATTTCAAGTCTCGGGCTTGGCCAATGTGGGTATGTGAGAAAGCTTGCTAGTAGCTTCCCGTGAGTCAGTGGTTCTTTCTGGGTTTTTCCCAGATTCTTCCTCCACCATTTATACTGGCTGCCATGTATAGCCTATCTTGTGCTGAAAAATGGTGTTAAACCCTATAACAACAACTGTTACCACTCAGGGGCCATATTTCTGATCAGATTTTGGTCAGACTTTGTGGATCTTATATCATCTTCATCTCTGACAGATTTGATAATAAGAGATCCTTGCATAATAATCAGGTGATCTTTCAGCTGATTCACAATGATTGCTACCACACTAGGAACCATATTTCTTGTCTGAATCTGATCAAACTTGGAATGTGGGCTCATTAAAATATCTTATTTCAATGTGATCTTAGATGAGTTCAATATTATTGTAGTGTTTTGTCCAAGTGGCTAAGATTGTTGCCACTCTGGAGATTGAGATTAAATTGGATCTTGCAAAAATGTTTTAAATAAGCTTCCATCATCATGGCTTGTAACAAGCGAGATTTGTCCATGTTAATGTGGTGATCTTGCATCGAGTTGGTAGAACTTGTTGCTTCACCAAAGACCATACTTCTCAAGCAGATTCAGTAACATTTGGTAAATGGGTTACAGAACCATACATGTTAATTGTGTCTTTATTGTTCAAACTTGAGAAATAGTCAAAGTTTACATGATTCAGAGGTTTGGACTTAGGCTTCTTTTCAATCAATACTAAAGTAGCCATAATAATGTTATGCTGAGGAGACTTTCCCATGAGCAGCATTATTGCAAATATTTACTGTAGTTTCAAAAATTCAAATCAGTTTGATTACCAATTTCACATTTTTTCTGAGTTCCTCAAGAATCATTATTAGTTGGGTCTCCTGGGATATCTTTACTAGAAAAGCTTAAATTAGTTTAAACAATAAGTTGTTACAAATGAAGCATTTGTTTATTTATGTCTCATGCGATGTGTTCAAGTGTTTTACAGATAATGCATGTTCAGTAAACAGGTTTTTAAATTTGCTAGTTTTTATTTTTAACATTTTTACTATTACGTTTATAAGACAGGTGAAGAGTATTAAGCACATTGATCCTGCATTTTTAAATTTCCTGCAGTATCAGAACTGCACTGATTTAGCAAGTTTAAAAAAACTGCTAACCTTGTGGGAGGTGGAGTTTATTTGATGCCATAGTTTTTATTATCCCACAGTTTTAAGGTATTCATTAAGATGTGAATAAACGATAAGTTTTAGATTATTTTCCTTTAAAGATTATATTTTAGATCTATGCCCATTACATTTTGTTTTTCGGTTTTACGTTAAAATTACAATCTTTTCAGTTGACTTGATGAGCAAGGGTGCCACAAGCACACCCATAAAAAAGAATGGTTTAGTGCCAAAGGTAAGTTTGCAGTTCACACTTCTTTGTCAGTTCCTTTTTGTATCTGCCTGTATTTTGTCAAGGAAGAGACATGGCAGAATTACCCAAAAACCTAATTAGCACAATTGCATCTTCATTACATATTCCTCTAGCTCTGACCTGTTTTTGAAATTTTGCAAGGAAAAAAAAAACGATTGGGAAATTATTGGTCACTGTAATAAGAGTTGTGAGACTTTGCTTTCAAGACTGCCAGTTCCTGGTTTTGGGCTCTTGCTTTTCAAAATCAACAATTTTCTGCGTTTTGGGATTTTGAAGAAGCACGGCAATGAACTTAAATTTTCAAAATCCTGTAAGGAATTATATAATGATCATGAATCAGTCTTTTTCATGTTTATATGGAACTGATGCTGTATATATACATGCCACTTATTGATTTTTGTTGCTGCAAATATAAATTAAAAATTGTCATGAAGGTTGATAACATGTATTCAGTGCGCATTGTGTTTCACAGTGCATTTTTGTGTGTGCATGAATATTAGTATTAAAGTAACTAGAACCTATTAGCATATTTATTTTCCATTTTTATTTGTCCCGAGTTTGTAATAGATGTGTACTATACACAGCCCTCATTATTCTTATTATTATTATCATGGAAGGAAACGATCATGTTCATGGTATCTATTCAAATAACTCACCACGACCTCCAAACATGTTTATGGAACACAGCTATACAAAGTCCTCATTATTATTATTATTATCAGTTAAATATATTCATGCTGTGGGTACATACTTGTCTAATCTCCAGAGTATGTCGATCGATGACAGGAAGGCTTTGATTTGTAATAAATTTGCAGTAGCTACTCAGTCTAAACTAGTGGGAGGAAAGTAATGCAATGTGACACAGTTCATTTTATTTGGTCTTGAATGAAAATGGTGTCTTTCAGATGTACCATACCTTGAATATCTTATCACTGTTCCTCCGAAATAGACTGGCACAAGATTTTCAGTTAAAGAGTTGGTATGTTGAGTTGATCCTGAAATGAAAATGCTTTCAACCTGACCAGGCATGGCTGCCATGATGGATGATTTAAACATCATATTTTACTGATCTTAAATGGTCATCTCTGCATGATTTTAAATGGTCATCTCTGCATGGTGATTTGCTAAAAGACTATATGTAATTGGTTATGGGACGATCTGGTGACCAACATGGCAGCTATCTTGAAAATATTGTTAGTGCTACTTCTGAACATTTGGTCTTATCAACATGGGGTTTTCAGTAAATGACTTTGTTGGTCTTAAATAAAACTGGTACACCTCAGACGTTGTGCAGGTAATTTCTACATCTAAATGGAGTCTCATAAGGACATGCATTCTTTTTTTTACTTAAGACTTCAGATAATATGTTGACCGGAATAAAAATGGTTCTGCTCTGACCTGATTGTTGCTAGCATTGTAGCCATTTAAAAAATGTAACTGCTACTCATCTTAAACAGCTGGTTATATCAACATGGGTTACCCACTAAAACACAGTGATGGACAAAACATCTGGTTATATCAACATGGTTTACCCACTAAAACAGTATTGGACAAAACAGCTGGTTATATCAACATGGTTTACCCACTAAAACAGTGTTGGACAAAACAGCTGGTTATATCAACATGGTTTACCCACTAAAACAGTGTTGGACAAAACATCTGGTTATATCAACCTGGGTTACCCACTAAAACAGTGTTGGACAAAACATCTGGTTATATCAACATGGTTTACCCACTAAAACAGTGTTGGACAAAACAGCTCGTTATATCAACATGGATTACCCACTAAAACACAGTGATGGACAAAACATCTGGTTATATCAACATGGGTTACCCACTAAAACACAGTGATGGACAAAACAGCTGGTTATATCAGCATGGGTTACCCACCAAAACACAGTGATGGACAAAGCATCTACTTATATCAACCTGGGTTACCCACTAAAACACAGTGATGGACAAAACAGCTGGTTATATCAACATGGCTTACCCACTAAAACAGTGTTGGACAAAACAGCTGGTTATAGGGCCTTAAAATTTGTGATAAGGCCCTAAGAGGCTCTAAAAAGTTCTTAAATTTCAGTTTGAATTTTTTTAATGAATCATGAAGAAATAGATACACAGCCCTCAGTTTATTTTTCAGGTGGATTGCATCCTTTTCTAAAACCTGGAATGTTGTCTGCCTTGTACTGCAACTGGTACTGTACTAGTTATTGCAAATGATTTCCCATTGCTTGATGTTGCCTGCCACTAAATCGATACTTAAACTCGTATAGAATATTCAGTAAGCCCACAGAGTAGATGCTTGGTTTTATTTGAAGTTCAGGAAGCCTAAGCATTTGATTGATGACGATAAATATTAGACTGGTGTTTTTAAATATATTAGTTGCTAAATTTGCTATTTACCAGTCATATTGTAACATGAAAATTGTTATCAAATCATCAACTTCAACCTGCATTATTGCTCTCACTTTTTAGGAATCATAACTCAATATCAAATGTCTGAGGTATTCATTTAGTAGGAATTATAACACAATATTGAAGTCCAGTATCAAGCAGCACATTGTATTGAGTTAAAAGGAACCATAAGCAATATTAATGGTCCAATGTGTTGAGTTAAAAGGAACCATAATGCAATATTAAAGGTCTGATATATCGAGTTAATAGTAAGTGTAATGCAGTATGAAAGTTCTGATGTATTGAGTTAATAGGAACCATAAGCAATATTAAAGGTCCAATGTATTGAGTCAAAAGGAACAACAATGCAATATTAAAGGTCTTATGTATTGAATTAATAGTAACAATAATGCAATATTAAAAGTCCGATGTATTGAATTAATAGTAACAATAATGCAATATTAAAAGTCCGATGTATTGAATTAATAGTAACCATAAGGCAATAATAAAGGTCCAATGTATTGAGTCAGTAGGAACAATAATGCAATATTAAAGGTCCGATGTATTGAATTAATAGTAACAATAATGCAATATTAAAGGTCCGATGTATTGAATTAATAGTAACCATAAGGCAATAATAAAGGTCCAATGTATTGAGTCAGTAGGAACAATAATGCAATATTAAAGGTCCGATGTATTGAATTAATAGTAACCATAAGGCAATATTAAAGGTCCGATGTATTGAATTAATAGTAACCATAAGGCAATAATAAAGGTCTGATGTATTGTATTAATAGTAACCATAAGGCAATATTAAAGGTCCGATGTATTGAATTAATAGTAACCATAAGGCAATAATAAAGGTCTGATGTATTGTATTAATAGTAACCATAAGGCAATATTAAAGGTCCGATGTATTGAATTAATAGTAACCATAAGGCAATAATAAAGGTCTGATGTATTGTATTAATAGTAACCATAAGGCAATATTAAAGGTCCGATGTATTGAATTAATAGTAACCATAAGGCAATATTAAAGGTCCGATGTATTGAATTAATAGTAACCATAAGGCAATATTAAAGGTCCAATGTATTGAGTCAGAAGGAACAATAATGCAATATTAAAGGTCTGATGTATTGTATTAATAGTAACCATAAGGCAGTATTAAAGGTCCGATGTATTGAATTAATAGTAACCATAAGGCAATATTAAAGGTCCAATGTATTGAGTCAGAAGGAACAATAATGCAATATTAAAGGTCCGATGTATTGAGTTAATAGTAACAATAAAGCAGTATTAAAGGTCCGATGTATTGAATTAATAGGTACCATAAAGCAGTATTGGCAGTCTGATGTATTTAAATAGTAGGAATCATATGACAGCATTGAAGTTCTGATGGGAAGGGATTAATAATTGAATTACCATATATTTTTGTCAGAGTAAGATATGCATACATTTCAAGCAAGTGCAAGTAATGTGGTAGAAACCAGGAAAGACCCGATAATTATTTGATCATGCATTAAGATGTAGACTATTACAAATTTTACTCTTACTCAAATCACCTTTTTCCGTGTTAAGGTTTGACTCGCCAATTTTTATGCGACCGGATAACGTTTTTCCCTCTTGCAGGAGAAGGACGTGAACATAGATCCTGAATTCCAAAATACTAAGATCGTAGGCACTGCCAGTGTAGCATCATCAATGCCACTCCTTGCAAACTCCACCACTCATCTAATTAGTTCCCAAGGCTACACTAATTCTTCTTGTGATGGTGAGTAGGCCAACATCAGTATCTTTGAATTTCTTTATATATTTTTAAAAAAATGGGATTTATAAATGCATTTGTTTTATGCTAAAGTGTGAGAGAAGTTGGATGTGGAAGTGGTAGTGAATTTGGGAATGAATGCTTAGGGAGAATTGATTGTGTAAATTTTGCAGAAAGAGAGGAACTGTAAAATAATGTAAGCATTGATTTTGCAGTGTCAGAAGGTTGGTGTACTCCTTGATTATTTTCCCATTTACATATTTCAAAAGATAATAGAAAAATAAGAAAAAGATTGGTGGCATAAATTGCACACAACACGGGTAGTTACTAGATGGAGTAGCATTTCTTTACTGATGCACTAATTAGTCTTTTTACTTTTATACCTGTTGTTGCAGTGATAAATAAAGTAATACATGGAAAAATTTCCATTTATCTAAGAATAAAAATACTCCTTAAATGTCTTTACAAAACAAATCTCACAGGCAGTATGAGTCATGTTTTGACTAAAAAAACGTGTTGTGAGGAGGTCATTGTACAGAGTCAGTACTTTGCTTTTGAAAGATCAGTTTAGACTCTGGCATTTTAACAGATGGCAGATCTTGATCTGTAATGTATCCAACTGGTTGCACATCATAAATATACCATTTATGTTTTGTCCACACGAGCCCTCACCATGAAGTGAATTTTCAGAATAGCATTAACAATGATCTCCATTTGGTGTTGTTGGTACTTTGTTTTTACAGACCAGTAAGTGGAAACTTCCCCTAAAATGGACCCTTTATAACCTGCTTTACTTAACGTTTTTAAAAATTGCATCCTTTCTAATTTCCCGTTTACAAAGAATTTTACTCTTTCAACAGATGGTAGTTAATTCTTGAGGTTTGAACAATGTTTGGTAGATGTATTAAGGAAAGAAAGAAAGGAAAATAAATCTTACCCTGTACTTCTGAAAATTCTTTTGATGATCAAAGTAATGTTTTCCAAATATGGACTTCCTCATGTATTTTATAGTTTGTTACATATCAAAGACATTGTGATATGAATCATGATACAACATGGCTAGTGATATTGAATATTGTTTACTGACCATTCAGATATATTTTGGTCCCAGTAATGTCTAGTTTAGGAAAGTTCTGATGAAAATATGTAGCAATTAGGACAATTATTTTAAATATTTGATTATGTTTAGCTGAGCAACCTTGCAAATAAATAAACTTTTCTTTTCCAGCCAAAAAATTAAAATTCAAGAAGTATGGTATTGGTACTGTTATTACACTCACCCTCCCATTTTACCTTGTCACACCTGTTCAGTCCAGTATATTTTTTGCACATCATTTTTAAAACTGATTTATATTTTACATTTTTGCTTTAGAGTCATGTTTGGCTTGTGTTAGTGTATCTATTAAGCCAGTTCTGATGTTGTTACTAGATTTGGGTGTCAAATGTTAGTAATTAGAGCTTATCTGCATTTTTCCCCAACAAAAGCAGATACAAAGCTGAGTGAATATTTCTCTTACACACCATTTCATCTAGACATGTGAGCTTAATAAAGTGGCACATGTAGGTACACTGCCTAATCATTTTAGTATGCCCAGAAATTAAGCAGGAGTGTATGTGGATCCATATTTTTGTTTTAGATGATGTAAAAATAAAACCAGTCCCAGTTTTTGCTGTATGTGTATATATTCACTGGAAAATGGTATTAAGAAAATATTTATATGCCATCTATCCTCACTTATAAGTCTGACGACCTCCCCATTTTAGGGCTGCAAAAATGTGAATTCCTTTTTGACCCTCCTATAAGTTGAGGTAATTTTTTGCAAGTCAACACCATGTGTAATGGGTGACATGTGACTGTTGAATCTGAGTTGCAGGTGGTGAAAAATAAACAAGTCAAACTGGATAGATGGATAGACATAGCGATAGGAAAAATAAAGACAATACCAATGTAGAATAAACACATTTGTATTACTGATTTAAATATTTACAAATAAATTGACAGCTTATATTTTGTCCATCTTCCTTCTATGTATTACACACCTGTTGAGCTATTAAATAAATCCCTGGACTTTTCACTTTTCTGCCTTTATAAATTCTTTTGACCCATCTACAGTCGACATTTACCCCTTTTTATGCATATTTCCACATTTGTTTAATAGTCTCAAAATAAGCCAAAAAGACACTGCCCTAGAACTCACTCATTCAAACCAATCTACCTGTTTGCATAAGGGCTTTCAATTGTTCATATTTTCTTCATAAGTCTGCACTGTTAAAAAGAATTTAACAAGAAAAGGTCGATTTATAAGCGAGTATATATGTATCAGCTGTTAATGCCCAGAAATTTGGAAAGCTTGAAATATGATATTATGGCATTTTGTGTTCATGTATATCTGATCACAATGGTTTATTTTCGTTTAATTCAGCTTGATTAAAACTTGGCATCTCAATTAGACATTCTTTGTTTTCTAACATTAATTGCTTTGGAATCAATAAATTCAGTTTTAAAAATGGAATCAAAATTGTTATAAAGGGACTACATTTTCTAGTATGTGTTTGACCATGATGGTTACATAAGACAGTTTTGGAATTCTTTACACATTGGTAAACTCTAGACAGGACTACTTTTGCTTTCTAATCTGGTGTCTGATATACTTTCCACTCAAGTTATTTTATAAACCACGTGCACAAACACCCATGTGACTTCAACTGAAAATGTGTAATTCCTGATAAAGTTTCCATTAGAAAGCTTAAGCAATGTAATTGCACATTCCTTCTGCACTCAAACCTTACCTATGTAGCCAAACAAAGTATATGTCAGGCTTTAGAAGTGTAACAAAGTCGAGCTTGCACCCCTTTGAGACTGAAATGGGTTAAAAGAAAACCACAAAACTTGTATGTTCAATGATACGAAATGTATTAAAGTGTATATGCTTATTCTCTCATTCTCACACCAGGGACAATGAATAATATGGTATAACAGTGAAATATTCAGTGAAATGCGTAGCAGTCGGTACTTCATTGATTAACTTTAGTAACGATACTACCACTGTCAGATTTTAGCAGTAAAGTACTACCATAATTAACTAGTAATCATATTTCCCTGTCAGATTTTAGCAATCAAGTAACCCTATGATTATTAAAGTAATGACGCTCTACTTTGCTAAACTTCAGCGGTTAGACACTACTTTGCAAAAAAATACCTTATGACTAAAAAATCACATGAAAGATGGTATTATTATTTTCCCTCAACATAATAGTCTCCATGTGTGGGGCTAACTGGTGACTCAGACCCTATGTACAACAGTATGGCTGCCAAACAGCTGGATGGGTAAAACTGGTAACCATTCACCCATCTGCCTCAGGTCAGGTCCAACACCATGTAGTCACATCACCAAGTCAACTGTAAAATTACTATACTCCAAGGCACTCGTATTTGTTCATATCCACTCTCAGATAGATACTCCTTGTCCCATCTAACTAGTTAAATGTAAGAATACTTTAGAATGATCTCTATTTCACGGCTGCTTGTAGGGATTAAAATGATCAAGGTTTTTTAAGTGTACATTTTACTTGTTAGTATTATAAGTTCCAAGGCAAAACATACTCTTTAATAAATACCCAACCATGATCATTTAATTCTACAAATAAAAATATAAACATTCAACAACCTTCAGACTATTTAAAGATAGCTGTCTATTTAAATGAAATTGTTGTATTGTTTTGACAGGAAACTAGAAAAGCCTAATGATTGCATTAATGGTCTTTCTCTTGTAGTCTAATATAGACACAGTTACTTTCTTATTAAAATTCTTGCATGTCATGGTTACTATGGCATTAGTGAAATATCATATAAACTTGAATCTGTTTAATTTAAAGTTGCTGTCTTTTCTGGTATGCCAGTGTATTTGTTTTTAGTACCATCAGTAGAGACGAAAATTATTAAGATATTGAAAGATGAATAATATGTAATTTACACCACCACCCCAACCCCCCCTCCCACCCCGGCCTGATGGATGATTTGCCCTCATGTTGCCCTCCATGATAAGAGTCAAATGGAATAGTCCTTAGTAAACTCTGTTTAGGCAGTATTAAGTATTCACAGCCAGGGGAATGGTGATGGACAGTGGGGGGTGTTATTGCAAATGATATTACAGAAAAATTTGCTGTCACCCTACCCACACCTTAATTTTATAATATAACCTTCGGGTTTAAAACCAATTTGTTTACCACCATGTTTAGGACCAAGAGAAAGGTATAAAAGTTCTAAAAATGCACAGGCACAGTAATCCATTTATAAGTAGGCATAAGATAACATGTTTGGCTAAAAGCATTCGCACAATGAAGAATGTACTACAATAGTAGTAGTTGTTTAAAAAGGGACAATTATGATAATATTCAGTCTAAGGTTGTCAGCCTTGTGATAGAAAATTCTGAAATAAGGCATTAACTTCCCAACTGAAGTACAAATTAGTTCTAGAATTTCTTTAAAATATGTTCATTTTATTTATTGGTTTATTTATTGGCTTACCCAAGTTACCATAGTAATGCTTGTCACTATCATCAGCAGTGGTAACAGTGTTTAAGTACACGAGGATTACCATGGTAATACAAGGGATATTTGCAATATCAACATGCTGTACAGCAGTGTTCTTTATTAATGAACCATCAGTGCATCCCCTTGAAGTGCTCAGTGTGCACATTCACAATTTATACTGGCGGTAATGTATAGCCTGGTGTGTGCTGAAAAGGGACTTAGACCCCAGCAGACCAAGACTAAGAAAAATAAATGGTATATTTATTGTCAGGTTCAAAGAAACAAATGTAGTAACAAAATATTCAGACCTGTACATCATTTTAATGGCAAGGCAGTGGCAATAACAATGGTGAAGTTAAAGTGAACTGGGGCTAGCATGTTAAGGTGTATATATATATATATATATATATATATATATATATATATATATATATATATATATATATATATATATATAATGTTCTGTGTTAAGTATGTGCAATTCAAATAGAATCCGAAATAGATAAACACAAGGTTGTCTGGAACACCTGCTTATTTTGTATTTCTCACCTGCACGTACATGTATTGATGAAAACAACTGTTCTTGTGCATCGTCATTATAGTCATCACTATTTGTGTAGGCTTTAATACTGAGACAGCTTTTTAATGTTATGGTCCACTTCTTGTACTTTTTTTGCTGTTGTCTTGATGAAATTTGATATGTTGTAACATGCCTGCAAGTCTAGGATATTTTGCTTTTATTATAAAACAAGTCTTTGTGGCTAAAAGCGGATTTAGAGAGTGTTTGGGAGTGCTCAGTTAAAGCTTCCTTTTTTCAGTTAAAATGGTGCACTTTTCATTGTTAAATCATAAATGATGACAAACCATCCTTTTTCAACTGTAACCCCATTGAATTTATAACGCTGTGGTCCATTTAAAATTATGCATTGATGTTCCACACCTTGTCTTGTGGCTTTGTACCAGAGTATCCTTGTATTGAATAGTGATTTACCTAAATAGTGATTTACATTTCTATTTATGTTTCACTTTGTTAAGATGTGACTATAATTGACTATTCACTGTTACAAGTAGATAAAGCATTACTCTCTTTGATTGCGAAATTACTTACTTTCTTGTCTTTATATTTTGGTAAGTTCTTAAATTATCTTCCTTTTTTTCTATTTAGTTTTGAAAGCTAAGTAACTTTGTTAATGTCAGTATAGTTGGCACTCTAATTGTTTCTAATTGAGAATCTTAATAAAATTCAATGCTACAAGTACGTAAGCTGTGCTGTCTTTGATTGATTGATTATTTATTTTTTTGTTTTTATATTTTGGTAAGTTCTGAATTTATCCTTGGACCATTATTTATCTTTGTTTATGCAAACTAAAAAATCAATCTCTTTTCTTTCTTCAGGTTCATCTAGGGACAGCAGTGGAGTAACCAGTTCCACAGACAGTTCTCAGTCAGATATTTATGTAAGTCCACTGCATTTTTACATATTTGCCTTATTTAAAGAGGTGGAATGTCAGTGTTATGTAGCGGTGAGTGCCTTCAAACACTTGGCCACCTAGGGTTTTGGTGGACTGAGTAAGAAAATTACATGCAAATAGTGAACAGTTGTCCCCATTATCAGTACATTGCTCATTATTTCTAATTCTGTTTTTCACTACCTTAGTCCCCCAAAAAATATTTCTGGTTGGACGAGCGTCTCTGATTCTTTTTGTCGTCCCTAGCACATTTTCTCCATGGGCAAAAAAGGAATACGAATCCTGAAATTGATTTGTGCATTTACTGGAGCTGGTTTCATAATATATACTAATTGTTATAACATGTACAATGTTTAAAAAAAGAAAATTTCTTCATGACATAATCTAATTTTAGTGCAATAGGAAGCACATTTTCTTTGTGTGTCTTATACTGAGATTCATAAAATACAGTGATAGTGTATTTATTGGAGTAAAATTTCACAATAAGTAGTTATCATTAGCCAACAATGAAGGAAAATAGATTAAACAGAATAGTAAAAGAATTTTATGTGATCCTTGACTATGCTAAGTGGTCTATGGAGGTCCTTTTAGTCAGTGACCAATGCAATTGCACCTGTAATTACATAATGTATGGAGTTTGATTTAATGTTAGTGCCATTTTCATGATTGGGTACACATGGTGCCAGTATATCTGGTACAAGAATTTCCCATGGGTCCTAGGGAGAAATGTCATCCCGTAGGAAGTTACTGTTGAGCTTTCTCACATACCTACATTGGTAGAGCTGAGACTCAAACCCACACAGGTGAGACGTGAGGGATCTGTCAAGACAACTTGTCCATCCAGGTCCCTCCACATAATGGATTTGTGCAAAGTTCTTTTGGTTGAGCAGTAACCTATGCATAAAAGTAACCCATGTGGCTTTTAAAACTTGACGTTTTGAGCAGTTGATATTCAAAATAGAGGTAAATTTGCATAAAATTTGCCCGACCATTTTACACAGGTGAAAGCTGTACAGGGGTCACCATTACAAGAGGTTTCACTGTATGAAATAATTTAAATTTTTCAGGCCCAGAGAGAGGAAGCTAGACGCAAAGTGGAGGACAAACCAGAGATAGCCAGTCTGTTCTCCTTCTTACAGATCCTGACTGCAATATTTGGGTCCTTTGCACATGGTGGAAATGATGTCAGGTATTTCTTGTGTGGAAAATAAGGCACAAAATAAAGAGCTGCCAAGAATTCTGGATTTTGCAGAATATCTATTATTTAGATCTACTAGTCATCCATCATTCCATTCGCAAAAAGTTGTTATCGCTTCGTCTCCTAAACAACTTTCAGGATTGATATGAAACTTGACACACACATTAACCCCATGGTCTAGTTGGTCCTAGATGAAAATAGGGTTGCTATTAAATTCAATATGGCTGCCACAGTGGCCATCTTGAATATCTTAAAGCTATGAATGGTCATATCAGTGTGGACTTTCACTTAATGTCTTATTGGTTTAGATTTAAAATGGTGTCGATCCGACATCCAATATGGCAGCCATTTTGAAAATCTTCTATCAAAATGGGGTTTACACTTAACTACAATAGAAACAGCTGCTGTTGCCACATAAACAAAGGCTTATGTCAAAAGAGATCAAGCAAGAAGCCCCTGTCCTCTATGGGGTTTGGAATGCAGTTTTTAAAACTTTCAGAAATCATTAAGGTTTAGGTGTACTTGACAAACCTCTTTTGCTGCATTAGTCTTGTGTCACAGTTTTGAATGCATGTTTCCAAGACGACAATGGCATTTATCATTAAAGTTGGTTAAAAAATGGCACGTCCTTACTGTGAAAGTCTCGTTATGGTTAGCAGGTCTGTCTTTGTCATTGCGATGGTCAAGTATCAGGTTTCCAATATGTTTTGGATTTTTCTGCTTGCTTAGAAACCATAGATTTAAATACCCAACAGAAAGTGGAATAGAACTCCAGTCAACAAATTTGTCTACATCCAACAACATTTTATAGTGGAAATAGAACCCCTGACCTGTCAGCGCTAGTGATTTTACTTTTAAGTCTTGTGGAAATGACCCTTAAAATAAAGACTTAAGGATTTAAAGCACAAGATATGGAAATATGACTGTTTGTAGTAAATCCAGATACTTGATTGTCCATGTCTGATTAAAAGCCAGTTTTATATTAGATTCAGTAGGGTTGGTTTAAACTGCACAATCTTTATGATGTAAACATTTGTAAGGTGAAGTTTTTGGAAAAATTTTCAAAAATGGCATCCATAAGTGATACTTTCAAGACAAAAGAGACAATATACCCCTTTCAAAGTTTTAATAGTACAGAAGAATAAAATGGAATGTTCAGATTCTTGGTGGGGGGAGTAGGATTGGCCACAATTATGTTTAGTGGACTTGTTTTGATTTCAGTAGATCAGATAGCAGGAAAGGTGACTGTTGTTACAATGGCCAAAGTCAAATTTGAATATTTTTTAAGGATTATGTCAAGTTGAGAGATAGCAAGAAGCCATTGAGCTCCACAGGGTTTGGAACTGCAGTTTTTGAAACTGTAATGGAGATAATTGAGGTTCATGTAAACTTTCAAATGTTTTAGACCAGCTGAACAGTGTTTACCATCACTGTACCAGTCTTGAATCACACTTCTTGACTTTCAGATGCATGTTTTCCAGCTTTACAATAGCATTAAATGGTATTTTGTTTCACCTTACTGAAAACTGGTCTAACTTTCCGAAAGAAATTGATTGCCTTACTGAGGCCTTTTTAGCCTGTGCAGGTCTGTAACCCCTTCTCAAATCAATGAAGTTGGCTACACCCAGCATGTTTTTATAGCAAAAACAAAAATCTTTCTCCAGTCAATGAATTAAGCTACACCCAACATTGTTTTTGTAGAGGAAATAGAACCCCGTATCCAATTAATGAATTTAGCTACACCAAGTGACGCTTTTGTAGAGGAAATGGAACCCCTTCTCCAATCAACAAATGAAGATATAATAATAATAATAATAATGAGGACTTTGTATGGTGTCTAATCTTTAGAAGCTCTAAGCGCTTTACAACATTAGACAACACCTGTAAGATATAAAAAAAACATAATGATATGATTACAAAAACAAACACCATGAAATTAGAAAAACAGTAAACATGCTGAGAATATTTCAGGTAGGAAACATTATTAGGTCTTTAAGTTTGTTCTTGCAGTCGAAGTTAGTTTTGAGAGCCCTTTTGAATGTGACCACTGTGTCTTTGTGTCTAAGTTCAGTGGGCGATTCATTCCACGTTGCTGGACCCTGGTATGCAAAAGAACGCTGTCCATATGACTTTGTTTTCATAGTGGGAATAATGAGCATACGACTGTCAGAAGAGGAGCGTAAGTATCTTGCTGGTGTGTACACATGTGTGAGGTCGGATAGGTATGTTGAAGTCCGACAGTGAAACGTAGCACAGAGAACAAATATACCCAACTATGTCTTCATAGCCAAAACAGAAACCCCTCTTCAGTCAACAAATGAATCTATACCCAACTATATCTTCATAGCGGATATAGAAACCCTTCTCCGGTCCACAAATGAAGCTATACCCAGCTATGTATTCTCAGCAGAAATATAAATCCTTCAGTCAACAAATTGTGCTACTAGTGCAATTGTCATTTTGCACAGAAATTGATATGGCCGATCTGGTGGCCTAGTGGTTAGAGTGTACACTTTGGATGCAGGTGGTTGCAGGTTCAAACCCGGGCTGAGTCATACTAAAGACTTATAAAAATGCTACTAACAGCTACCTCACTAGGTGCTCAGTATTATGAGGCTAGTGTTAGGACTGGTCGGCCTGGTGTCAGGATAATGTGACTAGGTGGGACATTATGTTATATGTCTGTGGCATGATGCCCAAGTGCTAGGCATCATTATAAACTGCCACACTGCAGACATAGTAGCGCTGACTGGAAAATTGTTAAAGCTACATTAAAAACCCAAATCAAATGGACACACAAAGAAAATATTCACTGTGTTTACTATTTTTTTAAACTGGCTGATATCTTTAATTTAAATTGTAATAATGACACCATTGTTTGTCATTTTGAGTCAGTTCAAAGAAGCTTCAAACACGTGGAGATTGCCCTCATATATTGAATTGTATTTCATTTATATTGCAAGTCAAACTGCAGGAAAAAGATTACAAAAGATTGTGAACATTAAAGCCACAGTTGTCAACATGTGTCATTTTTCTCATTTGGTTAACATCAGTGTGGTTGAAAATATTGTCAAAATGCGTCATTAGTTTGCACCATCATCAATAGGACCAAGGCTCCTGAAAAGAAGAAAATAGATTTTTGTTACAATACTTCATGTATGTTTATTTATTTCAGCAATTGTATTGGTCCAGTGGTTGCCCTTTGGGTGACAGCCACAACAGGAAGTGCCGCCCAGGAAGCCCCAGTACCCATCTGGATTCTCGTATACGGTGGTGTGGGAATTTCTGTGGGTCTTTGGGTCTGGGGCAGGAGAGTCATACAGACCATGGGAGAGGACCTAACGAAGATCACACCTTCCAGGTATTATATAGATTGTACTTTGTTATATTAGCTGCATTATGCACTAACCAAATCTTGTTTGTCTTTTTGTTTTAATGAGTTGCTTATTTACAATTTCAAGGCAAAATAAAAACATAATTACTGGTGCATTGATACAAAAATTCTAATGCAATAATGCATAAACATTCAGTTATTAATTTTTTTAGAGGAAACTATATGACCCAGAATGGTTTTCCCTCTTGTTATAATTGTGATTGCATTTGTGCAGTAATTAAAATAATATGTGCAGTAATTAAAATAATAATGAATCATTCCAATAGAAATGTTTTATGAAAGGTAATTACATAATCCTTTTAACACTGCAGACTGGTATTCCGGTCTCACATGCATGTCTCATTTTGACAATATATTCACTGATTAGTCAGTGTTAGAAGTTTCCCTATAATCAGTATCTTTTTCGTAGCACAATTAATTTGAACTGTAAAGTAGGTTGCTAACAAGAAATTGCGGATTTTCCGAACAAAGTCAGCTAAGTACATTCAAAATGGCAGACTGATACTGAGTTGGAATTTTCTGGGGATAAAATAATTGAAAATACTGTAAATTTCGATATTGTAAACATCAATCAGGAAGCAAGGAAATGTTGGGAACAAGAGTGGAATGATATAATTGGAGATAGTGATGACTGATGAATTTGAAGGCTATAAATTGATCAATGTGTCAAGACATCTGAATTTCATAAGTGGACTGCCTCGGAATGAATACTTAATATTTGTTCATTTTCCAAATGTGTAGGTCCAACACAAGTATTCAATGAATCTGGAACACCTCTTGCATGTTTTCAGCTATTTTATAGTGACCATGTTACATTGGAAATAGCAAAATTTACAACCTACATATGCTCAGAAGTGCTTGGGGTGACATCATGTTTGCAGAGGCAATAAATAATACTATGACATTAAAGGCTTGTTGATTTTGATGGAAGTAATGAAATTCAGCATAAATTTTATTGGTTTAAAAGTGAGAAATACTGATTGGTTGAATTGAATTTTGAAGACATTATATCACATGACTGATTCATACAGGTAACTCTACCTGAATTTTAGTGATGATATAGGTGAAAATCCTAAAGGTGACAAATTGAACTTAATAAGGTTTTATATTAGACCAGTGTCGTCACCAGTTTCAGTTGGAAACATTTTCAGGCAGAGAAGAATCAGTGAATGAAGCCATCGTACCAGTTAAAGGTAAACTTGGAATCAAACAATAAATAAAAGACAAACCTCTCATCCCAGTTACAAATTTGAAGCTTCCGAATACTAGGACATATCATTCCAATAATTGGTGGTACAGAAGAGTTGAATCCATGTTACTGGAGCTTTCGTTGTGCAATGCCTATGTCATCGAGGGTACTGTCTTTGTTCATAATCCTCCTTATTAACGTAATTGGGATGTCATTTCGGCTTGATGTAGCACATTTGGAACATTGAGGTCTCAACATCCATTCACACATCCCAGAAGTGAAAGCAACAATGATGCAGTAGACTTGATGAAAAAGACCATTGCCCAACAAGTGCTGGTGGATTCAACATGTTCATTGTATGCAATATGTAACATCACATTTGACATTCCACACAGCAGTAACCCTTAAAAAAGGACCAAAACAACAACATAGGTTGTGTTGAAATGTGATGTTCCCCAATGCTGTAATGCTTGCAGCACTTGCTTCCATGACTACCACATGAAAGTATAATCTGGCAATGCTTTAATGCTTGTAGAGTTATGCATGTAGAGGTGATAAATTTGTGTGCCAAAGAACTGTTTTGGATTTTTGCTCAGTTAATCTGGTGCAACGCCTAGTTCTTATTTATTTCCATAAAAATCAATATAAAATGGATACTTTTTTAATGCCTGTATAAATATCATTACACACCTATGGATTTTTCAGAAATGCATTTATGGAAGCCACAGTTTGTAAGAACAGCATGATGGCTCAAAATCAGACCAGATGTTACTTTTTAAACACTGAAGTTTACCATGAAAATTCTTTACAAAAGAATCAGATAGGTATTGCTATGACAAGAAATGAAATGTGTACAAATCATTGAAATTGTATTACTGTAATTTATTAACATCTTGAAAATTGGTAAGGTAGTCTTTCCCTGGTGAAAGGGTTACATAATTTCCAAACAAAATGTGTGAATTTTTTGCAACATATTTTCTGTTAAGAAATAAAAGAGAAAAGACTTCATTTATAATTCAGGTTACAGGTGTTCAGAGGGATAATACTGAGTTTGAACATACTGGTCTCTCAATAAAGGTCATCCTTGTGATCCTGTTTAATGTAGCAAATTGACCATATGTCCAAGCCATCAGTATTAAATGGCAATACTGTGTGATCTAGCAAAGACAAAGTGCCATATTTTATTATGCTCCTGGAAAGTCACCTTCACACAATTGTCATGCATGATTAGAGGGGTGAAAACCGGTCACCTATCAGCAGTTCTTTGTAAGGTGCATAAATAATTAAGGTCATTTGGATTATTTCATTCTTGACTAAGAGAAGTATAAAATGTTATTTTTGTTTCTCATCCACAGTGGATTCTGCATTGAAATAGGATCAGCACTTACAGTCCTAATTGCCTCTAATATCGGAATCCCAATCAGCACAACACACTGCAAGGTGGGCTCGGTTGTCATTACGGGACGAGTAAGGTCCAAGGACACTGTAGATTGGAGACTGTTCCGAAATATAATCCTTGCATGGTTTGTGACAGTTCCTGTTTCTGCTGGATTGAGTGCAGCTTTCATGGCTGGCTTGATGCAAGCTGTATGATGACTGGAGAAAGCAAGAGAGTAATCTCTCAGGGATGTGTCAAGTTTTAGAAGAAATGTGTCTGAAATGGAAGATAGAAAAGTCAGAACTGTATATCAAGGTGCAGTTGACACCGGTATTTCTTTGTAAAATTGATTAAACTGGTATGGAAATTTAGAACATTCTGTTTGAAGGAAGCTTTCACTAAAGGAGTCATTAGAAATAGAAATTCCTTTTCGCTTTGATCATTTATCAGTTCTGGTTCTGTTGTCACAGATATTTTTGTCTGACTTGTGAAGGGAGAGAAAGAGCAGAGTACTTTATTTAAAGCTTCTGAACATTCACCATCACTTGCTGTATTCAGCTGAAGCCACTGCTGTGTATAAATGGAATGCTGAACCATCATAAGGCAATTCATCAGAGAGACACTACATTCCATGGAGCAATTGTTTACGTGATGCTCAAGATGTAATCATAATTGTCGAAGTTTGGCTGAAGTTTGACATCACCTCGGCTTCTATGTGTATCTGTAATCACACTTAAGATTAACCTTATTGTTAAAGTTTGCTTACTTTTAAATCCTCACCATTTTATTTGGTCCCACTCTCTTTAGACTTTGTGGACCATAGCTTGGGAACCAACTGAGCACTTAGGCCATGGTCAGCTTGGGAACCACCTTAGCACTTACGCTATGGTCAGCATGGGAACCACCTTGGCACTTAGGCCATGGTCAGCTTCTTGATCAAGTTTTTCACCTGTTCCATCTATCATTTCATTATCAAACTGATATTTACTATATTCATTTATATGTATAATCATTTTCATTTCATAATTACAAGAAATGGAGTCATTTTCTTGTAAATTTCTGACACTTTACAATGATATGCATAGGATTATATCAAGGCATATGATTAATTAATTTCAGTATTTGTATCTGTTTTGTTTATTTTTAACATGCAACTTTATATCTGCTAAATGCTTGAGAAACATTCAGTGGTCAAATAAAATTGTAGTTAGGATGATATAATGATCTAAAAAGTGAAGTAAGTAATTCTAATATGTGTTCACCGGTAAAGGTGTGTTCCTTAATGGGCGCTTTAAACACATTAACTACACAGGACACAAATAGGCAGCTAAACTAGTCTTGTCACTGTAGGCGTTGAACCCGTGACCTTTAAATTATAATTCCAATAGTCCACCAGCTGAACTATAATGGCTGCAAAATAGATGGAACATCTGACTTGGATGTTTAAATAATCAATCATATAAATGACCAGCCAGGTGCCTCTTCCTAGGTCATTTTAAATCTATAGAGAAAATAATGATATCTTTTTAATCCGATTATTTAATGAAGATAGAAAAGTATTCGTCATGGTGATGGTTGTCTGATCATGGACATATACGATCTTGAGGTGTATTTTACCATAAAGAAGTTGCAAATATGATAATACAGTATAACTTGATGCTCTGATTAAAGCTTGTTACAAGACGGCAAATATATACACTAAAAATAGAAAACTCCTGAATTGTAAATAAACCATTGTTCATGTTGTAGAATATAGGTAATGTGCTGAAATGCATTGTAAGATACTCGGGTCAGAAAAACCTGAAATGTCAGAAATAATTTGTTCTCATTCCTCATTGTCTGACATTATTGTAAAAGTTGAAGGTGCTCAATGTTCAGAGGGTTTTTGAAGGAGTTTGAGAAATGTGGTAGCCTGTTTGCAGGCCGTGAAAGCCTGGCCAAATTAAGTAGATTATCCTGATGTCTTTGTAAGCCTTTGAAAATTTAAATAAACCTGAATGTTTTAATTAACTTGTTATGGAAAGTAACTCCAACAACAGAAGGGAGATAACTCTTTATAATATGCAAATTATGTAAAGCCTGAAATAAATGTTTATAAAGACAAAAATTTAAATAAAAAAGTGTTCTCTTATTTTTCAAGTATTCAGTAGTAGTACCAAACCAAAACACAAAATGACAAAATGATAGTATCAGTCTTTGAAGTCTTGTGGTCTGTGAATGCTTGTGGAAAAGTCTTTGAATGTATTATTCATAATTCCTTGTCATGCATGACCCTGCTGCATTTCCACTCTCAGAATAGGTGAAGTGACATTTTCCTGCGAAAATGTCCATTAAAGTTGAAAAAAATAAGCAAAGACAGGTCTGTCTCATTGTACTTGGTTGGTTTTCAGTGCATTGGTTGCTGTGCATTGCAGAAAAGAATCAGCAAAAATAAAAGCAGGACATGTTCAGCTGAGCACAAAACATAATTAATACAAAGTGGGCGAAAAAAATGTATAAACCCTCACTGATTTTTATACAACGTAATAATCAGAATACCATGCATTTGTGCAATTTGAGAAATGTGAATCTCATGTTTTTCAAACTCTACACTGTACATAATAAAATGTTGGGTTTCCCTAAACTAAACCTAAACTGAACAATCTGAATAGATTTTAGGTGTAAAACCATAATATTACAGTTATCACTCATAAACAACACACTTCTTATTTTAGCTACAAATTGGTTTGGGAAAAAAATGCAGCATTGGAGCTTTACAAACAAATATTTAACATGTTATAATCTTTAGATTATAAACTCATTATGCAATTTTGTTGTAGTTAACAGTTAAATCTGCCTGCAATCTTTGATTGTAAATGGCAAAACAATGAAATGTTCAAAATTTACTGGTATGCTTTAAAAAGTCTATACTCAGAATGGATATTTTTGGTTTTGGGTTTGGAACAGGTTATTTACCACTACAGGTTGAACGTGTCTGGAGTTTCACTTGAAAATCATGCCAGTAGCACATTGATGGCAAGATGAAACTCTGTGGCACTCTTGAGGTTATCATTAGACTTTTAACATATATTGTCTGTGCAATGCCAGCTGTGGCACTATAATATACTCATGCCCTTTGCTTGTGATCATATCAAAGATGTTAGTTGTTGACTTGCCTATGATTAATTCTTTGTAACATTGAATTCTTATTACCTGACATTAATGTTAAGATCAGGGGTCTCAAACTCAAACCACCATGATGGCTGTTTGAGGGCATTTATGATGGCCCAACGTCTTCACCACTTTTGTTATCTCGTGGCACCTTGTGATGCCAGTCATTTTGCAGGCCACAGTATTTGGCTTGGCGGGCCACATGCTTGAGACCCCTGGTATAGATGGATAAATATATTATGTATAATCAACTAACATTCCCTTTTGCATTACCAACAAAAGAAAATATTTGTATGCTTTGAAAGTCACTTGCTGAAACTAGTATGATGTGTGAATGGGGTGTTGGTGTTTTTATCTAAGTCTGAATTTTAAATTGTCTGAATCACCTTGCCTTTTTATTCTTCATTGAATCCCTTCTATATTGAAAGGAAAATTCAGTTCTAGAATTGATGCTGTTGTCGGAATTGTAAAGTCACAAGATGAGGTATTATCTCTAATCGTGCATGCATCAAATATGGTTGAGAATTTTCTTCTGATCTAACTGTACACATGTAACTCATGAAACAGATATCAGATGTGTATGGATGGCATTGTAGTAGAAGACATGCCAGTCAATTTTAATTTCTTGTTGCTCTCAATCAGTTGAAATTTAAAATAAATTAAAAATTAATTTAGAAACTCATTTTCCTCGATGTTGTTATATGCCACAAGATTCATATTACTGTTTGGTCTATCCTAGTAACATTCTTCATTGAAATTTAAGTATTTATCGACTTAAGAGACATTGGCAAGGAAAAGTAGGAAAATTGAAATAACATGCAGTTAAGTCAAGGGACACTATGATAACTAACCTAGGTTGATTCAATGATGCATTTGTATCCTGCACTCTTGTAGCTGAGTCAAGGGACACACTATGATAATGATAGCTGTCCTTGGATGATTGAGTGATGAGATTGTAACCTGCACTCTTGTAGCTGACTCAAGGGATACACTATGATAATGACAGCTGTCCTGGGATGATTGAGTGATGAGATTGTAACCTGTAGTCATTGAGTTGGATCCAGCAAACTAACCTTTGAATCACCATGATTAATGTGTCCAGATAAGTATTTTGTTCCAAAAGAATTATTTGTTCAAGCAGGCAGTTTTACACCAGGTCCTGTATGTAGTATACACATCTTGATAATAAAAATAATTATTTGTTCACGATCTCACATTTTGTTAATCAAAAGAATAACTATTTGTTCAAGTAGGAAGTGTTACATCAGATCCTGTGTATTATACACATGATAAACATTATCCAGTTAGTTCTAAGTTCATTGCAATTACTTCCTAAATGACTTTTAACACTGGTGGAAAAAAAAACAAAACACGACAGGTCATTACCTCAGTACCAGTAGTGAGGTGATTTACTTAATGCTTTAAACTGCCAATATTTTGCCTGCATGATCAAGCTAGTGTTTTAGTTTTTTATTATTAGTATAGAAATTGCATCCAATGAACAAAGACACTCTTAAAAGTTGTGAATAGTCCACATAGAAATATGAAAATGAATATTCAGATTCTTGATCTAAAAGAGAAGCAAAGGCAACAGTTGTTTATTGGACATTATGTTCTGTAGAAATGAATATATCTCATGTAGGGAGAGGTGATTCCTAATGCCACTTGAAATTGAAAAGACAACAAAACAAACCCAAAGATTGCTTCAAGTTGAGAGATGTAGCAATAAGCCTTTGTTTACTTTTGCTGCACTAGTCTCAAATTGAAGGTCTGAACTTTTTAAATGCTTGTTTCTGTGTTGACAATAGCCGTACATATTTCATTACATCTTACTGAAAGTGGTATATTTTGGATGTCATACTGAGAAAGTCTTGCTGTGGCTGGTAGGTCAGGATTTTGTTTTGATCTCTACTAGGACTGACAATTATTGACATATATTTATTGTTACGGTCTGTAATTATGAAAGGAACGAATCAGTTCTACTTTGAAGTTTGTATGGACTAGCACCTGTTGGTGTATGGTTCTAACTGTTTATGAATAGGAAAAGGGTGAATCATTAATACTTTTTGAAGTTCATATGTACTAGCACCTGTTGGTGTATGGTTATAACCGTTTATGAATAGGTAAAGGGTGAATCAGTAATACTTTTTGATGTTCACATGGACTGCCAGCTGTTGGTGTATGGTTCTAACTGTTTATGAAGAGGAAAGGGTAAATCATTAATACGTTTTGAAGTTCGCATGGACTAGCACCTGTTGGTGTATGGTTCTAACTTTATGAATAGGAAAAGGGTGAATCAGTAATACTTTTTGATGTTCACATGGACAAATGTTGGTGTATCATTCTAACTGATTATGGGTCAGCGGTCATTCAGTCCTACTTTGATGTCCACATGACTGCCAACTGTTGGTGTATGGCTTTAAATTGTTTATTATTAGGAATGGGATTGATCAAATCAACTGCCTATAATATTTTCCTTTTTTGTGTTTAAAATTTAGGTTTTCTTGTAGAATGTTGATTTTATTTAGTTTTTGAACATTTGTTTTCCATACCATTTGTACCAGAAGTATTTGTATCTATTACCTTAGTAACTTGTGCAAGAAAATTCTTGAAGTGCTTTTTTATGCATTATAACAGTGGTTCCCAAAGTAGGTGGTACTGTCCCCTTGGGGTTGTGGGATTACCAAGGGGGGCATTAATTCTGAATAGTGCTTGTTGTGTGGTAAGGAAGGTGGACGCTGAGAATAACCCAGGGGGCAGTGTCCCGAAAAAGTTTGGGAACCACTGCATTTGAATACATGACATCTATGTAGATTTCACTGGCACAATTAAATGTACTCTTCTCGTTATTATAGTGGAGATATTGAACAATTATTTATTCAGTTTAAAAACAATAGGAGCTGGTATGTGCAAGTTGTGAGAATGTCAAAACTTTTCCTAATACAGTTGTTATAAAATAGATAACTCAGCAGTATTTCACAGTATATAACTTAAATACACGCAGCAGAATATCACAGAATATGACTTGAATACATGCATCAGCATGGTATATGTGTAAATTACACATAATTCTCATGGCAAAATATGCTTGATAAGTCAATAAATATTTTTTAATATAGTGCCATATGTGTAATTGCAATATTTAATTTTGTTACATATATTTAGCCTTAATTAATTTGGAAGATAATCTAAAAATGCAAATCTAACAATCTAAATGTGTTTCCTTGATTTGTGTTAAATAATTTAATTTACATGTGTTTGGAAAAGTGAAAAGTAAAAGTGCATGAAAATGTGCATTGAATTTTCTAATCTGAAGTTAAAAGTTTTCATCATATCTGTTTAAAACAAATTACTTTTGTCACTTGACATAAGTTTGGAAAGAATGTAAAGAACTTGCTTGAATGAATGTAAAATGCAGTGTTAAATAATTTCATGTTACTGTGTGTTTTCAGTTGTAATGCATTGTCTATTAAATCAGCTTTTTCGTTTATACGGAATACTTGTGTACATAATTAATGAAGTCTATTTTCGAAGAGCTTCATGATGTTAAAATTTAAGTCTTTCATTAGCAAAGAAACTGGGCTTTGATGAGATTTTGAATTCGTAATTCAAATAGAAATCTATCAGTGATATGCCATCATACTTGTGATCAAATTTTAAAATAATGCAATATTGGAGAAAAGAAAGAGTTGGGATTTTGTTTTTCGCCTTTTAGAAATCCAAAATTGAAAAGAAATCAAGTTCAAAGAAATTTAATAAATGTGAAAACTGTTTGAAACATTACCAATAAATTGGGTGGGGAAACAAGAACAAATACTTAAAAATTTCTTAATTTAGCCACAGATTCAGGTACATAATTGCCACTTGACAGGTCAAAAGTGATGAAATAAAAGACATAGGAAATTTAAGTGTTTTGTCTTTACTTTCTTTTGACAAAATCAATGGAATTTGTTTTGGGTCTCATAACCAAAGATGAGTCAGGGCCTACAATCTCAGTTCTGACTCGCTGGTCCAAGACCCGTGGAACCCAACACTACCTAGATTTGCCTGAGTGCTAGACATCACTATAAACAGCCACACTGCAGACGTTGTAGTGATATGACTGAAACATTGTTAACGCTAAGTTAAAAATCCGAATGACACACGTACAGAAGATATCCATAAAGATCCAATGTGCTACTGCTAGTATAAATGGTTTGCAGTCAGTAACATTGGTCCTGCACTGCAGTCTACCAAACTTAAGCTGTGTTATGGTGTACAGCCATTTGTCCATCTTTATTTACCATGCACATTTACAAGACTTTGTGGTAGGCTTGCACTTAGGGTTAGGAACATTTTGATCAATTGTAATCTCAAGAGCTGAGAGCAGACATGATTTTTCTCTGTTTTAAAGCAGCATTCCGCTTTTCTTCAGATTTTTCTTGATATAGTCCGTTTTTTTAAAATATCGTCTCCAATCCGGCTTTTAAAAAACAGTCGATTTGATACCATTCCGCAACAACCCTTGTAAATTGTTTGTTCCATATATTAGTTAGCCCATGACTCTCATAAAGAGTATTCTGATTGGTCAAAGGTTTAAATTCATATAATGAATCTTCCTGTAATGTAAACTAATGGCAATGAAAAGAAAAAGCATGCTTGCAAAACATGGCATCCTGAGTTATTGGGAGAGACCATGACACGAAAAGTTTAAATGTTTTAAATAATGTATGGGAATGGCTGGAGCGAAAAGTTGACATAAATTTACTTGGTCAGTTTATAAGAAAACTGAATGCTAGAGGCCTGGCATTTTGTGACCTCTGCAAGAAAGATCTGAGCACAAGCTTGAAAGAAAAAAGGCTTTCATTGAGAAGGAAATGAAGTGATTGCACGTTGAGCCAAACCGTCAGTGGTGACAAAAAGGCAGACTAAAAAAATCTTTACCAAAGCTGCAAAAAGAGCTCGACTGGCATATCAACAGGTTGTGTCCATTAGAGAAAACAACAAGTGAATGTATGGTATTATTTATATATAGTTGATGTACTTTGGTTTTTAGTTTACAGTTTTGTTATGAAAAGAGAGAAGTATAACATATTTGCTGCAAAAATTGACAAATTATTGGGATTTAATTACAATGTCAACACAGCATGCACATAAAATAACTTCTGCATCAATAGTATTGGAGAACAAAGTCATGTGACTAAATATTGTGATATTATTGAAGACAAGTTTAACATTTTTGGTAAGTTTATTTGTTTTTCAAATGATTATTTTGGTCTATTTTATGATCATAAGTTGCATAAAGAGCAGTTTTTTCCCTGAGTGTCATTTTTTTTAAAAGATCTGAGTTACGGTAATCGCGGTTGTAAGGGTTTGGATCAGCACCTACAAAATATGCTGCATACGGAAAAATTAAAGCTCAGATTGCATCTGGAAAAAGTGCAATTATTATAAGAAGAAAGATCTCTTGCATGAGAGAACAGATGTAGGCCTCTGTCAGAGTATGTGCACTGGATGTTGCCAGTACAAGCTTGAAAGAAAATAAATGGCTGTCATTGAGAAGGAAAAGAAACATTTGCACATTGAGCCAAAAACGTAAGTAGTGACTCAAAGGATAAACATTTGGCATATCAAAAGGTTGTGTCTATTGGAGAAAACGACATGTAAATGTATGGGATAATTTATACATAGTTGATATACTTGGTTGTTTATTTTACAGATTTGTTATGAAAAGAGAGAAGTATAATATATTTGCTGCAAAAATTTGCAAATTATTGGGACTTAATTACGTTGTGAACACTGATATTCACCTGTTGGGGGAAAACTCGGAAACCCCTTTAGAATATTTTCTGCTTTGTAAAAAATATTTATCAAAGACCAAAACCATGTATGTGAATGGTCAAGGTCATATTGGTCACTTTGAACGAAGGAAGAGAGAGTGTCTGGACAATATCGGAAGTTTTCTACTATCTGGTTACCAAATTATATGGATAGCCTGTACTTGAGATGAGCAGAGATGCTGCCAGGCTGTTGGAAACACTGAAATTATGTACACATTGAATCACTTGGAGAGCAGTAATGCATGAGAACTTGGCAAAGCAGTGTAAAGTCACGTATATAAGGATGTGCTCGGTGTAATGTGCAATTTTTACTAATTTTTTAAAGCAAATGTTGCAAAACAAGTAATGCAGATAGTTGGTTATTGGAGCTAGCGAAACATTAATAAAGTATAAAGTTTCCCAGCTTGTTCAAGCTTGCTAAATTAACGATGTATATGCCCCTTACCACATTAACCCCTGGAGCTTTTTGTCATTTTCGCCTGAAAATTGAGTAGGAAACACATTTTGAAAGCTATTTCTGAATAGACTCGAAATCACCAAATCCCTGGTCATCTTCAATAACATACTGCGAAGTTGTGTTAGAAACATTTTTCTTTGGCTATTTCACTTGCGCATGAGCAGAAGGGTAAAAGTTGCATTTTTTTGTTGTTGCTAAACAGAGCCATTATTTTTGTATGGAGACACTCTTTATTCCAAATGCCATCTTATCCTACTTTTTCAAAGGCTCATCTGTCTGTTTGCAGTTCATATCCGTTTAGCTTAGATCTGAGACCAAAAAGGCTACAATCTGGACACAATCGGATTCCAAGCATGGGCGAATTTTAGTATTTAAAAAGTCCAAAAAATGAGTTTTTTTTTAATAAATATATTTGTATTCTGTAGTGCAACTAGATATTCCAGATTATTTGGTATCATTGTAGAGCTAAATCTGTCTACCTTTCTATAATACCATGCATGACCATGACGCTACAGAGAGCTCGACAGTAGACTACTACCTCCTGTCCCGTTAAGTCGCCGCTAAGGGTTAATGTCTTATGTCTTATGGCAGCAGACTGAAGTTGGGGGTGGGTGGGTAATTTAGCACAGCTCAACATTCACACACTGATACGGCAAAGTAAAGCTCAGAAACAACGAAGAAATTATGGTTTATACAAATATAGGCAACATCTTTAAAAGGTTTTGGTTTGAATGAAGCTATAGCATATTAGAGTAGTAAAAGAGATGGAGATTGATGTATCCATAATTTTTAAAGTGTGGCTGTTTCCCTCTGTCTCTCGCTTTTTGTACTCCCCCTTATTTCTCTTGGTTGTTGTGACAAGGGGGGGGGGGTATTCCTCCCCTTTAGATAAAATCCTGGCACCATCACTTGGTAAGAATGAGCACTGCTGATTTTGGGTTCAGATGGGCAAATGGTCGGTGTCACATAGAATGAAATAAGAACTGTTTTTCAGACAATCGATGGAGTTCTCCATTGTATTGGCTACCAAACTTACGATATATATTTAGTATGAGGAAGAAACCTATTGATTTCGGACTTGAAAAATGAAGATCACTAACAGAAATAAAAGGCACATATTTCTGCACAATACCAGAGTAGTTTTATATGGCATACCTGAGCCAAACATTTTAGATGGCATATGCTAGGGGTATGATGAAAGGTGTTGAGTTTGTTATCCAAAAATCTCAGTCACATACTGAATGCAGAAAAAAAGTTTGCAAACGGACCTAGCCCAAGATTTAGTCAATGACTTATATTTAAGGTAAGGAAGTATTTTCAAAGTCAAGGCAGATTTTAATTGAATGAAGAAAAATGGTTTATATATAGAAATATTAGCTAGCCTTACAAATATTCAGAAATGATGCAGATCTGGTAATATTATGGTTATTATTTCTGAAAGTAAAACTTAAACAAATTTTAAAAAATGCATAATGTAATATTGATGAAGAGTACAGCCAACGTGAGGCACGTAGGCCTTTACAATTTGGACAAATGATGCTGATCCATTGTCGAATGTAGGACAAGCAAAACGATAGAAAAGGTTTTTTTTTTTAAAACATTGCATAAATACCGTTTTTTTTTATTAAACATGGCTCATGATTTCTACTGACCATGCCATTATTTCTTCTCTCACTCATAAATATCAACATGGAGTCGCTGGAGTGGAACAGACATGCTGAATTTCCAGCAAACACAGATGCCTATAGTCATAGACCAATTTAAAAATGATCTGCTGTAGTCATTTGTTATGTGTGAAAAAACAATAAAAATCAAGTACACCAATATAAATAAATTTCAGCAAGCAAGGATTTTAGGAGTATGGCTCTTTCATTCCAGCACCCTTGTGCAACATTGTATTACTGGTATCACATACCTGTAAACAAATATCCCATGTGGTGTATATACATTATATAATAAGGACATTGTAGTATTGGTGTCGTGTAACATACAAAGATCCCATGGGAACTGTATACACATATGATTATAAGAACTCTGGCTCTTGTACGATACCCATATTGATTTCCTACTCTCTTACTCTACGTATTTGTATTCCTCATCAGAGAGGATGCAGAGGAACGTTTGATAAAAAAAAAATATTTTCTCATTGCATCTTCTTATATGTTCGTATTCCTCTTTTAACTACTATTTTGTCTTTTACTTCTTATATCATGTCTCTCAATCGTTCCTTAGCGGTCCTTAAATTGTTAATCTCCATCCTTACACGGAGGGGGCTGTAACACACATCCTCCACTCTGACCAGCATAGTTTCTACCATTCCAATACAATCTACCTTCCTGAAATTTAAGCATCTGCTCCATATGGTTTGTCTCTATGGCTAAATTATTCAATGTTGAATAAAACGATTCAATCAATCAATAAAATAATTATAGTCGCTTGCCCAAACTAGTGCTTTTGCGACTGGCTAAGTCTCTAATGTCGAGCTTCTTAATTGGTCGGGACTGTACGAATGAAGCCACTACATTCCCGCTTTTATGTGCGAATGTTGCACTTCATAATTGGCAAATTGTCTGAGCGTGCAGTGGAAATTAATCCCAGTTGAAATTTTTCGGGAGTTCATTGCCAATTTTGTGTTGGCCACAATCGTCGTTAGAGACACGTTTAATTAAAGTCTTAATTTGCCCTACTGTCGTTAGCTTAAAGCTAATATACTCAGCATACATAAAATTTAGATTTAAATTTTAATAAAAATGTATCAAAAAAGTACCGTATTTAAAAGTAGCCAAAGTTTTGTTAGTTGGGTTTCAAATTCGGTTTCTAAGCCAAAGCAGAAACCCTTAAAATAAGAGGCATTTGTTTAGTAATAGCCCTTACAAGGACTTTAGGACGGCGTTCCAAATGAGTAGCGGTCGTCTTCATAGTCTACGTTTGCCACTGAACTGCGTAGTTCTTTATGTCGCTGTTCAGGGAACGCCATTAATCCGTGTAATGCAGTCAGATGATTTTCAGCTTCTATCAGGGTATCCTTTGGACGTTAGTGAAAAGCATCGATGTAGTATTGGTCAAGTATACGAACCCCAAACAGCCATTATTGAGTTCTCAGTTTACTGACTGCAAGTTGCCACCATCCAACGTATTTTACTGTACTAACGTAATTCTGTGCGTTTCTTATGTTGCTTAGTGCAGCTTCGAGTCCAATTTTCAACATTGTTTCCGATTTGTCTGTTTCTTCTTTAGCTACTTCGTCAGCGTCTTTCTCTTTCCTTTCAGTGTCTTCTTCATCTTCGCTTCACTCTGAGTCAGACATAGGGATACTGCATTCAGTTTGTTTTTCCACATTTTTGCCGTTTACCTGCCGATCTATTGGCTTTGAGTTTCAGTGAAGGTGACCATCTTCGGTTCTGGGATCGTAGACTTCCCGGTAGAGGTCCAGTTAACTCAGTAGATTGGTTCTTAGTCTTTAATAAGGCCGGTTTTCTCCTCTCCTTACGCTTTTATTATGTCCGGTCTACGTTCGCCTTTATCCCCGCGGTGAGCAATATCTTGGTTTGTCCCTTCACGTTTAACCCATATAAGAAGTAAAGTAATTATTTTCATTCCAGCTCTCAGGCTCCAGTTGTCTGCTTTAGCGTTACGTATTGCTCTAATTGCTCGTAATGATGAAATAAGAATAATCTCATTGGCTGGCACGCAATGCGCTACGCTGTTACTGTTAATTGATTCCATTGCGGTATGCTCACTAGCTCGACTTCCACGCAACTGAATGGAACGATTGCTTACATTGAATGAAAGTGGTTTTCGCACATCAGTGCATATGCCACTGTTGTATGCCTGCACAGCAGACTATTGAATTATTTCCAAGATAAGGAATTAGAGCCACATCCCCCAGACATTTATGTGCTCAAGAAGCACTCCTTAATTGAAGCCGTCAGGTCGTGGGACTAATTAAAATCCCTAACTACCTGAATTATGGGTTTGCATGAGTGGGAATAGACCCAGCACACACTCATGTTTCAGATCTGTGTCCACTGAGCAGAGAATATAGTATTTTAGTGGGAGCAGACACAGCACACACTCATAAAATGTTGTAATTGTACTGAATTTCCAGTAGTGTTATGGCATGCGTCGCTCGCTAATTGGTTTTGATGTCCAAACGTGGCAAGGGAGGAAAATTTGGACAGGTTGAATTCAGGTTCACAGGTCGGCGCTGCTAGACTCCATTGTATAAGGCCTAAACTGGGTCGTCCTGTACAATTTGGAATGAAACTCTGTGCTGTTTAGAACGTTTAGTGTAGAATGGATATGAGTACTTTAGATGACAGCTTTGTTATACTACTAGGTTTGCCACCTTGTGTGGCTGATCCTGATGGTCATGGACTTCAGACCACCTTATATGTATACAAGATGGGGTCATTCCTGTACCTACATAATTTATTTTTAATTGCAGCCTTGTGTTGAGGGGCCTGATCGTCTTTGGTGTTTAGACCACCTTATATGAGCTAATTTTGGGTTTTACTTTCCAAAAAATGACTGTTTGTTTGCCTCCTTGTTCTGCGAAGCTTGATGGTCTTGAGTATTTTGACCACCTTATTTGTTTTAATGTTTGCTATGTTCTGTGTTGATTAAATGTCCTTGCCGAAATTATAGCTGTCACCTTCAGGCTAGAGTGTGGTTAGATTTTGGGTGTTAATAATATTAGTATTCGTACAGAGTAATAGATTAGAAGATGGCTGGTGTTAAAGGAGGTAGAAATGAAAGAAAGTAAAATAGAAAAAGAATATTTTTCGTTAAAAGTTTTAAGAGAGTTTCTTGATGCCTTATGTAGCTTAATATTTTTAATGGCTATGCAGAATTTCTTTTTTGAGATTTATTTTATTTAAGTCCCAATCAATACGGAGTTTCTGAAAAGACATTTATCTTTGCCAAGTGTTTGGTTCCCACAGATATTAATATTCGTGGGGCATTTCAAAGACACCTAATCTTATTTTAACTCCTATCAATTTGGTTTTTGAGAAGACCGACATCTTTGCCGAGTGTTCCATGGGAATGGGATTTTTCAAATATATAAAATCTTATATCGTTTCCTAGTTTAAATGATGGTTTACCTTATATTTTTTAAAGTCCTGACTCGTGAATGAAGTTAATGATGTTTACGTACGTATGTTTATGTTGAGGTTTGCATTCTATTTGAATTCTGGACATGCATCAAGGGTTCCAATTTTGGTTTGTTCCCTTCTGATTTTAGTTCTTTCTTGAGTGTTTTTTAGTTGTTGAATATGTCAGTGAAATCTTCTTCAGTTTGGCAGTGGAAGCATTTATGTTGGATGGTTTTGATACTATGTGCTTTCTAAAATTGCTGGCCAATTTTGTTTTTCAGGTGGGAGTTCTATTAATTTTATTTTGATTGGAGTTATTAACGTTTGATGGTTTCCTAGTTCTGACAATATCTTTTTGTATGGAAAATAGTTTCCGACCTTTGGTGCTTTGGTTCCAGTGCTCCTGCCATTTGATGTTAATATACGTTTTCCCTATACTGAGTAACTCGCTGAATCTATATTTAATGTTAGTGGGGTTAGGTTCGTTTAGATTGTGTTTCTCTACTTGGTCAGCTAGTTCATTTTCTTTTATATGGACGTGGGATTGAAGGTAGATGATTCTACTTTTTGTTGGTTGTTATTTAATTATGTGAATAGTATGTAGGTATGGTTAAGGAAATTCTCTTTTGATTTAATATTTTTGTTAGTATAGAGGAACTGGCCCTAAGCGAGTCACCTATTATTACTACCTTGTTAACGTTGTTTTCTTTAATCCACTTCAGGGCTTCCAAGATGGCCCATAATTCTGTCGTATAGAAAGAGCTGTGGTCAGGCAGTCTGTTTCCTATTTCGATATTTAATTCAGGGATTACTACAGCTGCTCAAGTTGTTATGATCTCGATATCAAATGTTTCAATTGTTCATGTCCCTTCCTACGTCTTTGTGTAATCTGAGAGCCTGGCTATGTTTGGAAAAATGCGTACAATCTGTAATCTTGAGATCCTAGTGCGTGCGTCTAGTTTATTCTGGCGTAGTACAATTTATGTTCATTTTATGTTAGTTTTATGTTTGACAATTATACCATTATTAGTGTTTTATTTAAATATTTATTCAAATCGGATTAATATTGATTTAAGAGATTTTACGATAAATTGAAATTGAAATGGAAATTGATAATATTGCCGTTGAATTGTTGTCTTTATTTCAAGTGACGAAAATTGACAGTGTTTATTAATTAATGTTAGTGTGTAAGGATTCCATCCAGGCGTGTCCCAGTTTGGTTCCTAACGTTTCTTGTGGTTTTAAAAGATTAGTATATCAATTGCTCAAATCAATTTTCTTAACTGGTAGTAATGATTTAATATCTGGTAAATGGCGTTATCTCATTTTAAGTTACAAGTTTAAAAGTTAAAGAGGTGATGGTTTAGAATAATTATCGGTTAACTTAGTAGATTTGATTTAGAGTTGATATAAATGTGAAAAGCGGTACATAATAATGGTATCTGAAGTTTTAATAAAAACGTACTATTCCCCTTTCTTAAGTATATTAAATGGGGTCTAGGCTGGTTGGTATAAATACATCTAGGCGGGCTAGTGGGCTGCGGGGTTGGTTGTGTACACTGCTGGTCGGAAAGCGTACATGTGTTTTCAGTACAGTCCTATATTTAATCATTCCTTAGATTAATATAGAAAAATCTAATTAAAAGATAGCGATATTCAATTATATAACAAACAGTTATGAGAAAATAAATTCAAACTTATAGACACATCCACCAACCACCCTGCTCCTCCATCTTAATTGTCTTAGATGGTTTTTGGCAATCAAAGGGAGCATAGAAAGGATATGCGTATGTGTTTACAAACTCATGTCTTGTTAATATTTAATAAAGAAATATAAAGGCAAAACGGTAATATAACCAGCTTAGCATGCTGTGTACTCGATCATATCTTTCAAGTTATATATTGTATCCAAATCATTGTCATTTGACTGGTTACACTATTTATATGACTGAAGTTTACAATAAAAAGCACATTAGTCATGCAACCATGATGTCATTTAGTACATTTCTATTTGTCACCATTATTAATTTACAAATGCAGACTGACACTAAATGATACTCGTTAACATGCATAAGCATATAGGACGATGCATTGTATTTGCTTTTAACAAACGCTTTCAGCTTGTATTCCATGTGAACTGGCTTAAAACGGAAATCTTTCCTACCGTACAAGATTTTATTCCTATTTAATAGAACCTCGAATGTATTGCATTGTATGGAAGTTCTCACTACGTGCAAGAAACGATATATTTCGACCATTAGTCTTAATATCGAATCCAAGAAGCAAAATTGTTATTTAGAATAAATGCATATATACAAATGCTCGCTGAACAATATATAATGTTACTTTTCCTGGTCTTCGATAAATGGACCAAAAACGGATATGTTCTGGACAAAACACTTGTGACCATTATCAATGGTCTATTTATGATTTACAGTTTTGTGTTTTCTTCGTATGCACACGTCATTGCCGACCTTGGTTACATTTTGCATTTAAATTAATGTCTTTGTCATTGTTAGTGTCTTTCAGAGTTTGTATGCAGACTTGTCTTGGCTTGTAAAACGTCAATTCAACGAAAGTGGGTCACATACATTTAAATATTACATCGTCATTAAAGTGGAAATTTTGTCTTCAGTCCAATTTCGGGAAAATGGTTAGCCGCATACATGTAGGTCTCTTTCAATGTGGATGAATGTATCGTAGTATCTAATTAGGTTATTGTGACATTTATTCAGGACTGTTGCCGAGAATGTAAAAAAGCAACACATTATTTTCCCCACCTTAACTATAGAGTTTTCATTTCTTCTACAAACAAAGGTGTTATCTTTCTATTAACACAATTATTGGTTTAATTCAAGTGTCCTTTTGTTGTTGTTTTTTGTTTTGACAAAATGTCTAATCGATTGAAATCAGACTTAAAGTATAATGTGAAACTTTATAAAAACTGGAATATAAAAATACCAAGTTAGGAGAACTTAAGTTCATTTATTGTACACATATTAATTTCTCACGATACAATACTAAGTTGTGCAAGCACTTCTCCGGTTACGAAAGGGATCAAACTTAGCAAACAAAACTTCTTTCGTTTGATGCTTGAGAGACATGTTATATGGTTAATTCTAATATCACCCTGAAAGATTATATGGTGTTATTGTACCTAGTTTGAGGCTGGTCAAGCATGTCGAACTTTGTTATCTACTCATTGCAAGACAAGACTTTATTACACTCCGGTTATAAATGTTGCAGGATATGAAGTATATAAAAAAGAACTTGGATTTACCATGTGATGTTCTTTCAGAATGCATTACCGTGATTACGGTATTCAGGAAACACAACCTGAAGTCCCGCAAATATTTTGTAAGTAACGTACATTATCTGTATTCCTTAATTGATTATATTTATAAATGTTAATCCTGGAAGTGAAAGTATCGATATTTAATTATGTTTCTCATCGTCAAAGATAAGAATTTGATAAAAGCAAGTGAGATTCATCCCTCATATTTTGACACTGACAATCGGGTGCAATATCTTTTGCCAAGTAGGGAACATCTACTCACCAACCAGTTTAAACTGGAGACATATGATTTGCAGTTCTAAACTTAAATCTTTTGATATGTCTTTTATCTGTAGCAACAGGTCTCATCTACTATGTTTTCTGCTGGTGCTCGCCGGAAGTGGGATCGTGGTGGGATGAGCCTCTGTGCTGCTAATATCATCGATGAGTGTCAAGTTCAATCTGCCTCATAGTGATGTTTTCACATTGTGTAGTCTCTGCCTCGAAATAAATACAGTGGCTGTTACATCGGTTGTAGGTTGATTGTTATCAATAAGAATCAGAGACGGGCGGCGGATGTTATGTTACATATATAGTATCAACATGTCAATTTAATTTCCTAAGTTGTGTCTGTTTAACCCATTTCAGTAACCAGTTTAAACTGAACCATCAAACATATGAATAGTACAACTAAACGACACACGTAAGGTTCTACATGAAACACATGACTAAATCATACATCACTCAATTTTATTTAACGAATAGACACGTTTTATTTTTTGAATGACTTTGCAGAAAAATATAATTAGTGTCATGGCAGTAGAAACCTTCTAGACCCGGTCATCATATATATTCCTGCCCTAATAACTCCAATTCAATTTTGCGATAAGGTCGATTTCTTTGACATGGTTCGATATAGATTGAATAAAGTTTATATGGATACAAAAGGCTAAAGATTCCACGCGTCAGTGACTTCGGGTTTGGTGAGACTAATGCATGTTTGTCTTCTGGATCCTGTAAACGATAGTGCAGTGCATGTGTGTTTTACGAACACGCTCTTGTTGAATCCTACCATGGACAGTCATCAATAAGGGGACGGGAAATAACAGAGCTTCCAGCTCGTATATATTCCCTATTAAGATGCAAATGAGATTAACAGCGGCTGGCTATGACTATCAAACTTCTACCCAGAGACCTTACGTATATCTAAATCAACTTTTGATTGTTGTCCTTCTAATAATGATGAACGCATTAGTGTAGAAATGACCAGCTTAAGAGTGTTAGATGGGGAGATAATTATTAAAACAAGTGAAAATGGTGAATATATTTTAATGAAATTATTTCATTAAAAGCAGGAATTCTAAGTATCTTCGAAAACAACAAAGCATAGCGTTTTATGTCCTTTTCATCAGGGTTAAATATATATTTTTCGAAATTGCTAAATAGTCAAGGATACTAACATATATGTGATTTCAATTAATTGCATGTACTTCTATTTTGTTAGCGTTCTTGATTTGGGAGAATGGCAGATTATGATAAACATATGTTAAGCAACACCGACAAACGTACACTTGTAAGAAAAGAACCATCCTTGTACAAAGCACTGTCAAGTATATAGGTAATATAAAAATATGAAAAGGATACAGAATAATAATAATAATAATATATATATATATATATATATATATATATATATATATATATATATATATATATATATATATATATATAAATGTATATATATATATCTATTTTTATTTATAAACTATTTATGACAGTTGAGTTATTCAAAGTTGCAATTTATTCAAATATATTATTATAATGGTCGGCTGACGGCATCTATGTTTAAAAAGAACAAATACAAATTAAATTCCTATCTAATTGATTTCAGATGTTCTAGGAAAGTTCATAAGCTTAGAAATATCGGCTGTTTCAATTATAACCAATGTATCCGACAGGCTAATAATGAACTCTTCCATCAATCGTCCTTTTAATATAATCCATCATTGAATAGTTAAGTGAAGATAATAAATGCGCAAGTTATGCTTTGATTTGATTTACAATAGCCATACATATATTTTGATCTGAAAGTTTACATTGTGGTATAAAAGAGACTTCGTAGACAATATTGTGACCAATACCCTGAACCAAAATTTCTTCTATTGTACATTATTGAATAGTAATATATATATATATATATATATATATATATATATATATATATATATATATATATATATATATATATATATATATTTAGAGTGCCACTTTAGTTTCTTTCAAGATACATGAGTGATGTTTATTATAAAAAATATTTGTTTTTCTTTATTGTCATCTGTGAATGAAAAAATATTAAGATAATAAACTTGTAGATAAAACAAACAACTGCATGACCAATCATAATCTTTTAATGCTTATACATCCACATTATTCCAAAATCATTCCTCAGAAATCAACGCAATGTAATTCCTCTTTTCGTTCACAATCATGTCACTATGTTCACTGACAAACATGTATGTAGGAATATCTAGGATTCGAATACATCACATTCCATCTAGTCATAAGTGTTATATTTATACAGTTAAATGTACTTCTGACAGATAAAAGAATATTTCCATACGCAGCTAACATCATTAAAGTTATGTTCTGCCCAGAGGTTCCCGCAATCCTCAACTCCACCAAAGTTATTAGGTTGTCCAGTTTCCCAGTCCTGATAAGAAAGACTTTGGCCATTCCACCATTTCCACGTTATTGTCCCATTGGAAATGGTTTTCCTGAATCCGATGATTGGATATATTGGTGAGACGGCAGCTGTAATTAGAGTGATGATAGTTGGGAATACTTGTTATGTTACTATTGCATTCCACAAGACGGTTCCACGGTCATTAATATACAATATATACATCATTATTTATGAAGATTTTGTTTAAAAAGAAAGAAAATTGACATTTGGACATATATACATATTATATTGGAATTTGAATTATCTACAGGGGCTAGATTAAGGTTGTTCAAAATTAGCATTTGAGCATTATTGATGATGGCATTGACGATTGACGAAACAAATCAGAATGTTATCTTTGATATGCTGCATTATTTAGGTGTGTAAATACATTATGCAGAAATATTGTAAGTTTCTCAAATACAAAAAGGTCTAACAGTCTATAAAGTCATATATTATCATTGTTCGGTCTTCTGTGTGAATTGACCGCTCCGGTGGCCTTGTGGTTAGAGCGTCCGCCTCAGATGCTAGGATGCGGGAAGTCGTGGGTTCGATCCCTGGCCGAGTCATAGAAAGACTTACAAAAATGGTACTAACAGCTGCCTCGCTTCGCGTTCGGAGGTTAGTGTTAAGACTGGTCGGCCTGGTGTCAGGGTAATGTGACTGGGTGGGACATCATGCTACATGTCTGCAAATTGCTTGTCAGTTCTTCTCTGTGCACACCTTACTTAATTAAATTCTGTAAGGCTACTATACACATTCGGACTCTGAGAAAAAATACATTTGTGTTATTTAGGTGTTATTACTAACATATGAAAAATGAACATCTTGCTCGTGAGAGCATTTTCTTCAACATAATTCAGTGTGGAAGCCAATAATATTATTCTCAAACACGAAGAGAATCTCATATTCTTTCTCACGTTATTCTCACCATAGGATACATTCCATTTAACATGATACAAAAACAAGTTCCTATTAGTTGTATGATTGTTTTGCAGTCTTTGAATATTAAAGTAATTTTGGATGTCACATTAGATTGATTGTCATTTAATACAAATGAATATTGTTAAATCAGCTTGATGGAATGCAAGAATATGGTTTTTACAACAAAATACAATGCATTTTCAGGATATCAAGAATATGCAATTATTTTATTATTTGAATACTTATATTCAACATAATAACGAGGCAGGTGCAGGTCGTCGAATATACTTTTAACAACTGAAAATAATAATTCTGTTAAAATTATCCTACCAGGAAATCTTGAATAGACTTGATACAGGTTTGTAAAGACAGAATATATATTAAACTGGTCATTAACTTAAGATGACATTATTTGCAAGATTATGTCATTAAGGAAGTTTCTGTTATATTGTTTTCTCCAGGCTTAAAAATATGTACATTAATATTCAGAAATATTGATAATTTAGACTCAGGCATTGACATTAGGTTTGGTTTATCTGTGCTAACCTATTCATCATGCGGAGTCAGGTGCGTGTAGTCAGTCGAACATAAAAATATTTCGGTATGGGATCGAGTCATTGTAATGAACACATTATCTCTATTAGGTCGAATGTCAACCGGATTGCCTCGTCACGACCAAAACTGTTCAAAATAAAATCTCCAAACATAATTATTTTTCACAAAATATCTCGAACAAAATAGTTATAAGCAAATCTAAAGTGATATACTATGATAGTAAACTAGAAACTTGTTTATTATTCTATAGCTCCAAAAATTGTTGTTGTTGTTGTTGTTGTGGGGTTTAACGCCATTTTTCAGCACGATAGGCTATACATGGCGGCCAGTATTAATGGTGGAGGAAGAACCCGGAAAACCCCGGAAAGAACCACCGACCCACGAGAAGCTACTGGCAAGCTTTCTCACATGCCCACATTGGCTGAATCTTAGACTCGAACCGCCGCAGACAGAGGTGAGATGGCAGTGATCCGTAACGAACAGCGCTTTAGACCACTCGGCCACTCGGGGCCCCCCAAAAATTGTTATATGATTTGCAGTACAATTGAGACGGGCGAAAGTTGTATGTTATGTGGAGGATATCGATTTACCAACATGCATCGGAAAGCTACGAACATGCATCGGAAGGGCTTGAAAGAAAATCATTTTACTGTCAAAGAAGAAATGCAGCTTAAGTTCCACAAAATTTGAATATTTCGCTTCATAGTTTAATTCATACGCATAATAGAAAAAGCAGTTTCCAACATGCGAATCGGAGTGATGACATCATCGACCTATCGATCTGATATAAATAGGTCTAGTTGAAAATAAATTGTTTTACCGGAATTTACTATTCAACTTCAAACATAACTACTAGCCAATAATAAGAACCTCACTTTGAACTCGTGTGCAAATAAAAACATGTTGTAACTACAGATATACAGATATTATGCACATATAGAACAAATTCAGGTATTTTTACATCATTAAGATCTAAAAAGAAGAAAAACCTTTCAAAAATTTGAGAATATAATAGAACTTGAACAATTACATAGAAGAAGCTAAAATTTGATAGCCACATTTTAGCAATTACTGAGTTTTATATTATTGTATTTATCGAGCTTTTAGAAATGCCAATAAAACGTAACGAGATTATCCGTACACACACACACACACACACACACACACATTCATTGTTTGTTGCATTTTTCTTTTTTTGTTGCCTCCATTTATCAAACCAACTTTACAGCAATCAATCTTTCACGTGGATTTTATAATTGTGTCCAAAGTAAGTAGCATTTATAACGGGGGTTTTGGTGCTTTTTGTCTTATGATCCACTTTGAACACTTTTCCATTATTCTTGCTTACATAAGAAAAATACACATCCATATGTTATGAGTGATATATTTCAAATAAATCTAATTAAACACTTAAATATAGAAATATAAGTGTACCATTTGATTTGCTTAGACACCTTGAAACTACTTCTCGAATTTATAATATGTTACAGGCAAAACAAATGCACAGTTTATGTAATATTTTTAAAGTTAGTGTTTAAAGTTCATCTGAAAAAGTAACAGAGGGAACCGAAGGCCAGTACACTTGGTACTGTCATTTTCTTGTATGCAACAATAACAAAAATAAAAACAAAAAAAAGAGTTATAAGAAACAGCTTTACACCATACCTTTGACAGCATTTTTAATTTGTACAAATTCCATCTCATTCCTGATAATAATCAATTTCGCTTCCTCTGCTTCACATGCATCCATGGCTTCGAAAGAGGTTGCAATTTCTAGATGAATTTTATAGCAGAGTCCAAGTGTCATGTTGAGTGTATATGTTGCATCGCATTGTTGTTGTTCTAGAATAGGAAAATTAAAACGCAAACGTTTTTACATGACAACTATTATAAAGAACATAATCTAACAGATGATGTGATAAAAGTGCTGTACGTGCATTAAAACATATGTGGTAGTATATGATTTTATTAAACAGGGCCATCCCTTTGATCTCTACACGTAAATATTCTCAATTCGTATTGCGAAAAGCGATATTGTCGACTGATATACCAATATTTGGATCCAGTCCAAAGTTATCGTTCTGCTTCTTGAACACCCTCAATTTCTTTAATATCACCCCTTCAGATAATGACTATGAATAAAAAATAACTAGAGAATATATGCTGGGAATAGTTTTGAAATTATCCTTTAGAGACCTAGGGTAGTAAAACATGATCATCGTTTTTGTTGGATATTAGATTTCATATAAACACATGTCACTATCTCATGGTGTGTGTGTGTGTGTGTGTGTGTGTGAGAGAGAGAGAGAGAGAGAGAGAAGTGTTTGACAGCAAGAGTTAAATTTGGTCGATAATTATTGTTTGGATGCAAGAATTAAAGCGCTGAATTTTGTTCATAATTACCTAATGATACCAAAAGTTTAATAAGGCCTATAGTTAATGTCTGATAGCAACATTTGAATTCTGTCCACAAGTATTGCTTTATAGCAAGAATTGAATTCAGTCCATTAATATTTCTCGATATCAAGAATTTAATTCAGTCCATAATTATTGATTGATAGCAAGACTTGAATTCAGTCCATTATTATTGCTCGATATCAAGAACTGAATTCAGCCCATTAATATTTCTCGATATCAATAATTTAATTCAGTCCATAATTATTGATTGATAGCAATAATTGAATTCAGTCCATTATTATTGCTCGAAAACAAGTACTGAATAAAATCCATTATTATTTCTCAATGTCAAGAATTGAAAATCGGTCCATAATTATTGATTGATAGCAAGAGTTGAATTCGGTGCATAATTATTGTTTGGTTGCAAGGGTTTAATTCGGTCTCTCGGTACTGTTTGATAGCAAGAGTTGAATTACTGCTTGAATGCAATTGTTAAATTTTCTGTCTATGATTACTGCTTGAGAGCAACATTGAAATTTGGTCCATACTAACTGTTTCTAAGCATGATTTGAATTCGGGTCACATTTATTCTTTGCTTGTAAGAGTAAAATTAGTTACAAAATAGTGATCGCAAAAAGCTTGCAAACAGAGGGTCGTGATGGAAAATGACGCTAGTATGTTATTTGGTTTTATATTGTTATCTTCAGCTGAATCATATTGTAATAGACCTGGGGATCTAAAGCTGTAATAGGATGGATGGGAAGGGTGGTTTTTCTATGTCATAAATTTAACATGTTGTTCATGTCAATGAACATATAAACTGCTGAAAGAATGAATTTAAACATTGTAATGTATCAGAAGTGTATAGATCGCGACTTACATTGATATCTGTATTAAACCGTTCATGTTTATGTCAACTGTGACTGCCGGTCATGTGGTAACATGCGTCATGAAATTCAACCTCGCACATCGTTAAATGCTCACAAAATCTTCTGGAATCTTATTTCATATGAATTTATCACACCAAGAAATATGTTTATCACCCTTAAATTCCCATGACAGCTCATCATTTGAATAGCACTAAGCTCTATTCCAACAGCTGACATCACGAAAATACGTCTGCAGGCAAGATGGCCGACACTAGATCACATGACCGGTTCCACACAGTAAATCTGTCAAGTGCACATTTTTAAAAATTAAATTTCACTTGTTGATTGTAAATGCTGGCCTTCTTTTATACTAGAATAAGTATGTTTTGAATATTTAATGGTGTATTCTTCGTGTTTAAGCTGGTCAGTATATTTTCAATGTTATCAGCGTTCATTGGTAGTTGTGTACTCTTCACCCAAGCTTAACTGTCTTGGTTACGATTTCAAGTACGTTGACGTTTGACGGACACGACAAAATACGTAATGTTTATATATTTGCTAATGACAGAGTGTGAACGGACAAGTAATGATAGTTAAGTTGTATATTAACCCTCAGTTTGTGTCGCTGGTTGTAGAGTATCTGTTCGGCACCACCAGACCTGTTCGGCGTCCCGGACAAGCAATGATTGGTTATGTTTACATCACATGACTACTTTCCAAAGAGTATAAATAGGAGTGAAATTCGAAATTCGGCAGATAGCTGTCAACATCAGCGCTTTAATCAATATCTCTCCACCACTGAGGTAGTTATAATTACAACTTTATTGGATGGCGTTAAAAAGCTCACAGATACTTATAAAAATAAGACAAGTCTACAAATTTTAATTTCTTTATTCTCAAAACTAAACTTGAATTATATATAGTACAACAATAGGAATCAATTCAATTCAAACAAATTCAATTCACTGCTATTGAGTCTAGCTTAATATAAAAGTAATATGGTGCCACATAAATAAGCAGCTATCTCCCGCCACACTAAGAATTTAGGGTTAACTTTCAAAATACTCCGTGGGTCGTCCATTTCTCGCTGAATGACTACGTCAAGGTTATGAAGGCCAGCATATCATAGCATTTGTGTATTGCATACGTTACACGTAATCAAACACATACATTTGTGTATTGCATACGTTACACGTAATCAAACACATACATTTGTGTATTGCATACGTTACACGTAATCAAACACATACATTTGTGTATTGCATACGTTACACGTAATCAAACACATACATTTGTGTATTGCATATGTTACACGTAATCAAACACATACATTTGTGTATTGCATACGTTACACGTAATCAAACACATACATTTGTGTATTGCATACGTTACACGTAATCAAACACATACATTTGTGTATTGCATACGTTACACGGAATGAAACACATACATTTGTGTATTGCATACGTTACACGTAATCAAACACATACATTCATGTTTTAGTCATATTTCTTGTACTAAGCATCTTACCACAATTTCATAGTCAAAAATAAAAAGGTTTTGACTTTGAGCATTCTTGCAATTTATTATTACGTTTACACAAGTTAGCCCATACCCCCCCCCCATTCTGTTACAATATGTTTCCTGAATGAAAACTCCTTTCTTTTATTTATGGCGACCGACCGCTTCTTCGACTTGCAGAGTATGCAAGGAGACGATTGGTAACAAAATACAAAATAAAAATAGGATTATTTTCCACAGTTTTTGTTTTCTTTAAATCTTGGTGCAAGACATATTTGCCATACAGCAAACAAGGAAACAATGTAATGTAATTTTCTCTGAGAAATGATTTAATGGAATCAGTTTCTGAAGTATTGATGAAGAAAGAAATGTATGTGACGTGTGCTTGTGGAAATATAGGAAAGGATGCAATTTACCTAGTGTGTGCTTATGGAAATATTGAGAAAGCGTGAAATTTATCTTACGTGTGCTGATGGAAATATTGAGAAAGGGTGAAATTTACCTGGTGTGTGCTTATGGAAATATTGAGAAAGGGTGAGATTTACTTGATGTTTTGCTGATGGAAATATTGAGAAAGGACGAAATTTATATGTTGTGTGCTTATGAAGATAACGAGGGAGGATGGAACTTGATGATGTGTGCTTTTAGTAATGTTTAAGAAGGATGAACTTACCTTACGTCCTTATGGAATGATTATTCATGATATATTCAAAAAAGGTTAATATTTTTTTTATCTTTTTCGTACAAACGGAACTATAAAGACAAATAATGGAACTGAATGGATAAGCTGCCACATTGACAGAAATAACAGGAGAACAGGTAATTCAATAATAATAATAATAATACTAGGGTACAAACAACAAAGTGATAATGCGCTCGTATGGCAACTATTTGTTCTTATCATATGTGCCGCGTGAATAGTTTGGAAGAGTACATATTTGGGCACGTATAGGCAATACTTTTATCATCTATAAATGAATGACGTCAATATAGACGCTAAAAATGTATTGCAACAGATGACATTTTAAATCTATGCGTTTGATCATACAAAATCGTATTTTAAAAATTACATAAGAAACAGGTAGTCGTAGATTAGTTAGTTTACAGAACAACAACCATGACCTGGCTCATTTTCGGAACTAGTGTCATGTCTGTCATGTGTCAAAGACATGCTATTTCTATAAGGTGTAAATTATATATTCCGTCTAAAATACATAAAAGTCATGTCTGGTCTATAATGAATAAAATGAAATGGAATGTGTAAACCTTTTACATCATGACAGCTTTATGTGCTTCTTGTAAAATCGCTTATTTTATAGTTAACAAAGGTTGTCATCATATTCGCTGCAGATGGTGACGGGAGATGAAAGGGCAATGTATCCTTATTTTTCATGGCAATCACGAAACATGACCGTTGACAATAAGTAACATATTTCCCCAGTCATTTTCATAAGTTACCATTGTACGTACTTGTGTAATATTTCCATCCTTCTTGCATTGATTGACCAGAAGGGAGACCACGCTTGTATGACTGGGACCCCAGACATTTCTTCAGTGAAGGATGATAGAAGAAAGATCTACATGACGGATTCAAGTTACATAAACTGCCACAGGTTACCGATGATATTCCGTCCTTCTCCCACAACACCTTAGAAGTGTCTAGGTTGTTCTCAGAGTCATGGTCCAGCACCCATTTATTGCTCAAAGCACCTTCCGATAGAAAGTGTTTACTTAAATAAGGCAATATCTATTTTAAATGTATTTTGCTATATACAAAAGCAAACAAATAAATAAAACAGAAAAGAGAGAAAGAAAGAATGAAAGAAGGAAGGAACATAAGCAACACAAATAACAAACAATCGTTAAATCAATCAATATTAATATCCATCTATGAGATAAGAAACGAGCTTTCAAGAGACAAACCAATATAATTGCACAACATCTACAATAAACCTAAGTACCGACATACGTATGTATATTATATACATTGGAGACCACTCCGATCACTTAGTGGTTAGAGCATCCGCCACGGATGCGGGAGGTCGACAGTGCTAGGAATGACTACGATGTGCAACACTACATACATCGTAGCGATATGACTGAGAAATTGTTAAAGCTACGATAAAAATGCAACAATAATAACAACACAAACACACAACCACATGCACATGGGAAATAGTGAATTGAAAACGTTTGACCTGTTGTATAATGAGCAAGAGAAATATTGTCTAGAGAAAGCTTCCACGGATTCATTAAGGATAAAATAAATAAAGTATGGGACACTTCTATAGACTGGAATAAACTCTGGCTCACATTTGCGATGTTTGATAAAAAAATGTACATTGCTAGCATTTTACTAATACAATGGATCTATAATGTTATCATACTTATCTATTTATGTTTGTAACTTGACAACGAAATCCCAAGATCGATCTTGATCTACCTGAGAGAGAGAGAGAGAGAGAGAGAGAGAATACGTACTGGCCGTCGTGTAAATAGCAATCATCACCACAGCATATATACGTTTGATTTGGATCTTTCCCATTTGCAATCCTGAAATCAAGGCTTTAGAGAAATAGTACGTCAGACGTTCTCTTTCTGTCATAGGAGATGCATGCAAACACGATTTAAATCTTGATTTAATGATGATAGGACATGCGCATCTCAAATGCACAATATTAGAAGCATGTTTCAACGTATTCTATTAATTTATTAAAGCCTTTCACAGGTACCTGCTTACAGCAAACAAGTCCGTTCGTATTTGCTATGGAAAAAATGAAATACAAATATGTCATGCGATTTAAAAGATAACATTGTGAAATATTAATGAAATTTCACAAAGAACATACACTTTCTATTGAAAGTGCATGGTATTTGCTGTGTAACGCTTCAAAATCGAAATTTTAAAGCGAACACAAAATATTTGATGTATGCAGTCTAATTATTGTAACGCAAAGTAAACTTTATAGTAAACAAATGTAGCTTAATTGAATATTATAGATGTTTTAAAAGTTTATATTAAAACAGGCAGAACTGAATAAAACTGTTAGACAAATACGAAAGGAAAAGTACCAGTGTCGATCATTAACGTTTGAATCTGCCCACACCACTGTGTACAACTGAGATGCTAATTAAGAATATATATATATATATATATATATATATATATATATATATATATATATATATATATATATATATATATATATATATATATATATATATATATATATAATGATTTCCATAGAATCATTATATACTGACCTCAACAGTAAGTATTGGAAATAATCAGTTATACAAAAAAATGAAGAAGGTAAACTTAAATTATCTCAAAAGTCTGATCGATTATTTGCAACGCCAAAGACCAGAAGAAAAAATGGAAGTGTCGAGCGCCGTATACATGAATCAGTCCCCTTGGACGCGATATTTTATTACTAAATAGATGGAAAGAAAGGTGAAGTAAAGTATATTGCATCCAGAGAGTCAAACAACGTTGGAAAGAATCTCAACCCATCTTATTTTAATTGTTTGCAGCTTCAAAAGTATTTGATTATAAAAAAGAACTAACAATGTAATGCCTTTAAAACAACGTATTCTCTTCGCAGAGTTCATCTCTTCACAATCTACAAATACAAGAAAAACAGTGGATGTAATGATTTTTCTTTTTCTATCCAATCTTTGCGGTGCATTGCGGTACATTGCGTAATTGTATCAGTTATTGAAAATTTGAGTCTGAAACAAGGAGATAGATAATGGTGGACTATTTTACTTAGCTATTGTATTAGTCACCTTCTTTCACATAAGTTTAGAGTTGTGAGCTCCATTTCTTTCACCTGTCGAGTGTGCAATGCACGGATAAAATGAAAAATATACTTCCACTGCATATATATTTAACGACCGCCAAAAGAAAGTCAAATAAGCTTAGAAACGATGGATCGTTTACTCTTGAACGTATGGGGTCAAGACAATTATTTGTTGGAGATAAAGAACATCGCTGAGTCTCTTGTTATGACTGCCACTTTGCAGACAGAATCACTTTCATAACCAAAGAACATTGTTATAATTGTCTAAAGAACCAGTCTAATGAAATGCAAAACGGGATATTTTTGATACTGGCCGAGGAGAATAGTCGAATAAGTATTTTGAAGAAATATGTACATTCATGCCAAAATAGATCTTGAAAGAGCGGTGCAAAGATTCAACGAAAATTACAATCCTCAAATGAGAACAGTAGTAAGGGGGGACGCATTAGCGTCAATGGGAATTAGCATTACAGAGACCCCTGGGACAGATTAGCGTCAAGGGAAATTTAACATGGAGAAAAATCGTGGGACAGATTAGCGTCAAGGGAAATTTAACATGGAGAAAAATCGTGGGACGGTTTAGCGTCAAAGGAATTTAAACAGGGTGGGACTTTATAGCGTCAAGGGAAATTGAATATGGGATTTTTTTAAAAATTTTTTTTAGATTTAAATTTAAATGTTTTAAAAAAAAGGGGTAGGCAATGGAAAGGCTATCTCTTTTCGAGAAATATGGCTGGCCCTGAAAAGGGCCTTTGGGTTTTTCTTCTTCTTTTAACTTCTTAACTTTTTCCACCATCCTCTTATTTTGTTCATCATTCCTTTCTTCTTCTTTTCTGTTTCCGGCATCCAGTCCGGGTGACCCATGGCTCGGAACTTGTTTTGGATTTTCATCCAATTGTTGTTAAGTCGCTCGAACTCTTCCTTTTTCTTTTTGTTTTCCACATCTTTTCTTTCTTCCCTCCATTTCTCTTTAATCTTCTCTAATTCTTCCTCCATTACTTTTCTCATCATATCTTCCCCTTTCTTCACCTTGTCCAACCCCCATTTTACATTCCTCCACTCTGTCCAATATAATATCTTTTCTAGGAAGCACCGGACTTGGATGACATGATCCAGTGCTTCCTTCAAACTTCCCACTCTGAAGTAAGGTGGGTTAATGAAGCCTCTTGACTTATTGACTTCTTCTTCAATCATCCCTGCTATGATATCTCTTGCTGTCTTTAGGCCTTGAACTTGACTCGTTGCAAAGTCTTTCATATCTCCATGCCTCCATTCCTCTTCTATTCTTCCTAAAACATATTCTACATCCATTATCCAAAAATAGATGTCTCTCAGTAGATTGAATAGAACTGATACTTGAGTCATTTTGTCTCAGTTATTCCGTAGAATGGTTCCAACGACGAACGTAGTGGGTTCTTATACTGAAAGCGCGGACGTGATGGAAAACATCCCCTAAAACATAAAATTGATCTTACCTAGATCATGACCAAGCAACGCGCGGACGTGAAGGAAAACATCCCCACTTTTCTCATTTCATATAATCAAACCCAAACTATACTCTCCACATACGCTAATAAACAATAAAGAAACCCATAATCTACTATTCACACAAACTTACTTCATCATTTACAAACACAAACGCTAACACATACACTCTTACTAATAATAAAGAGTTAGTGTTTATATTCACACTACTCTACCTACACACATTGGCAAATTAATAGTTATTTCTTTTCTAGAGTATTGGGTAGCCCTTAAAAGGGCTGTTTTTTTTCAACTCCAGATGCACCTATCTAATGGTTGCACCTTCCAGGCCTGGCGCCACACACACATCTTTGACTCCAGTCTCTTTTTACTTTTTGTCTTGAGAGTGCAGAGGCGGGATGATTCGCTTCAGCACCCCAATCCTCTGTCTCGTCAATATTGTATGACATCCTCTCTCCTATTTTCTTTTCCTCTTCTTCCCTCTCTCTTCTCTCCTCCTCTTCCTTCTTTATTCTTGCTTCTTCTACGATAGCCTCCGCTGATAGTTCGTTTACTATGCGCCTGGCATATTCCAGGTGCATCTGGAGTTCTAGCAGCTTCACAATCCTTGTATTCATTCTCTTGCTGTTAACAGGTCGACGATGTGACCCAACTGATGATTAGTTTTTAATTTATAGTGAAAGCGCGGACGTGAAGGAAAACATCCCCCTAAAAACATAAAATTCATCTTACCTAGATCATGACCAAAAAAAACAACGCGCGGACCTAAAAGAAACACTCACTCACTTTTTTATGCTACCCATCACTATTTTAAAATTTTTTATAAGTCACTTCAATAGACTATTTACATACGCAAAGCAATCCAATCTAACCCCAAATATACACCTCAAACACCAAAAAATACATTATTTTAATCTACTATTGACCTAAACTTACGTGAACTGTTACTAACACTAACACACAAACACATACACTCTCACTATCAATAAAGAGTTAGTGTTTATTTTCACACTACTCTGCCTACACACATTGGCAAATCGATCGTTATTTCTTTTCTAGAGTATTGGGTAGCCCTGAAAAGGGCTGTTTTTTTTTTTGCTTGCTATGGCATTCTTTTTTAGTTTCTAAGAATGCGATGTCCTCTGAGGATAGACTTTCTGGCAATAGGTCTGCTTCTTCGGAAAGAGAAGAAGAACTCTTTGGTGTCGATACGGCAATCGACAAAGCCTCTGTCAGCTTCAGGTTGCTGCTGCTGCTCTTGTTGTTGTTGTTGTTGCTGCTGTTGCTGCTGTCTCTGAAGTCTGTACTTCTCTGTCCATTCTTCTTTTTCCCTGTTCATTTCTTCTCTGAAGAGCTCTTCTATCAGGTCTTCAGTGATTTTTAACATTCTCACATTCTCTATTTCTTCTGGCTTCGGTATCAGACTGTGTCTGACCCTATGCAAATTCACGTAGGCTTCGTTGAGCTTGGCTAGTTTGGAACACATCTTCTTAGGAGGATGAGTCGACAATGGATGGTTAGACTGGAAACAACCCCGGTTCTTAAAGTCAAAGCGCGGACGTGAAGGAAAACATTCCCCACACGGTTTTCGAGCCGCAACGTTCAATGAGTGTCACGAGAGGGATAGTAAGAAATGAAAGAGCATCAATCCAACATTCTTATAGCTAAACAAAAGACAAAGGCATTTTTTTCAAAACACAACATTTTTTATTCAAAAATCACTTAACACTAAACAACAACTCTAACATTTTTAACAATAATCCAACACTATAACATCAAACAATCTTTTCAAATCACAAACATTTTTTTTTCAAATACAATTTACCTTGAACAGGGCTGACAACGTTGTGAATGAAATTGTGATTTCCACTTTTGGAAATCATTAGGCCATTGATGGACGCTACGTTTCCTAGCTTGAGACAAAAGATAAGCATAATGGTCACAAAACCATCGATCTACTTTCACATCGTTTCTAGTAGAAGAACGAGGATCAAAATGAGTCACTAAATGTTCTAAGGAATAGCCCAGGCTGCGATGATGCAGAAAATACACACAGTACTGTCCACACACCAAGGAATCTGTGCCTTGTAATTTCACATTATTGAATCGGGTAGTCTGAGCATTTCTTCTCATAAAGTCAATGATATCGTCTTCCAAAGGGGGCAATCCGTACGAATCGAAATATTCCACACATCCTTCTTGAGGAAAGTAGACGGCTACCCAGTGGGTTCCTGGGAGATGACTGTCGTCCGTGTTGATCACGTAAGCTTGATGGTCTTTAGGTTTGCGATGAGGAAGTTCATCTTTAGCACAGACGACAGGATTCCAAGAAGCCGTATACGAATTGTGGTTCAAAAGGTAATAAAGTTCCAAAGTATCCATTTGTGTGTTTTTTTCTTCACAGGTAATAATAAGTCGTCAATTCGATCCTGACTTTTTGCTTGAAAATGTCTGACGAATAAACGGTTATTCGTTCTGTTTCCTCACTCTGATTCAGGAGAGCTTCGATACGATGGATCTCTTGAGTGGTTAATGGTGGACAAGAATGTTTACGCAAGTCTTTATACCACTGGTGCAACACGTCTTTGTCCGAGATGAGACTCCAAGCTTCGTCCAGATACTCGTCCAATTTTTCTTCTTGACTCAACATTAGGCATTTATCGTGTTGAATTTGACTGGGATGATCGTTTTGACATCCATAGCAATTTTTCTTGATCAATTCCGTCATTTTTTCGACCAAGTGTTTGGCAAAACAGGAGACTAAATGGGCTTCTTGTTCTGGCCATCTTGACTTCATCATGATCACTTCTTCTTCCACAGTCTCCTTACATTCCATGTCCAAAGTTTCTCCACTAGGTAAAAAGGGATAACAGTCTTCCATGGCTTCTAATAGTCTAGAATGACTTCTCTCAAACTGTTGATTTCTATCGTATTGTCAAATTCTGCATACAGGATGACGTTCAACGTTGGATCAGCAGGGTCTCGGTTTGCAAACTGAATTTCCACACGAATCTGGCCAGATTTTATAGGGTGGAAATGTCCCTCGTCGCTGCCTTGGTCTGGAGTGAAATTGAAAGCCCACAAAGCATAGCCTCCTGCATAATCGTCGTACGTAATCCCGTGACTGGTGTTGGTCCCTAACTGTCCCGTGGCTTCGTACAGGGACAAGTACGATCTCAAGTAATTGTTCTGGGCAAAGTTAGGCTCAAAGGGTCGGGTACACAAGGTCTTGCCGTCGCGACTGACTTCGATTTTGGACACGCTAGAGTGTCGAAACTCAAAAGGATTTTCGTTGTGAAGTCCATTGAAAGCTGAATTCCTGACGATACCAACGATCAAACGCTTGGGTAACTGTCCTTGGAACAGATGATCTTCGATCATGGATCGCTGTCCAACAGGAATGGTGAACGTTTTCACTTCCACACGTCGTATGGGATACTTGGCGGTCGTTCTGCTCAACGTCTGACTGATGTCGATTCCCACTTTAGGTAACACTTCCACACGGCGTACTTAAAGTCTGGCTTCTTGGATAACAGTTTTGTATTCGTTGGCATGGGCCATCAAATGGAAAGCGGCAGTGCTACGATTCAGTCTCAGGCGAATATCAACTCCGTTCAGTAAATACTTTTCTTGTAACCACATGTCCAAATGCAAACGATCCATCAGTTCTAAACTACGTCCTTGCAGAATTTTAGTTCTACGTGTGTTAAACCCCACATTGTGAGGATTGTCATCTTCTGTCAGGGCTGTGTCGCTAAACGTGCCTACACCTGCCGTGTCAGGTTTCCATACCACGCAAGCATCCAGATGAGTATTCTTGGCTTCTTTTCCGTACGTCAAGAGATTTTCCAAGTAGGCACGATATGGGTAAGTATCCATGCTGCTGCTGACCAGTTTGTTATTCAAGTACAAGTCCACTTCGCTGAACAAGGAATGCATGAAATTGTTGACGGGCGCTACCCTATCATTGGCTCCAGGATTGGTGTTGTCAGTTTTGATCACTTTGACTTTCAAATACAGGTAACTGCTATTCAGATCGATGTAATCTTCGGGTTGTCCTTTGATTTCGAACTCGATGGGAGCGGAATCCGTCAAAGAGGAGACGGGATGAAATTCCACCCACTGGGATTCTTGCATCGTCATCATGGTGAGGGGCATGGCAAACATATCCAGTTCCGTCTTGGAACAAGCACATGACTCTCGGTGCATCATTTTTTTCTGTGTCTCAATAATCGAAAACGTCTAAGTCTCGAACGGTTCTTCTTTTCTTGGCTTTTCTCGCTTGAAGTCTGGTGAAAGGGTGTTTTCTTCGTCGTCTCTTTCTGCCTTGTCCTTGCTGAATGCCTGACTCGGTAGCGTGCAGGGCATTTATAGGTGTGTCTCGTCGGCCTAAAATGTCTTTACCCGTTTGCAGCAGGACATTTTTGCCTGCCCTCATGAAGGCTTCTTTAGGGTTTTGTTTGTCGATGATGACATTTTGGAGAAATTCTTTGCCTTGCGTCAGTGCCGCATCTTTCAAGGCGTGCAATCCGCGTGTCACCATCGGTTTCAACACCGGGGCCACCGAACGAAAGGCCGATTTTAACATGTCTCCTAAACCGTGTCCTCGCTGTCGTGCAACCCCTTGGTACACTGGATACATGACTTACTTACGAATCGTGAGAGAACCGTTTTCGAAAATGGAGTTTCACCGTGACTTTTCCTTTGGTAAATGGAATATTTTGTCCCAGATCTCCTTTTATAGTAATGTTGACCGTGTCCAAATACGACTTGCTGACTGGCAAATAGTGAGGATGGACAAATTCGCGGTGGACGTGGTAAGTGTTTCCACCTTCCTCGTCAGCGTTCGCGGCAGAATCCACTTTGAAAGTAATGACACGCAGTAACGGTACGGAGGTGTGTCCCACCACGTTATACTCCACCACATCGGAATACACAAACATCAAATTCAGTCCTTGGTTCAGTTCTACTGGGGTACGAAATAACTTGCTAAAAGACTCGTTGTCGTAAACGATGGGTAATTCGTTGTTCTTGAGTATGGTCATTCTCATGTTCATGTCTCCGCCCAACATGTCAAACAATTCAGGACAAAATAAAATGGACATGATTTTACTCCGCTCAAATTTCATCGAGAAGCGACGAGCTACTTTGTGGTACTCCATGGTGACATTTTTGTTGACATGCTCCAAAGCTTTCCCAAACACGCCATTAAACTTGGCAGCTATGATGTTGACCAAATGTTGACCACTAAAATAATAACCTGGGGGAATGAACAAGTGGTAGGTCCACTTTTGAGTTTTCTCATTATAGGTTTTATTGTCATATATGACTTTCTTATTCAACTCCTGTTGCAATAGCTCGTCATGAACTTCGACATGAAAAAAATTTTGATTGGGAAGGACATTGAGGACTTGGGTTGGGTGAATGATTTCCACTAAAGCCACTTCCCAATGGGCTTCGTGATCTAAAGGGATGGCCTGAGGTAATTTGGCCGTGTAACAGCACAACGTGTTGTGGGGAAACACCTCCATGGAACTGTCACTGGGTAAGGTTAAGTAAAATTGGTTTTGGTGACTCATAATTCCAGAGTTCTGTGGCTCTCCGAGGGGTTACTGGACGTCAGAGGCGTGTCTCCGTCCAAAATGGGGTTCTGATTGTGGTTGGAGTGGTGACTGACACTGGCACTGGACACAAGGTTCCCGTGGTTCCCGTTGGAAGAGAATTTCAGGGAGGGATTAGGAAGCAGGTAACCGATGCAACTGCTCAATAAAATGGTCCACAATTGTTTGTCTCCTTGTTGCAAACTCAAATTGGCGATGGCTGCCCCGATGACACAATACACCACGAAGATTTGGCAGAAAAAGACGATTTGCGTTTTAGGCACACGTTCTCCACACCACACCCACAAGGGTTGTTTTTGTAAATCTTGCACAGAAGAACTAGGGGAAGAAGGAGTGGTCAACGTAGCTGCGTCTGCTGTGTGAAAGGGCATGATGGTCACTTCTTCTTTTTATAGTCGATGACTTGCGAAGCGTCGATCCAAGAATCAAAACTGGGTGGATATCCTTTCCAACGTACTTTGACTTCTTTGACACGTCGTTTGCCCACTTTACGGGTTCTGCGTTCGAGAATGCTTTCGATGTCGTACACGTCGTCTTCTTTTTTGGTGACACGTTGTAACTCGGGTAAATAAAACGTTCCTTTGAGCACTTCTCCGTTCATGTCTTCCAATTTATAGACGGCAGGATGACGGCCATGCACTCGTCCAGTGACGCGAAACAGTTCGGTCGTCCTGTTATGTAAGTAACCTATGTCGAAAGTGCGTTTGGTTTTGCCAATGCGCACCCAATCTCCTACGGCCAACATTCCACTTTTCTTGGGGACAGCCCTCGTCGGGGACGTACCAAACAGGCGCTCAAACACCAACACTTCGTTGTCGGAAGTCACGTCTTGCGGGGCACGTCCGATGCTTCGATGGTAAGATTGGTTGTACGCTTGCACCAGGTGCGGTAAGATGTCGATGTACTTCAGAGTGTGGTGATGCGTAAAATATTTCCACATGCGTTCTTTCAAAGTGCGTTGAAAACGTTCCACGATGCTGGCTTTGGTTTCGGGATTCTCGGTGGTAAAAAAATGAATGTCACGTTTCTTTAATTCTTTTTGGAAAGCTTGGTTCAGAAATTCGGTGCCTTTGTCCGTTTGCCATCGAAGAGGGTGACGACCGCTTTGTTTCAACACCCGTTGCAGGGCTTGCACTAACTTGCTGCTGGATTTGGAAGTCAAAGGCACAACCCAGGCAAATTTGGAAAAGACGTCGATGACACAGAACAAATATTTGTAGCCACGATTGTAGCTGACCAAATGAGAGACATCGGCTAAATCGGCTTGCCATTGATGATCGATGCCTTCCACTCGGGTGCGACTTCTGGCAAACTTGCGTCGAATGGGTTTGTGCAAAGTGTAGGTAGCTTGTTCTTGTAACCATCGTTGCACTTGAGGTAAACGGAGACTTTTCAGTCGCGTTTTGGCAGCACGATACAATTTTTGAACTCCTGCGTAACCTGCAGGATGCGAGGGATCGTAGTAAATGCTGGCTAAGACTTTTTCCATTTTTTTTATTTTTTGTGTTGGTTGGTGTGTTAATAAGTCACCCACTCTTCGGTGATGCTACTTTGGGTGGGTCGAAAGGGTGGTTTGGAAACGGATTTACGTGTCCGATGGGCTACGGGAGTAGAAGTCGAAGGTAGTGGTGGCGGTGGAGGTGGTAATGGAATGGCTTTGGTCTTCTTTTCTTTTTTCACTTCTGGTTTCCCTTCTTTCTTTTTCACTTCTGTCGAAGGAGGAGTGGACATCATCTTTTTAACCCAAGCTTTCATTTCTTCTCGTTGGGGTGTGTGGGACGGGGTCAACAAGGATGCTGCAATCTTACTCGAAATGGGAGCTGCTGACGATGTTTGAAACACTTCTCGCATCTCTTCTTCCTTAGGCCTTCGTGGGGTAGCATCTCTGGTGACCCCAGGGGATGGTAGTAGTGGTGGTGGTAATGATGATGGCGCTGGACTTTTCATCAAGGTCTTAAAATCTTTCAGAGTGGGTAAAGCTGTTTCGTCTAAAGCTTTCTGGTGAAAGAGTTGCAGTCTTTGCAAGAGTTGACCGTACTTTTGCGATTTTTCTGTTTCGGACAAATCTTGGCGATCCATCAAGGATTGCAATTCGTGTTGTAACTGGGACATCTCGCTCAAATTGGGATTGGGAGGTAAATGCGGGGTGTGTTGTTCTTGCACCGATGGTATTCCATCCATCGTTTGTAAGGCACTAAAGCTAGTTTTCGTCCTTCCATGGGGTTGTCAGGGGTCGATTCTGAGATCTTGGGACTTTCGAAGGCCTTTTTATCTTGCTCCCACTAGTCCTCCCAACATGGTTCCCAAGACTCCTTTCAGTATGGGGCCTAACAAGAGAGGCAAAATGCCTCCACGTTGGACCAACATCTTCTTTTTTTGACGAATGGGAATTTTCTTTTGAACCATTTTCCGAAGAACGTGACGATGTTTGCCTAAGCATTGTTTCTGGTGTTTGGACAAAGGGATCGTGCCTTTCAAAACGTTCAAACAACATTCGCACACGGTATCGATGACCTCTTTGGAGGCCGTTTGAATGAGTTTTTTTCGTAGGGGTGGAGAAGCTTTGGACAGGACAGATAACAGGTCCCCATGTTTGGCTAAACGTGGTGGCAGTCCTTTCCTTTTCTTTCCTTGGGGTTTTCTGGAGGGTGACATCTTTGAGTCTTCACGAGCACCAAAAAACACTGATACCCTACTCGGTCACAAGCCTTTTTTATACTGGAACACGTCGCCACTGATTGTCTTTACGGCGTATTAGTTTGAGGACAGGCATGACACGACGTGCAGGGGTACGTAACGGACTAAATCGAGCCAGTTCTTGCTTGGACAAATCCAGTAAACTTTGTAACATGCCCGATCTTTCATGGACTTTGATTTTGGGAGAAGGTACTTTGTGAGCAGCAGCCACTGCCGCTAAATTGGAAGGTCCTGCCACTGGGGAAGTTCTTTTGGGGGTCATCAACGGAGAAGTTCTTGGTGTGATCAACGTCTCCAAGTACTCTTCAGTTCCTGGTGACATCAACGGAGAAGTGGATAAACGTGAGGCTGCCGGAGACGCAGTCACCGCTGTGGCAGGTCGTGGTTTGCGAGTGTAAGGTTGCGTCCTGGCCGAAGTGCCTCTCTTGCGACTAGTTTTCTTCTGTGGACTTTTCTTTTTCTTGGGGCTTCTTTTCTTTTTCCGGGGTGGTGTCTGGTCAGAGGAGGGTCCTGCCACTGGAGAAGTTTTTCTCCTTGGGGACCTGGTCTTTTTCTTTTTCTTCTTGGGGCTTCGTTGGACTTTTGTCTTGGGTATAACTTTGGGGGCATTAGGATCCCATCTTAAGAGTGAGCGAATGATGACCCCTCCTAGAGTACCGCTCCCTCCAGGTTTCAAAATGATTTGTTTTTGGGTTTGAGTGTCGATGCGGGGATCGGCCAGTTGGACCAAAGCGACTTTGTTTCGATCAAAAAAGCGTTTGGTTTGATGAGGAATCTGAGTGATTCCTTGGAGTAATTGACGTGCCGTCACCGTGAACCATCGTAAGACTTCTTTGAGACTAGCTTCTAAGACACGAGCTCGTGTTTGTGGATCTTTTTCTCGACTGATGCCATACAAGGCACGAATCAATTTGACGGGAAGATGCGACTGAAGGGACGTCATGTTGACGCTGTGTGAGACAGACGAAAAGGGTCTGAGGTTTTTATAGATTTTTTGATGGGGAGTGAAATGAAGTCGAGGACGGAGACGTGTACAGGACAGGCCCTCCGTCTTGGCACCAGTGGTGAAACAAGTAGGTACGAAATCGCAAATCCTCGGGGGTCGTAGGTTTCAAATCGACGAGTAAATAGGCGTGTGGCGTTTGAGTGGCATCGTCGTACGCCTGAGTCAGCCAAGGCGTTCCTAACTGTTTGGCTAAGACTTGCACTTGCGATTTATCTCGAGGGCTTTTAAACAAGACCACGTAATGCGCATTGAGACTGATGGTGCGATGGGCTTTACTTTGTTGAAACAAATTTTGGGTGATGTAAACGACACTGGCATTACGGTGATGCCCTTTGCGCGTGAACCACAGTTTAATTTCTTCTTCGTCTTCTCCTAACATGTCGTCGAAAATGACCAAATGGGTTAGACGGGAGTCAGAGACGATGCCGTCGTCTTCTTTAGGAATGCCTTCCACAAACACGATGGAATCGCCTTGACTTTCTCGCAAGAGGCTGTACGCCGATTGCCACTCTTTGTAACACCACACGATCCGTTGAGGTGGCCGATCGATCAAATGATGTTTATGTTCGATCAAACGTTTGACGAATTCGGTTTTGCCTGAACCGCTAGGTCCAGCAATGAGCATGTTAAAGGGATGGCGAAGATACAAAGCCTCCCAACTGGCACGATCTAAGTGTTCGTCGATGACTTTGACAGTAGAGGAAGAGGGAGCAGAGACAGCAGAGGTAGCTATTGTGTGAGAAATGTCACTTGTGACACGAAAAACAAACAAGACAAGAGTTTATATACTTTTTCAGAACACGTTTATTGAATGTTATTTTTCAAACATGAATACGAAAGACAAAAATACATAAAAGCCAAAGGCTTAAGTACAAGAATAAAAGGCACATGATAACCATGAACGTGGAATAAACACAAGTGTCTATACAACATGTTTTGGGTAAAGTTCTAACCAGTTCTATAGTAGGGGGTAAGGTCACACAAGTGTCCTCCCGAAAGGGTCTTTCAGGTCTGTCCACGACAGTCCTGTCCTGGGTGACGGGTTCTTCTGGCACCGTCACTAACACGGGTTGAAAAGTAACTTTTTTCCTTGAACAACTCTCGTGCATACTGGGCCACTTCTTGGGTCCAAGCCTCAAAACCCCATTCTTTCCAGGCACGGACATCTGTCCAATGGGGATGTAAGTCACAAGCTACACACACATCGTCATACACGTCTTGGGTAGCTAAAAGTTGACGAATCTTTTTTTCCTGTTGAAATCGAGAAGAATCCAGATGAAACCGCAAGGCTTTGAGCAAAAGGAGTTTTTCGTGACCATTTAAGGCCATTGAGGTGGTAAGTACTGATCGTAAAGAGTCCACAAAGAATCGGCTGGTAAACGAAATCCCAGAAAACAAGTCACTAAGACACACACCACTTGTCGTCCCAAATTGAATGGATAAAGTTCTTGTAATAATTGATGGTAATGATCCACGGTTTGAACATGGTCATTGAGTACCTTCCACGGAATCTGTTGGATTACATGCGATAAAAGTCGTAGCATGACAGCCTGTTTTTATAGTCTCTTTGTTTCGGAAACAATACACGTACTTTCGAGCCAGACATCTTCGTTCTCCAGTAGGGAATTTAAATGTTGCATACTGTAACCGAAACGTCAGACTTCGTTTAGAAGTTTCCTCTTCCGCTAAGTAGATTCCACGTAATTTGTACGTGTTTGTAATCCTTGTACGTGTTTGTAATCCTTTACCTTGTCTTCCTCAATGTGTTGTAGTAGGTGAATCTCGAAGTAACCAAAATAATCAGCAAGTGGATCATCGGGAGCCTGGACGTATTGAACAAGGTCTGACCACTGAAACAATTTCTGACGAATCAGTTCTCTTATACCATTTAGGTACCAGTGCTTAAAAATCTGGTGACGTAACGGATGCAATTGTTCTTTACGTTTCACTTGTATTTTGACCAGCTCTCGGTAAATCCTTTCTCTCAATTCCACAGGCAAAGCACGAATGTTCTCTTGTAAAGTATCCATGAACAGATGATGGTAAGAAGTTACTTCAATGTCTCGGTCCCACTAAGGGTAAGTAATGACAATTCAGTGACCATCGAGCATGTTCTTCGTAGGCCGAATCTTGCGGTTCCCAGTGGTGAAGTGACACACCGCAACTGAAGCACTTGACTTTATCTCCTTCGCCCAAGTAGAAAAATCCGGCTCTGGCTAATTCTTCAGGGGTCGGTCCTCCCAGATACTTAGGCCATTTTCCTTTGAACGATTGAAGACGATTTTCAAAGTCGCAGTATTCCGACAAACGCACAGGGAACGAATATTCGTCTTTGACAGGTTTGTTTCGATGAGGGTTGGGTGACAATAACAGGAGTTTGCTCAGGGCTGGATGACATCCGTAGGGGGGTAGATGTGAAGGTGAACATTCCCCTTTAAAACGAAACCCAGTAAAATGTCCAAGAGGACGAGCGGCATCGCTTTCGCATCCCTCAGGTTTGACACGCACAGCATCACTTTCCATGATAGGGGTAGGGACACTAAAGTTCCCATGATGCTTTACGGCATCGCTCAGGTCACAAGGTACAGCATCGTACCCATCGCAAGGCTCACAATCGCATTCCACTTCCGAAGCCTCACACTTGAATTGTGCCTTTCTAAACAACTTGTTCTGTGTTTCTCTGAAAGTATTCATCTTGTTCGCTCGGTCTTGGTAGTCACAATGAACTATCGATCTTGACCATAGCCCCCCTTTTTATACTAGTCGCAATGCAGTCTCCAGCTTGTGCATCTTTCCTTTTTTACGTTTTTTATGTCCTGTTCTGGAAGGCACCGTCTCTAAGGTACCGTCAACATTGTACCGTAGTGTGATGGGTGGAAAGGCCATAGAAAGGTAAGGACAGTGCGGAGACCATCGAGTATGTTCCAGAATAGCTGAATCTTTATAGATACATAGATCCATTCGTAACTTCAGCCGCAAGCGAAACACTGTACCTCGTATCCCAATCCTGACTCAGGTCCCAAGTAGACAAATCCTGTTCTAGCTAAAACATGCGAAGAAGGTAATCCTTCCCTATCCGTAGGCCATTTCTGAAACGTGTCCAATCGACGGGCACAATCACAATAGTCAGGTAAGAAGACTGGAAAATGGTAGGGTTTGAACTTGGAGTTCTCATTGGGTTTCTCACTCGATTCTTGCTGTGGCGAAGTCATCCTTCTGGTGGGTGGCTATCCTCTTACAACCAATGTTTTATACCAACGTGTCCATACGGTAAGGTAAAATGATTGGGAAGTCGAACTCGCTTCTGGTACACGATTTGATAAACTTTTTCCAAGGGTCGACTGACGATGTGGTGAGTGGGTAAACGTACAATCTTGTTCGGTTGGTAAGTGGTCACTTTAAAGTTTCCATCCTCTCCCGATTGCAAGGCTTCTTTCAATACCCCAAAGTTGACCACTCGACTGGTACGATGATTCAGAGTCAGTCCTTTCACTTTGCACGTCGTGTGCACTTCTCCTTGTTTGTCACGGTATTCGTAGCCGTAATTTTTGGGACCGCCACTGACGAAACTTAGAATCTTGTCGTCGGGATGCTCGTCTGTCCAGGCTCCTAAACGGTCTCCTTCGATGTCAGGGTGATGTTGAATCGGGTGATGGATGTAAATGCAACTGTCCGTGTCAAAGTACAGGACGCGTTCTTCTAACAGTTCTAAAGCTTCGTACAATTTTAAGCGAGCATGAGCTGTCACGTAAGCCGCAATGATGACATTTCCAAAAGGGTCGTCTTGTACAAAGTCCAGATCTTCTTCGTAATTGACCAAGATCAAATCCTCTCGAACGACGTCCACGTGTTTCATGTATTTGGTTTTGTTGTTGTTGTTGTTGTTGTTGTTGTGGGGTTTAACGCCATTTTTCAGCACACGATAGGCTATATATGGCGGCCAGTATTAATGGTGGAGGAAGAACCCGGGAAAACCCCAGAAAGAACCACCGACCCACGAGAAGCTATTTGGTTTTGTCGTGAATCATCTGGAAGTAGCGGGAAGGTTCTGTCAAATATTCCGTCTTGGGTAAACACGGTCGTTGTGCCATTTTACCCCACAAGCAATTTAACATCACTTTGGCAAACGATCGCCTGCCTTCGTTTTTCTCGATGTGGTCTAAAGTGATGCCTTCTTGTTCGTAGTATTTCTCTTTGAATTGTCTTTGGTCTTCGGGAGTGTGACACCAGGAAGGATAGCCGCTGGCTTCTTGCTTCAGTTTCAAAAAGGCATCCACGTAGTCAGCGAAAATGCCTTTCTGAGTAAGGTCACCCTTGTGGTATTGTTGTGTCTTGGGAAAGTGGCAAATTTCGTACACTTCTAACAGTTGGTATCCCATGTCCAGAGCTTTGAACAATTCCACGCTGACCCAGGTTCCCGTCAAGGCACGTTCTTCCTGGCTGTGCTGACAAGGTAAGTCTTGGTTGCACGTTTCGGCACAAGTACGGCACAAGGGAAACATCAGTTTGCCTTGACAATGGTGAGGTAAGACGGGATGGTATAGGTTCGTGGGAGGCAAAACTTTGCACTTGATCAAGCCTTCGTATTGTCGAATGTTTTTCAGGTCGATGTGTTCCGTCAGCAATTGCGGGTGCCCTACAGGAAAGCGACAATATTTGCACACGTAGGGATACAGCGAACACACGTCCAAGTATTTGATTTCTTCTCCTTTCTCTTCGTCGGCTTGGTACAGCAAACAGGTGGCATTGGTCCTTCCTCCGTACAAACTATCCCTCGGGTTCAGCGGGTCCATGAACTGGTAACTTTCCACGAGGCGTTTAAACTCGGGATCGGTTTTCATACGGTGATCGTACTCGTGTTCCCACATTTCGACCACTTGGTATCCTTGCTGTTCCAACTTTAGGCGCCGCTGACAAGTGTCCTGGTACAAGTCTTCCATGGTCCGTTGTAAAAACTGATTTTTAGTGTCACGGTCAGGGTAACAGACGGGACATCCGTGAAATAAGCAACCGTTAAACTCGTACACGATCTTGGGGTTTTCTAAGTCCCAGCCATCGACCGAATACGTTCCGATGGTCTTTTCACCCCTCCGTTACGGGCATGCTGAATCCATTTGTCTTCCTTGTCGCACAAGTAATGTAACCAACGTAGGGCTTTGACCGAGTATTGACGCTTGACATAGTGGGTCGTTTGAGGACTGATGACAGCCACAGTGTTTTCAGGCATGAATCGTTGGCGGTACACTAAGGAACACGCTTTGGTGCAAGCTTCTTTCAAAGGATCGACCCCTCCGTGTTCCATGAACAGTTCTCGAAATTTTCCACAGCAACGCCGTAAAATGTCCACGTCGGAACGACAATACTTTAACTTTTCTTCCTGAAAGTCGAAAGGGTCAGAGGCGTGAGCCTGGTACCAAGCGTAGAAAGCTTCTCGTTGTTCGGTACGCATGTTGTCGGGGTCGTAATAGTGAGCCTCAGGTAAATGGGGTAGAACGGCGTGTTGATTGGCTTCCGTACTGAAAAAGTGAGGAAAGTACCCTTTAGCCATTTCTGCCATTCCAAACGTTTTAGGCATTCGACTCAAAGGCATGGCCAAATAGCTCATCGAATCTTTAAACTGTACTTGTCCCACTTGCATGAAAATGATTTTGGCTCCGTTCAAAGTCACTTTAGGACGTTCGGTGCCTAGTTCCGTATAGTATCTGAGAAGAAACTGTCCATCGTATCCGGAGAAATTGTGAGCCATCACTGTGGCATGACGATGACATTCTCCGTAACGTTCGATGTCCTCTTGGCTCCACGTCTTGTCGATGGGGTCTAAGACCCATTGGGCAAAATCGGCTAACGTGTTCGGTCCCCGAAAGATTTTTTCACGCCCTCCGGGAATCTTGCTGCAGTGAGGGCAATGACTGAAGATAGGTTCTTGAATGCACTTCTCGCACGCTCGATGAGCCACGCAAAAATTAGGAATGTGAATGCCGGTCTCTTGCATGCATTCGAAATCGAAAAAGATGAAATTGCCTTTCTTCTTGTGACCGTCCTCTTTCTCTGGTGGGGGTTGGTATTTTTGCACGTAGCATTGGTGTTCCAAGTCCACGATGTTGTGACAAATGTGACATTTTTTTCTTTCCTCGACATACGTGTGCCTTGGCCTTATTGGTACGTATGACTTGTTCACACGTAGGGCACAATCTCAGGAGTTGACAAGCACATTTCTTCTGTGAACTTTGTGTTTTCAGATGTTGTTGGTAACAGGTAGGACTGACAAATGTGCGCTGACAAGTCGAACAAGGCACTGGTTCTTCGCTCAGACAGGGTGGAGAGGCCAAACATCCTGGGCATTTCCATCCACAATGCTTGTGTTGCTCTCGATTATTATAACCATAATCACATTTCTCACAATAATAACCGTATCCCAGGAATCCAGTGATACTGGTAATGGTATCGAAATGTTCATCGTGATGATAAAGGTGAATGTATTTTCCGTCCTTAAAGTCTTGGCCTCGAAACAACAGAGACCCACGCATTTCTTGAGGGTGCACTTTCAAGGTGTAGCGTGGAGCTAGGGCATCTTGCAATTTTTGCATCTCAGGAATGCCACAGGGTGTGTCTTTGGACAGTCCGGCTTGTTGCAACAGGAGTTCTGCTTCGTCTCGTTGTTTGGCTCGGTCCGATTGTTGAATAGTTTTCCAGGCTCTTTTCCATTCTGCCGTGTCGTTCTTGTTGGCATAGGTTCGTCCCAACACGATGGCACGGGCTAAACACATCTGGTCTTGAGGGCTGTGAATTTGGACGAGACTCTTTTTGGTGTTGCGAAGGTCGTCCACCAATAACATCTTTTTGCGTTGTCCGGTCCCTTGAGGAGGAGAGACGTGAGCCATTTTCAGTGTGGCTTTACCATCGGTGATGTCAAACTGGTCATTAGATTGTTGTACGTGTTGAATCTTGTCCATGACTTTGGAAGGGGTCAGTTCTGCGGGTCTGCTAAACTCGATCCAAACAGGGGATTTCAAACCGTCGTGATCTATGGATAGTGTCAAGCGATCGTCTTCTTTGGCTTGACATTGTCGCTTGAGTGAGGTGAGCAAAGAATCCCACATCTCGGTGATGAACCCTTCTGCTTTCTCCAAGGGTACGTCGGCCTTGAAATCTTTAAACTTTACCGTGTAGGTGTAAGCCGTGGTTCTAAATTTTCTAGAGGAGCGCTTTTCTGTCTCTCATCATGCCCTTTCACACAGCAGACGCAGCTACGTCGACCACTCCTCCTTCACCTAGTTCTTCTGTGCAAGATTTACAAAAACAACCCTTGTGGGTGTGGTGTGGAGAACGTGTGCCTAAAACGCAAATCGTCTTTTTCTGCCAAATCTTCGTGGTGTATTGTGTCATCGGGGCAGCCATCGCCAATTTGAGTTTGCAACAAGGAGACAAACAATTGTGGACCATTTTATTGAGCAGTTGCATCGGTTACCTGCTTCCTAATCCCTCCCTGAAATTCACCTCCAACGGGAACCCCGGGAACCTTGTGTCCAGTGCCAGTGCCAGTCACCACTTCAATCACAACCAGAACCCCATTTTAGACGGAGACACGCCTCTGACGTCCACTGACCCCTCGGACAGCCACAGAACTCTGGAATTATGAGTCACCAAAACCAATTTTACTTAACTTTACCCAGTGACAGTTCCATGGAGGTGTTTCCCAAGAACACGTTGTGCTGTTACACGGCCAAATTACCTCAGGCCATCCAGTTAGATCACGAAGCCCATTGGGAAGTGGCTTTAGTAGAAATGATTCACCCGACCCAAGTCCTCAATGTCCTTCCCAATCAAAATTTTTTTGATGTGGAAGTTCATGACGAGCAAATGCAACAGTGGATGGATAGCAATGTCAAATATGACAAGAAAACCCGTACACAAAAGTACACCACCTATCACTTGTTCATTCCCCCAGGTTATTATTTTAGTGGTCAACATTTGGTCAGCACCATAACCTCCAGGTTTAATGTCGTGTTTCTGAAAGCTTTGGAGCATGTCAACAAAAATGTCACCATGGAGTACCACAAAGCAGCTCGTCGCTTCTTGATGAAATTTGAACGAAGTAAAATCGTGTCCATTTTATTTTGTCCTGAATTGTTTGACATGTTGGGCGGAGACATGGACATGGGAAAGGCCATGCTCAAGAAAAACGAATTACCCATCGTTTACGACAACGAGTCTTTTAGCAAGTTATTTCGTGCCCCGGTAGAACTGAACCAAGGACTGAATTTGATGTTCGTGTATTCCGATGTGGTGGAGTACAACGTGGTGGGACACACCTCCGTACCGTTACTGCGTGTCATTCCTTTCAAAGTGGATTCTGCCACGAACGCTGACGAGGAAGGTGGAAACACTTACCACGTCCACCGCTAATTTGTCCATCCTCACTATTTACCTGTCAGTAAGTCGTATTTGGACACGGTCAACATTGCTATAAAAGGAGATCTGGGACAAAATATTCCATTCACCAAAGGAAAAGTCACGGTGAAACTCCATTTTCGAAAACGGTTCTCTCACGACTCGTAAGTAAGTCATGTATCCAGTGTACCGAGGGGTTGCTCGACAGCGAGGACACGGTTTAGGAGACATGTTAAAATCGGCCTTTCGTTCGGTGGCCCCGGTGTTGAAACCGATGGTGACACGCGGATTGCACGCCTTGAAAGATGCGGCACTGACGCAAGGCAAAGAATTTCTCCAAAATGTCATCATCGACAAACAAAACCCTAAAGAAGCCTTCATGAGGGCAGGCAAAAATGTCTTGCTGCAAACGGGTAAAGATATTTTAGGCCAACGAGAAACACCTATAAATGCCCTGCACGCTACCGAGTCAGGCATTCAGCAAGGACAAGGCAGAAAGAGACGACGAAGAAAACACCCTTTCACCAGACTTCAAGCGAGAAAGGCCAAGAAAAGAATAACCGTTCGAGACTTAGACGTTTTCGATTATTGAGAAAAGAGACAAAAACATGATGCACCGAGAATCTTGCGCTTGTTCCAAGACGGAACTGGATCTGTTTGCCATGCCCCCCACGATGATGACGATGCAAGAATCCCAGTGGGTGGAATTTCACCCCGTCTCCTCACTGACCGATTCCGCTCCCATCGAGTTTGAAATCAAAGGACAGCCCGAAGATTACATCGATCTGAATAGCAGTTACTTGTACCTGAAAGTCAAAATTCTAGATAAGACTGGAGGTGCTATAGACGATGAAGCAGTAGCTCCCGTCAACAATTTCATGCATTCCTTGTTCAGTGGAGTGGACTTGTACTTGAATAACAAACTGGTCAGTAGCAGCATGGATACTTACCCTTATCGTGCCTACCTGGAAAATCTCTTTACGTACGGAATAGATGCCAAGAACACTCATCTCAATGCCTGTGTGGTATGGGAAGCTGACGAACCTACCAAGTTTGAAATATTGGAAACTGATGAAAAGAAAGACAACAATGATGGATTTCTAGAACGAAGAAAGAGAATCACGGGAGCCGACACAAGTTTAGAACTGATGGATCGTTTGCATTTGGACATGTGGTTGCAAGAAAAGTATTTGCTGAACGGGGTGGATGTCCGCCTGAGACTGAATCGTAGCAGTGCCGCTTTCCATTTGATGGCTGATAGTGACGGTTACAAAACCAAAATCCTAGAAGCCAGACTCTACGTACGCCGTGTGGAAGTGTTACCTAAAGTGGGAAACGACATCAGTCAGACGTTGAGCAGAACGACTGCCAAGTATCCCATACGACGCGTGGAAGTGAAAACCTTCACCATTCCCAAGGGACAGCGATCCATGATCGAAGATCATCTGTTCCAAGGACAGTTACCCAAACGTTTGATCGTTGGTATCGTCGAGAATACAGCCTTCAACGGAGCTGCCGAAAAAAATACTTTCTACTTTCAACACTTTGGCGTGTCCAAAATCGAAGTCAGTCGCGATGGCAAGACCTTGTGTACCCGACCTTTCGAACCTGACTTTACCAAGAAGAATTACTTCAGATCGTACTTGTCCCTGTACGAAGCCACCGGACAGTTAGGAACCAATACCAGTCACGGTATTACGTACGAGGATTATGCAGGAGGCTACGCTTTGTGGGCTTTCGATTTCACTCCAGACCAAGGCAGCGACGAGGGACATTTCCACCCTATAAAATCCGGCCAGATTCGTGTGGAAATTCAGTTTAAAGACCGAGACCCTGATGAAACGGTGAACGTCATCCTGTATGCAGAATTCGATAATACCATAGAAATCAACAGTTTGAGAGAAGTCATCCTAGATTACTAGAAACCATGGAAGACTGTTACCCCTCTTTACCTAGTGGAGAAACTTTTAGTGTTGGATTATTGTTAAAAATGTTAGAGTTGTTGTTGTTTAGTGTTAAGTGATTTTTGAATAAAAAATGCTGTGTTTTGAAAAAAATTGTTTGATGTTATATTGTTGGATTATTGTTAAAAATGTTAGAGTTGTTGTTTAGTGTTAAGTGATTTTTGAATAAAAAATGTTGTGTTTTGAAAAAAATTGTTTGATGTTATATTGTTGGATTATTGTTAAAAATGTTAGAGTTGTTGTTTAGTGTTAAGTGATTTTTGAATAAAAAATGTTATGTTTTGAAAAAAATGCCTTTGTCTTTTGTTTAGCTATAAGAATGTTGGATTGATGCTCTTTCATTTCTTACTATCCCTCTCATGACACTCACTAAACGTTGCGACTCAAAAACCGTGTGGGGGATGTTTTCCTTCACGTCCGCGCTTTGACTTTAAGAACCGGGTTGTTTCCAGTCTAACCATCCATTGTCGACTCATCCTCCTACGAAGATGTGCTCCAAACTAGCTAAATTCAACGAAGCCTACGTGAATTTGCATAGGGTCAGATACAGTCTGATACCGAATCCAGAAGAAATAGAGAATGTGAGAATGTTAAAAATCACTGAAGACCTGATAGAAGAGCTCTTCAGAGAAGAAATGAACAGGGAAAAAGAAGAATGGACAGAGAAGTACAGACTTCAGAGACAGCAGCAACAACAACAACAACAAGAGCAGCAGCAGCAACCTGAAGCTGACAGAGGCTTTGTCGATTGTCGTATCGACACCAAAGAGTTCTTCTCTTTCCGAAGAAGCAGACCTATCGCCAGAAAGTCTATCCTCAGAGGACATCGCATTCTTAGAAACTAAAAAGAATGCCATAGCAACCAAAAAAACAGCCCTTTTCAGGGCTACCCAAATACTCTAGAAAAGAAATAACGATCGATTTGCCAATGTGTGTAGGTAGAGTAGTGTGAAAATAAACACTAACTCTTTTTTAAAAAGATGTGAGGGTATGTGTTTGTGTGTTTGTGTTTGTAAGTGGTTAAGTAAGTTGGTATGGATAGTAGATTAAAATGATGTCTTTTTTGGTGTTTGAGGTGTATATTTGGGGTTAGATTGGATTGCTTTGCGTATGTGGATAGTCTATTGAAGTGATTTATAAAAAATTTTAAAATAGTGATGGGTAGCATAAAAAAGTGAGTGAGTGTTTCTTTTAGGTCCGAGCGTTGTTGTTTTTTGGTCATGATCTAGGTAAGATCAATTTTATGTTTTTAGGGGGATGTTTTCCTTCACGTCCGCGCTTTCACTATAAATTGAAACTCGTTTGGCAGTCCAACTACCCTTGTTGATTGATCAACACCAAGAATGAACACGAGACTGGAGAAACTGTTGGAACTTCATGTGCATCTGGAATATGCCAGGCGCATATTAAATGAACTGGCCGCGGAAACCATTGTGGAGGAGGGAAGGATAAGAGAGGAGGAGGAAAGAAGAAACAAAGAAGAGGAGGAGAGAAGATATAAAGAAGAAGAGGAAAGAAGATACAAAGAGGAGGAGAGAAGATACAAAGAAGAGGAGGAGGAGGAGGAGGAGGAGGAGGAAAAGGAGAGAAGAAGAAATTTCAGAATCCCAGAGAGCGAAAATTGGGATTCTGAAGCGACATATCCTGCCTCTGCTCTCTCCCCCCAAAAGGTAAAAAGTAACTGGGGGATAAGATGTGTATGCGGCGCAAGGCCTGGAAGGTGCCACCATTAACCAGGTGTCCATGAAGTTCCAAACAAAAAACAGCCCTTTTCAGGGCTACCCAATACTCTAGAAAAGAAATAACCATCAATTTACCAATGTGTAGGTAGAGTAGTGTGAATATAAACACTAACTCTTTTTTAAGATAGTGTGAGGGTATGTGTTTGTGTGTTGGTGCTTGTAAGAGCTAAGGTATGTTTGTGTGAATAGTAGATTATGGGTTTCTTTATTGTTTCTTAGCGTAGGTGAAGAGTATAGTTAGGGTTTTGTAAGCGCTCACGTACGATTGTGTGGATAGTAGATTATGGATTTTGTTTATTGTTTCTTAGCGTATGTGGAGAGTATAGTTTTGGTTCTATTATATGAAATGAGAAAGTAGGGGATGTTTTCCTTCACGTCCGCGCGTTGTTTGGTCATGATCTAACCCTAATCACTGTCAAACCCGACAATAGAAAAGTTACTCACAGAGATCAAAGCCGAACTTATCAACAACCACCACTACATCGTGGATAAAATAACACAGATAATAAGCATAATAAGCAAAATCGAATCAAATTTGAAGTTAACATAATAACCCTCAACACAAAACAATCAATAAATGACCACCCCAATAATGGATTATACAACAAACCGGAACATTATAATATGGCAATGGAATGCTAGAGGCTTAATAAGTAATATCAGTGAACTCAAAGCCAAATTACAAAGCTTAGAACACAAACCAGATATTATATGCATTCAAGAAACAAAAATAACAAGTAGAACCAAACAAATACCCAAACTCCCAGGATATGCCCCAGGTCACTTCAAAAATCGAACCACGGGACAAGGAGGTGGGGGTTTAGCCATCTATATAGCAGATAACATCCCGAATGTAACAACAATAACCATAACACCAACCCCAGGTAGCAACGAAGCATTCGAAATTCAGTCCCTCATAATTCATACAGGCAAGGGTCAAATACAAATATTCAATATTTATGACCCAGGGGGAACATCAGGCAGAGCTAACTTAATTACTTACAAACAAATAAATGATCACAAACGAGTAAATCAGATCGTCATCTGTGGAGATTTCAATGCCCATAACGAGCTATGGGGGGGCGGTGTGACGGACAAAAGAGGCAAATTGATTGAAGAATGGACCGCAGAATCTAACTTAGCCATTTTAAATGACGGTACAAAAACACGCCTTAACCCAGAAAACGGTCTCATGTCCGCCATCGACCTCACCATTTGCTCGCCATCAATAACCCAGGTGGCGGACTGGAGAGTGGATCAAACTGACCCCTTGGGCAGTGACCACTTTCCAGTAATAGTCACCCTGCAGATGACGGTCCAATACAACTCGCTAAAAAGAACCCCTAGATGGATATATTCAAAAGCAGATTGGACCTCATTTAATGAAACACTAAGCAAAATAGACACCAAAAACATAGAAAATGATAATATTAATAAATATTACGAAGACCTGATTGATACCATACTAAAGGCAGCCACCACTAACATACCCAAAACCAGTGGTAACCCACATAAACAAGGAGTCCCATGGTGGAATGATGAATGCAAACAAGCCATCACTGATAAGAAAAAAGCCCTTAATAAATTCAAACGCACTAAAAACTCTATTGATTTCACTATATATAAACAAAAGGAGAAAAACCTTAAAAACATAATTAAACAGGCAAAGGAATCAACTTGGCATAATTACTGCACGAATATCAATATCACAACTAGTACCAAACAAGTCTGGGATAAGATTAGATCAATTAGAGGAAAGACAACTAACACCACTCAAAAAATAGCTGGAGCCATTACTAATAAAGAAAAGGCTGACCGACTAGCTCAGCATTTCTCAGATATGAGTAGCAACACCAACCACACCCCAGCATTTCAATTACATAGGGACAAAGTAGAAAGAACCCATAGTAATCTCTTTAAAGACCTCGGTCCCAAAGTCTCGAACCTAAATAAAGACATTACAACTTACGAATGGGACCTAGCATTGAAAACCAAAAACGAAACTAGCCCAGGGGAAGATCAAATAGGATACACAATATACAAAAATATCCCAAATAACATTAAACAAACAATTATTAAATTACTAAACCAAATATGGACCTCAGGCAAACTATCCGATAAATGGAAACACGCAATAGTAATTCCAATACCCAAGCAAGGAAAAGACCCTAACGATATTAGCTCCTACAGACCCATTTCCCTAACAAACAACATTTGTAAGATCATGGAAACCATAGTCACCAACCGACTCAAACACCACCTAGAGAGCAATAATTTAATCTCCGATAATCAATGCGGATTTAGAAACAAAAGATCCACCACGGATCAACTAATACGATTAGAAACCGCAATTAAATTGGCGTTCAACTCAAAACGCAAAGCTGATAGGAATTTAATTGCAGTATTTATTGACCTCGAAAAGGCATTCGACCTTGTATGGACCAAAGGCTTATTAGCCAAACTCAACCACTACGCCATCACAGGTCGAATGTTTAAATTCATTGAAAACTTCCTCGCTGACCGTAAAATATCAACCAGAGTCGGCGACACCTACTCTGAACCACACACACTTGAAAACGGTACACCACAAGGGAGCGTACTCAGCCCAACCCTTTTCAACATCATGATTAATGACTTGGACACCAACTTAACATCAAAACTAATTGAACTCTCACAATTTGCTGATGATAGTGGATTATGGAGAGCAGGAAACCCCTCCAACCACAAAGTAATCAGCGATATTCAAACAAGTTTAAACAAAATAGGGAAATGGGCTGATAAATGGGGTTTCAAAATATCCCATGAAAAAACCATAGCAGTATTATTCACCACCAAACGTAAATTACAAAATCAGTTTCCCAAACTCACCATCCAAAATCAAGAAATTAAATTCGTAAATGTAGCACGATTTTTAGGAATGCATTATGACTCCAAGCTAAACTGGGGACACCACATAAACGAACTAGTCAAAAGGTGCAATAAAGACCTTAACCTCCTTACAACCCTTAAAGGAACCACCTGGGGATCCAATCAAGAAACCTTACTAGCTTTATATAAATCGTTAATTAGATCTAAACTAGATTACGGATGCCAAATTTACAACTCGGCACCGCAAAATAACCTCAAAAAACTAGATAGCATACAAAGAAAGGCCCTAATTATTTGCACTGGTGCACTACCATCCACATCACTAGTGGAACTTCAAATCTTAACTGGAGAACTGCCGCTCCACCTTAGAAGACAAGAACTCACCCTCAGATATGCAGCCAGGCTAACAACACACACCGACACACACCCCACCCGGCTAGCTATAAATAAATGCAACATACCTTTTAGAACTAAATTATCACAAAACATACCAGCAGGGAAATTAGTCCATCAATTAGTTGAACAACTTCCTATAGACAAACTCCAAGCAGAAATTGCAAATCACTATGACAAAGAACCATGGATAAATATCAACCCCACAGTTAACACCCTCATTACGAAATATGGCAATAAAAACGAACAGGAATTCAAACTAAACACAATCTGTACAGAAGAAATCAACTCAAAATATTGCAACTAAATTAAGATTTACACTGATGGATCCAAAATTACAGAACCACCCAGAACAGCAGCAGCTTACGTAATCCCCGAACTTAACATTAAAGTAGGACGAAGACTACCTAACCTCTGCTCTATATACACAGCTGAATTCTGGGCCATACTTGAAGCACTCAAATGGATCAAAGAGAACAAAATACCCCAAGCGGTAATAATAAGTGACTCGCTAAGCGTCATAAACTCAATACTTAATAACAACACCAAATCAAGAGAAAACTATCTTAGGCAAACCAATTTATTGTTAAAAATACTGAACAATAATAACTTACAAGTAGAATTTATGTGGATACCATCCCATATTAACATACCAGGTAACGATATGGCAGATATAACAGCTAAACAAAAACTAAACGAAACCACTCACATCAACCTAGATTATAGCATATGCGAACTCAATAGCATATCTAAAACCCTCATTGATAATAAATGGCAGGAATTATGGAACACAAGCACTCAAGGCAGGAAACTAAAAACCATCATTAAAGAAGTATGTAGAAATAGGAAACCACCCAAAACAAAAGGCAGTGAACAAAAATTCATAAATAGAATACTCACGGGCAAAACCAAGCTGGCTAACAGCTTCGGACAGTACATAGGACCACAACCACATAACCCTAACTGCTACCACTGCAGGGTCCCAGAAGACATAGAGCATATTTTTAACAACTGCCATACACTTGAAAAAGAAAGGGCTAAGTTTAAAGTTAAACAGCATAAAATTGGATCCCCTACAACATACCCAGAATTCTTGATGAACACAAACCCCAATATTAATCTAACATTCAAAAATATCATAAGTTTTATACACGAATCCAATCTACTCAAAAAAATCTAAGAAAGTAAATCAAAGACCAGTTAAAAATATAACAAATCACTGTTTGGGAATTATGACGGCCGGCTCGGTCTCGTGGGTTCACAGACTGACACAGCCGTTCATAGCCCGAATAATAAAAACCAGTTAAGGACGAATATTACAAAATCACTGTTTGGGAATTATGACGGCCTGCTAGGTCTCGTAGGTTCACAAACTGACACAGCCGTTCATACCCCGAATAATAAAAACCAATTAAGGCCACAAAAAATTAAAATAGGAAAATAGGAATTAATTAAAACATGACTCCATAATAACATACAAACAACCATAAAACAAGTTTTCATTCCAAACCAATAAGATAGGGAATCAAAATAAATAAGGAATTCATGAATAAAAAAAAAGAAAACGAAAAAAAAAAAAAAAAAAAAAATACTCCTAACCGTCTCCTTGTCTCTTAAACAACATCTGGCTGAACTTTTAAATCAAGCTTCCACAGCTATTTCTACTAACATACTCAGCCAAATCCAGGCAATGTTGGCAGACGACACTGAAGAATTTGAAACTTCCACGCTGGCAGCGGCCCTGGAAGTATCATCATCCAGCGGCGATGAAGCTGATGAACCTGCACCACCTAAACAGAGTGGAAAAAAGGAAGGCTCTGTCTACCGGAATATCGGACTGGGAAAGGCAATTGATGATATCAAAAAAGCGGGCCACTTCGTCAATGCCACAAGACCGGGTGTCCTAATGTGACCTCATCGCTGCCGACCAATCCTGGCGGGAGTCACATACTGCTTGGTTTGACACCTGGGGCATTTCAATCCAACTAAGAAACACGAGTGTGTGGTGTGACTATTCCCACTCATGTCTATTAGCCTTCCAGTCAGGTTGTTAAGGACTAGTTAGTCCTACACCTGAGTGGCTAAATTAAAAAGTACTCTTTGAGTACATAAAAGCCTGGGGGATGAGGCTCCTTTTCCTTCCCCCAGGAGTAATTAAAAATCACGCAGTGCGTGAATAAAAAAGTGGTACATGTTCAAAAGAACGAAAACCACTATAATCCAACTAACTAACTAACTAATTTTATGTTTTTTAGGGGATGTTTTCCATCACGTCCGCGCTTTCACTATAAGAACCCACAAAGTTTGATGTTGGAACCATTCTAAGGAATAACTGAGACAAAAATGACTCAAGTATCAGTTCTATTTAATTTATTGAGAGACATCTATTTCTGGATAATGGATGTAGAATATGTTTTAGGAAGAACAGAAGAGGAATGGAGGCATGGAGATATGAAAGACTTTGTAACGAGTCAAGTTCAAGGCCTAAAGACAGCAAGAGATATCATAGCAGGGATGATTGAAGAAGAAGTCAGTACGTAAAGAGGCTTCATTAACCCAGCTTACTACAGAGTGGGAAGTTTGAAGGAAGCACTGGATCATGTCATCCAAGTCCGGTGCTTCCTAGAAAAAATATTGTACTGGACAGAGTGGAGAAATGTAAAATGGGGATTGGAAAAGGTGAAGAAAGGGGAAGATCTGATGAGAAAAGTAATGGAGGAAGAAGTAGAGAAGATGAAAGTGAAATGGAGGGAAGAAAGAAAAGATGTGGAAAGCAAAAAGAAACAGACAGAGTTTGAGAGGATGAATGAGAATTGGATCAAAGTCCAGGAAAAGTTTAGAGCCTTGGGCCACCCAGACTGGATGCCAGAGGAGAAAAAGAAGAAGAAAGGAATAATGGAAAAAGTGAGGACTTGGTGGAAGAAGTTAAGGAGTTAGAAGAAGAAAAAGCCCAAAGGCCCTTTTCAGGGCCAGCCATATTTCTCGAAAAGAGATAGCCTTTCCATTGCCTACCCTTTTTTAAAATTTAAATTTAAATTTAAATTTAAATTTAAAAAAATTTAAAAAAAAAAATCCCATATTCAATTCCCCTTGTCGCTAGACAGACCCACACTATAGTTCCATGTTAATTTCCCTTGTCGCTAATCTGACCCACGATTTTTCGCCATGTTAAATTTCCCTTGTCGCTAATCTGACCCAGGGGTCTCTGTAATGCTAATTCCCATTGTCGCTAATGTACCCCACCTTACTACTAACTTCTATTCATGATGAACAGTGTATTTCCAAAAGTAGCTAGAATATCCCACATGAAGGAATATCTGGTCTTTGTATATTATATTATGTACAACTTCTATTCATGCTGATTTAGATGTCAGACATATTTTTGGCTTTAGTAAATAAGTCGGGTATACCAGTTTTAAAACGATGAATAGACAGTGTGGTTTGAAAGATCTCAAACTTGTGTTCTCTATAAACATATAATCAAAAAGAAAAAGGTGGGATGTCTCGAGCCTTGCATCTGCAATCTGCAGTAATTATTAATTTTGTACTCATTTGTGACTTATAATAAAATAATATAACCTGTATCATAGGTTTGGAATATTTCATTTTGTATTTACAATAATAAAGTAACATCAACATAATGCAGATTTGTATCACACGCTCTATTATAAACTATAGAAGTACGGAAACTGTTGATTTTTAATCACTTGATAGAACATTTCGTGTTGCAAAAGTTCAAATAAACTGTAGCGGATTAACAGTTTCGAACGGGCAGAAATTTTTCAAGATTGCACCAGTACTATATGCTGTGGAGTTAAGAACAAGGAGCATTAACTTTGTTGCTGGAAATAATAAACAGCAAACGAGTATTAAAATAATAACAAGCATCCATAGTGCATCAATTTTTATATGGAAATAATGAAACATTTTTCCATGAATAGAAGTAGCGATTATAATGCAATTTTATTATGCCAAACAGGACGACAATAAAATATCACGAGAATATGTATTTCACGGTTGGCTGATTTGGACAGCAAAATTTAGGAACAAAATTGTTTTAATATGAATGTCATGTGTATTACCAAGACAAAATAAGAACTATACAAAATCAGCCTGGTAAATCGTTGCGAAGGAGACACATTATTTAACCTAAACGAGTTGTTATATGTCTGTCATCCCAGACTATTACATTCAGACACTTTTCATGATGCATTTGATATTTCATTGGATTTAGTTCATATCCATTTGCAGCTCAGTTTAATCTTTCGTTCTTTGTTTACTTTATTATTATTATTATTATTATTATCATTATTATTATTATTATTATTATCATTATTATTATTATTATTAAATAAGAGTTTATTTAATAGTTTACGTTTCTGCTTTTCAAGTACCTGTGACCCCGTCTTCTCTATAAACACGGCTAGTCCATTTATCACTTCGTGAATTGCATTAGTTTGATTTCTTTTAGCATTTATGTTAAAAGTATTCAACTGAGAGAGCCTTTTCTAAACTGTAAAGTAGTTTTAAGAAAAAGTTGCCAATTGCGAAAAAATGTAGGATTTTTAAATATAAATAACTGGGCTGATTTTTATATGTCAGAAATAAAAAGAACAAAACAAATTCCATTTGTTCACATTGTGAGGTGTTTGGCGAAATATCTACTATGGGGATGGGGATCAAACAATCACTATATATATATATATATATATATATATATATATATATATATATATATATATATATATATATATATATATATATATATATATATATATATATATATATATATTAGTTACCACGAAGACGCATTCAAGCGTTTTATTTTGACAGATGTACACGCGTATTATCCCGATATCCTAATCTATTTTATTATCTAACTTGAAAGGACGAACACCACGTTAACAGTTTTGTTCATGTTGATAATTCATGAGGTAGAGAAAAAGGAATAATTGATTATAGCTGTCCTAACGATACAAGATTAGTTTTATCACATTACCCATTATTATATTCCCATCCTGCCATTTGAATCAAAAGTTAGTGAGCTATGGCCTGATGCACAAAGGCATACACTATTTAATGGACTTCATGTTTCAATTGTCGCTTCTTAACAATACACATTTGGTACATAAAGTAAACATAAAACCAATTATGCTTAAACAAAATTGTCATTACAGATTCTTTCAGTACAATCACCTGCGCATTTCAGTCATTAACGTGATAAATTGTTTGGGTGAAATTGTTCAAACTAGCACGCTGGGTTTGTTTCATGATGAATCCCTCAGGTACCAATAATAACACGAACATACATCATAATCAATATGTCAAACTGTAAAATTTGAAGGAAGATTATTATCTATGAATAAATAGTTTGGTCAGTTAGATCATTATTTAAAGAAATTAGCTTAATATACACATAATAACTTCGTAATATGCAGAGGTTATTAATGGGACTTATTTACAGAAATGTCCTACTGGTAACATAATGTTGAATTTACAGCCTATCAAAACATTTGAAAATGATCAGTTGGATTAATGAATGATATTGCTGAATATTCCGGATAAAATATTACTATAACAACTTTATTGTTTTAATTGCAGAGTAGATCTGTTTGATTTAGCCTGTTATATAGACGTTTCTGGAGGCACATTTCTTAAAAGTAAAAATCAATGTATTCAAAGAAGTGGTCTATATTTTGTTTTATTTATTTTATTTTTGAAGTCGAAATGCATGTTATTTTTTGCTGATATATTTATTTTTTAGAAGGCATATGCGAAAATTAATAAAAGGCAAAATAGACAAAATCATGTTACTAAAAAACAGCGGTGAATGTTTCTCACGTGACAGTATTAAACATTAGCCATTATGTACAAAATACTCATTTCAGTTTTCGCCATTGACAGGAAATAAACCTGCCATCATCAGAATCACCAACAGTGCGTGGACAGGGAAGTATTTGTACAGGTATAATCTCGTTGAGTCAATGGTATTATACATGGCTAAACTGCTTGATATAAAGAACGTTTATTTATTTTTGATAACGTATATAAATCTTAATTTGTAGTTTTGATTTGATTTAACGAAGGGAGTCAACTTCTGTTTGCAGTATCAACAAGAGTTATACATCTTGAATGGTATGCTAATCGACTATTACATGAATTACATGATGATATCTGAACCTATAATACGTTCTTCCGTTTAAATCTATACAACCAGGAATTGGAACAAGTAAAGTCGTATTGAATAAACTAAATGTTAACTGAATATTTATATATAAAATATATTAATATAAACGTTTTACGTTTGTGAATGTTATGAAAGAAAAGTCTTTAATATATTTGAAATCTCCAAGAATAATAAGTTGCCACCAATCGAATTTCCATTGTCCAGGAGATTCGGAAACTGCTCCAAAAAGAGAGAGTCAGCCAGCTTGTTTGTTTCTACTAGGAGGAGGGCGGTATAGGCAGAAAAAATGGACTGACCTTTGCTCCAGTGTGAGTGTGGTTTGGACTAGTTCAAGCGATGTGTGGTCGAAACTGAATGTTGTGGTGTGGTTAAGACGTTTTATCATTGAGTTCATTGTGATGACAGCAATTCCACTTGATGGAGTAACTAGTTAGTGTTAGATCTACACATTTGGGTTCATCGCCTCATGTTTTTAGCAATGTTTCTGTCAGGAAAAAGATGTAAATATTCTGTTCGTTGACAAAATTAACTATTTATGTGCGTCCTACTGAATGGGCATTAAATAATGCAACACGCAGAGGTATCTATTGGATAGTTGACACAGGGGCTGACGAATTAATTAGGATTTGAATTAGGTTATCTAAATTAACGGTGGAACATTTTTAAATTGTTGAGCTGAAATAAAGGAGATAACTGAAATTCTTCTTCCTGTTCTACGCCGGCCAGCTTTGTAACAACTTTTCTTTTTCCGCTTCTGTTTACATTTAAGTAATGATGAATGTAGTCCTAGTTCGTTTAGTCTGGAGCACAATGAAGTGTGGAGAGCCAAGGATTGATCATTTAAAGCAATTAATGAGGGTCCATCTTAGCATAAACGGGTTGGCTGGCGAGTATCACGTGAAGGCTGTTTGTTCAAAAACAGAGGAGCAAGACAGCTGAGAAAAAGTCTACTTGTTCTCATTTCCAAATAAAGAATATGAAGAATCACATATGAATTTAACAACCAATACATAATGAACACAATAACGTAGATGAAAACAGGCAACAAGCACAAATACCGTGAAAACGGCATTAAAAAAATGAAACAGCTGCTTCAAGCCGGTTAAGCGGCAGCAGTCAGCTTGTTTTCATTTATGTAGATCAATAAATTACGGATATACTGTAGAAAAACTTTCAGATTTTCAGTCTCAAGGAGTCATCACATGTCTGCCAAAGGAAGAAAACGAAAGAAGATATTTTAAAAACTGGAGACCTGTATCTCGTTTAACTACTGACTATATGATTGATTCGCGAGCCACTGTATCTAGGATTAAAAAGGTTCTTCCATCAATAATCAGTGATACTCAAAAACGATATATGAATTGCAGATTCACTGAAGAAAATACCAGGCTATTATACGATATCATGGACCAACTTGAGAATGGAAACACATTTGGTTTATTATTGTTAATAGACTTTGAAAAAGCCTTTGACTCAATTAACTGGATCTTTGTGAAAGAAACATTACAATCTTTTAACTTTGGTGATTCCGTTTGTAAGTGGTTTAAACTGTAATGTAGTGACTACGTGTCATCTTTTTTAGACTTGAAAGAGGATGCCATCAAGGAGATCCACTTGCATATTATTTGCTTATCAATGGGTTTGAGATTTTAGCTATAATGTTTGCTATAATTTAAGGCAAAATGTGTATGTACGGGGACTAATCTTTGACGCCCGTGAATATAAATTGGGTCAGTATGCCGATGACGCTTTTATTCTTCTTGATGGATCTCAACTTTCTTTTTAAGCATCTATGAATATCTTGCAAGTATTTGTTCTAATATCTGAACTTAAATATAACATAACAAAAACAAAAGCTATTTGGATTGGAAACAGGAAATGTGTTAATCAAAGAATATGTCCCGAAATGGGTCTAATTTGGTCCTCTTCTAACTCTACATTCCTTGGCATAGTATGTTCTCCAGATTTACAACAAATGGTGGATATTAATTATGTGAAGAAATTAGCAAAGGCAGAATGAATACTGGCAACCTGGAGTCAAATGCATCCATCACTAGTTGGTAAAGTAATTGATGTAAAAACTCTTGTTCTGCCCATATTCATACATCTTTCTTCAGCACTTCCAAACCCATCAGTAAACTTTGAAGCAGAACTAAATCGCACTTTATTTAAGTTTGTATGGGTGGAATAGTAAACAGAATAAAACGGGATATGCTAGTTTCCCCAGAAAACGAGGGTGGACTAAATATGATACACATAATTTCATTCATTATGTATATTAAGATCAGATGGTTTAAAGATTGCTGGAAAAAGAAAATGGAACGTGGCAGAACTTAGTCAATAAAACTATACTCCGAAATAAAAAGGATATTTGGATTTTAGGGAGAAGGAAATTAGAAGAATTTTAGTAAGTTCATTAAAAACAGTTTTTGGAGAGATGTGATTTTGGCAGTATCTAATTGGAAAGAGGAACCGCAAAGTCCTAACGAGTATCTATCCATGAGTATTTTAAATTTTGCCCCCCCCCCCCGCAAAAAAAAATGTCCTATCAGTACAAATCCTGGACAGAAGCCGGTTTTGAAATTCTGAATGATCTAGTAGACGCTCATGGTAATTTAATACCTTTTGAAATAGCAAAAAAAAAAAAAAAAAAAAAAAAACTAAACTAGAAGAGATGATTTCTTGAAGTACTTCTCCTTAATATCTGAAATTCAGAAAGCATAGAAAGACGCCATTAAAAGCTATTTAGCAAATATTTTGATAAGCAGGATAATAAAATAATGAACTTGCAAAACAAAATTCACTCAATTTTGTTTACAAAGATTTTCTTTAAAAAAGCTAAAAGGCAACACACTGCGAAGCACGAATTTTTGATGCAAGTATTTAATAAAAATATAAGTAGTGAAGAGTGGTCTGAGATTTATAGTTGGACGAAATGCTGTACCAAGGATACCAAGTTGATCTCTTTCAATTTTAAATTAGTCTATAGAATAATCGCTACTCATGATTTTCTGAAAAGAATTCACATATTAGATGACAATAATTTACTTTCAGTAAGAATGAAAATGAAAGGATTGAGAATCTCTTTTATGAGTGCAGTATTACTTCACAGTTTTGGTACCGTTTAATTGAAGTTTGTGTACCTTTTAGCACAAATATTGTACATTTGTCCAAGAAAGAAACATTCTCTGGAAGTGAACACATGGACAGTTTGTGTAACTTCCTGCTTACTTTGTCAAAATATTATATTTATCCTTGCAGATTCAATATGAAAAATCATTATGTGTTTGCTTTTAAGCAAATAGTTGCAATGTATAATAACACTGAAAAATACACTGCTAAGGTAAATAAAAAAGAGGACCACATTCTTCGAAGAAAGAAACTCAATAATGAACATGTAGCTTGTCTCTGACTTGATGGTAAACGGGAACAAAATATTGTAATATCACAAAGTCCACGTCACCTAGATTGTGTGCCATATGCACGCGTGCATATGTGTGTGTGTGTTATCTTTTTCTGTAGATTATATTTATTTTCCTTAGATTATCTGATAACCAGAATTGTTTGATTGTAAGGTGACCATGGTATGTTTCCAGGACCTAGGGTCAACCTATTATGGCGTTAATAAAAAAAAGAAGACCAAATTATCCGTTTTATATGGAACAAATACAGTACCTTCCCAAAAAATTATTAATCAAAACCAAAAGTGAAGGCCGATTTGGAAACAAGGAAGCTTCAGACATAATTAAGACTAAGAAGATTAAAAGGAACATACCAATATCAGTAGTAAATGGGGTCACCCTAGCCTCAATGGGAATTAGCATTACAGAGACCCCTGGGTCACTCTAGCCTCAATGGAAATTTAACATGGAGAAAAATTGTGGGTCACTCTGGGCTCAAGGGGAATTTAACATGGGAAAAAGTCTTGGGTCACTCTAGCCTCAAGGGGAATTGAACATGGGAAAAAAGTCTTGGGTCACTCTAGCCTCAAGGGGAATTGAACATGGGATTTTTTTTTTTAAAATTTCTTTTAAATTTAAATTTAAATTTAAATTTAAAAAAGGGGTAGGCAATTGAAAAGTCATTCTCTTTTCGAGAAATATGGCTGGCCCTGAAAAGGGCCTTTGGGTTTCTTCTGCTTCTTCTTTTATTTCCTCCATTTCCTCATCCACCCCCTAATCTTTCCCAAAATTCCTTTGTTCTTCCTCTTTTCTTTTTCTGGTAACCAGTCTGGGTGCCCCATAGCCCTGAACTTCTCTTGTATCTTTATCCAAATGCTGTTGAGTTTTTCGAATGCGTCTTTTTTCTTTAAGTTTTCTTTCTCCTTTCTTTCTTTACTCCACTTGTCTTTGATCTTCATGACCTCTTCCTCCATCACTTTTTTCATAAGTTGTTCCGATTTCTTAATCTGGTCCAGGCCTTTTTTGACAAAGGACCACTCTGTCCATTCCATTACTTCTTCCAAAAAACACCTTACTTCTAGCACATTATCCATTGCTTCTTTCAAGTGGCCAATCTTTACATACTCTGGATCTATAAAGCCTCTTAGTCTTTTTACTTCTTCTTCTATCATCTCTGCCACCAGATCCATGGCTGATTTTAGGTTTGTCACTTGCCTTCTTACAAAATCCCTGGTTACTTCGTACTTCCACTCACGTTCAATCCTTTCCACTGCATAAGCTCCATCCACCATCCAATACCAAATGTCCTTTAACTGGTTAAACAATTCTGTTACAGCTACCATTTTCTTTCCTTTATTCCGTAGAATGGTTCCAACAACGAACGTTGTGGGTTCTTATACTGAAAGTGCGGACGTGAAGGAAAACATCCCCCTAAAACAAAATTGATCTTACCTAGATCATGACCGAACAACGCGCGGACGTGAAGGAAAACATCCCCTACTTTCTTATTTCATATAATAAAACCCAAACTATACTCTCCACATACGCTAAGAAACAATAAACAAATACATAATCTACTATCCACACAATCGTACGTGAGCTCTTACAAACACAAACACACAAACACATACGCTAAGAAACCCATAATCTACTATTCACACAAACTTCCTTGAACATTTACAAACAAAAAACACACAAACACATACACTCTCACTATCAATAAAGAGTTAGTGTTTATATTCACACTACTCTACCTACACACATTGGCAAATTAATAGTTATTTCTTTTATAGAGTATTGGGTAGCCCTTAAAGGGGCTGTTTTTTTTTTGAACTCCAGATGCACCTATCTAATGGTTGCACCTTCCTGGCCTGGAGCCACACACGCATCTTCTTCCCCAGTCTCCTTTCACCTTTCTTCTGGGGAGCGCAGAGGGAGGATGATTCGCTTCAACACCCCAATCCTCTGTCTTGGGAATATTGTACGACATCCTCTCTTCTAGTTTCTTTTCCTCCTCTTCCCTCTGTCTTCTCTCCTCCTCTTCGTTCTTCATTCTTTCCTCTTCTACTATAGCCTCCGCGGCCAGTTCATTTAACAGGCGTCTGACATATTCCAGATGTATCTGGAGTTCAAGAAGTTTGCTTATTCTGCTATTCATTCTTGTGTTGATCAATCAACAAGGGTGGCTAGACTGCCCAGCGAGTTTCAATTTATAGTGAAAGCGCGGACGTGATGGAAAACATCCCCCCTAAAACATAAAATTGATCTTACCTAGATCATAACCAAAAAACAACAACGCGCGGACCTAAAAGAAACACTCACTCACTTTTTTATGCTACCCATCACTATTTTAAAATTTTTTTATAAATCACTTCAATAGACTATCCACATACGCAAAGCAATCCAATCTAACCCCAAATTTACACCTCAAACACCAAAAAAAGACATCATTTTAATCTACTATCCATACCAACTTACTTAACCACTTACAAACACAAACACATACCCTCACATTTTTTTAAAAAAGAGTTAGTGTTTATTTTCACACTACTCTACCTACACACATTGGCAAATCGATTGTTATTTCTTTTCTAGAGTATTGGGTAGCCCTGAAAAGGGCTGTTTTTTTGGTTGCTATGGCATTCTGTTTTAGTTTCTAAGAATGCGATGTCCTCTGAGGATAGACTTTCTGGCGATAGGTCTGCTTCTTCGAAAAGAGAAGAAGAACTCTTTGGTGTCGATACGACAATCGACAAAGCCTCTGTCAGCTTCAGGTTGCTGCTGATGTTGTTGTTGTTGCTGCTGTTGCTGATGTCTCTGAAGTCTGTACTTCTCTGTCCATTCTTCTTTTTCCCTGTTCATTTCTTCTCTGAAGAGCTCTTCTATCAGGTTTTCAGTGATTTTTAACATTCTCACATTCTCTATTTCTTCTGGCTTCGGTATCAGACTGTGTCTGACCCTATGCAAATTCACGTAGGCTTCGTTGAGCTTAGCTAGTTTGGAGCACATCTTCTTAGGAGGATGAGTCGACAATGGATGGTTAGACTGGAAACAGCCCCGGTTCTTAAAGTCAAAGCGTGGACGTGAAGGAAAACATCCCCCACACGGTTTTTGAGTCGCAACGTTTAGTGAGTGTCATGAGAGGGATAGTCAGAAATGAAAAAGCATCAATCCAACATTCTTATAGCTAAACAAAAGACAAAGGCATTTTTTTCAAAACACAACATTTTTTATTCAAAAATCACTTAACACTAAACAACAACTCTAACATTTTTAACAATAATCCAACAATATAACATCAAACAATTTTTTCAAAACACAACATTTTTTATTCAAAAATCACTTAACACTAAACAACAACAACTCCAACATTTTTTAACAATAATCCAACACTAAAAGTTTCTCCACTAGGTAAAGAGGGATAACAGTCTTCCATGGCTTCTAGTAATCTAGGATGACTTCTCTCAAACTGTTGATTTCTATCGTATTATCAAATTCGGCATACAGGATGACGTTCACCGTTTCATCAGGGTCTCGGTCTTTAAACTGAATTTCCACACGAATCTGGCCGGATTTTATAGGGTGGAAATGTCCCTCGTCGCTGCCTTGGTCTGGAGTGAAATCGAAAGCCCACAAAGCGTAGCTTCCTGCATAATCCTCGTACGTAATACCGTGACTGGTATTGGTTCCTAACTGTCCGGTGGCTTCGTACAGGGACAAGTACGATCTGAAGTAATTCTTCTTGGTAAAGTCAGGTTCGAAAGGTCGGGTACACAAGGTCTTGCCATCGCGACTGACTTCGATTTTGGACACGCCAAAGTGTTGAAAGTAGAAAGTATTTTTTTCGGCAGCTCCGTTGAAGGCTGTATTCTCGACGATACCAACGATCAAACGTTTAGGTAACTGTCCTTGGAACAGATGATCTTCGATCATGGATCGCTGTCCCTTGGGAATGGTGAAGGTTTTCATTTCCACGCGTCGTATGGGATACTTGGCGGTTGTTCTGCTCAATGTTTGACTGATGTCGTTTCCCACTTTAGGTAACACTTCCACACGGCGTACGCAGAGTCTGGCTTCTAGGATTTTGGTTTTGTAACCGTCACTATCAGCCATCAAATGGAAAGCGGCACTGCTACGATTCAGTCTCAGGCGGACATCCACCCCGTTCAGCAAATACTTTTCTTGCAACCACATGTCCAAATGCAAACGATCCATCAGTTCTAAACTTGTGTCGGCTCCCGTGATTCTCTTTCTTCGTTCTAGAAATCCACCATTGTTGTCTTTCTTTTCATCAGTTTCCAATATTTCAAACTTGGTAGGTTCGTCAGCTTCCCATACCACACAGGCATTGAGATGAGTATTCTTGGCATCTATTCCGTACGTCAAGAGATTTTCCAGGTAGGGAGTTTCACCGTGACTTTTCCTTTGGTGAATGAAATATTTTGTCCCAGATCTCCTTTTATAGCAATGTTGACCGTGTCCAAATACGACTTACTGACAGGCAAATAGTGAGGATGGACAAATTCGCGGTGGACGTGGTAAGTGTTTCCACCTTCCTCGTCAGTGTTCGTGGCAGAATCCACTTTGAAAGGAATGACACGCAGTAACGGTACGGAGGTGTGTCCCACCACGTTGTACTCCACCACATCGGAATACACGAACATCGAATTCAGTCCTTGGTTCAGTTCTACTGGCGCACGAAATAACTTGCTAAAAGACTCGTTGTCGTAAACGATGGGTAATTCGTTTTTCTTGAGCATGGCCTTTCTCATGTCCATGTCTCCGCCCAACATGTCAAACAATTCAGGACAAAATAAAATGGACACGATTTTACTTCGTTCAAGTTTCATCAAGAAGCGACGAGCTGCTTTGTGTTCCTCCATGGTGACACTTTTGTTGACATGCTCCAAAGCTTTCAGAAACACGACATTAAACCTGGAGGCTATGGTGCTGACCAAATGTTGACCACTAAAATAATAGCCTGGGGGAATGAACAAGTGATAGGTGGTGTACTTTTGTGTACGGGTTTTCTTGTCATATTTGACATTGCTATCCATCCACTGTTGCATTTGCTCGTCATGAACTTCCACATCAAAAAAATTTTGATTGGGAAGGACATTGAGGACTTGGGTCGGGTGAATCATTTCTACTAAAGCCACTTCCCAATGGGCTTCGTGATCTAAGGGGATGGCTTGAGGTAATTTGGCCGTGTAACAGCACAACGTGTTCTTGGGAAACACCTCCATGGAACTGTCACTGGGTAAAGTTAAGTAAAATTGGTTTTGGTGACTCATAATTCCAGAGTTCTGTGGCTCTCCGAGGGGTTAGTGGACGTCAGAGGCGTGTCTCCGTCTAAAATGGGGTTCTGGTTGTGGTTGAAGTGGTGACTGGCACTTGCACTGGACACAAGGTTCCCGTTGGAGGTGAATTTCAGGGAGGGATTAGGAAGCAGGTAACCGATGCAACTGCTTAATAAAATGGTCCACAATTGTTTGTCTCCTTGTTGCAAACTCAAATTGGCGATGGCTGCCCCGATGACACAATACACCACGAAGATTTGGTAGAAAAAGACGATTTGCGTTTTAGGCACACGTTCTCCACACCACACCCACAAGGGTTGTTTTTGTAAATCTTGCACAGAAGAACTAGGGGAAGGAGGAGTGGTCGACGTAGCTGCGTCTGTGTGAAAGGGCATGATGGTCACTTCTTTTTATATTCGATGACTTGCGAAGCGTCGATCCAAGAATCAAAACTGGGTGGATATCCTTTCCAACGTACTTTGACTTCTTTGACACGTCGTTTGCCCACTTTACGGGTTCTGCGTTCGAGAATGCTTTCGATGTCGTACACGTCGTCTTCTTTTTTGGTGACACGTTGTTACTCGGGCAAATAAAACGTTCCTTTGAGCACTTCTCCGTTCATGTCTTCCAATTTATAGACGGCAGGATGACGGCCATGCACTCGTCCAGTGACGCGAAACAATTCGGTCGTCCAGTTAGGTAAGTAACCTTTGTCGAAAGTGCGTTTGGTTTTGCCAATGCGCACCCAATCTCCTACGGCCAACATTCCACTTTTCTTGGGGACAGCCCTCGTCGGGGACGTACCAAACAGGCGCTCAAACACCAACACTTCGTTGTCGGAAGTCACGTCTTGTGGGGCACGTCCGATGCTTCGATGGTAAGATTGGTTGTACGCTTGCACCAGGTGCGGTAAGATGTCGATGTACTTCAGAGTGTGGTGATGCGTAAAATATTTCCACATGCGTTCTTTCAAAGTGCGTTGAAAACGTTCCACGATGCTGGCTTTGGTTTCGGGATTCTCGGTGGTAAAAAAATGAATGTCACGTTTCTTTAATTCTTTTTGGAAAGCTTGGTTCAGAAATTCTGTACCTTTGTCCGTTTGCCATCGAAGAGGCTGACGACCGCTTTGTTTCAACACCCGTTGCAGGGCTCGCACTAACTCGCTGCTCGATTTGGAAGTCAAGGGCACGACCCAAGCAAATTTGGAAAAGACGTCGATGACACAAAACAAATATTTGTAGCCACGATTGTAGCTGGCCAAATGAGAGACATCGGCTAAATCGGCTTGCCATTGATGGTCGCTGCCTTCCACTCGGGTGCGATTTCTGGCAAACTTGCGTCGAATGGGTTTGTGTAAAGTGTAGGTAGCTTGTTCTTGTAACCATCGTTGCACTTGAGGTAAACGGAGACTTTAGTCGCGTTTTGGCAGCACGATACAATTTTTGAACTCCTGCGTAACCTGCAGGATGGGAGGGATCGTAGTAAATGTTGGCTAAAACTTTTTCCATTTTTTTGTGTTGGTTGGTGTGTTAATAAGGCACCCACTCTTGGAGGATGCTACTCTTTTTCTCTTGGGGTATTTTCTTGGATTGCAATGCTTTGCGTGTGCGACCGGAAATAGGTGTTGAAGAGGAGGAGGATGTCTGAGCGGGGGATATCGGTTCTTGTTTCACTTCTGTCTTCACTTCTGTCTTCACTTTCTTTTTCTCTTGTGATGAAGAAGGGGCGGCCATCATCATTTTAATCCATCCAATTCTGGAGGTAGGTGGTGTTGTTAACTTGCGTACATTTTCTGGTGGAGTTTGAAACCCTTCTTCTTCTTCTTCTTTTCCTTTTTCTGTCTTGGTCACTGGTACTGGTACTGGTACTGGTGATGGTGCTGGACTTTTCATCAAGGTCTTAAAATCTTTCAGAGTGGGTAGAGCTGTTTCGTCTAAAGCTTTCTGGTGAAAGAGTTGCAGTCGTTGCAAGAGTTGACCGTACTTTTGCGATTTTTCTGTTTCGGACAAATCTTGGCGATCCATCAAGGACTGCAATTCGTGTTGTAACTGGGACATCTCGCTCAAATTGGGATTGGGAGGTAAATGCGGGGTGTGCTGTTCTTGCCACCGATGGTATTCCATCCATCGTTTGTAAGGCACTAAAGCTAGTTTTCGTCCTTCCATGGGGTTGTCAGGGGTCGATTCTGAGATCTTGGAACTTCCGAGGCCTTTTTATCTTGCTCCCACCAGTCCTCCCAACATGGTTCCCAAGACTCCTTTCAGTATGGGGCCTAACAAGAGAGGTAAAATACCTCCACGTTGCACTAACATCTTCTTTTTTTGACGAATGGGAATTTTCTTTTGAACCATTTGGCGAAGAACGTGACGATGTTTGCCTAAGCATTGTTTCTGGTGTTTGGACAAAGGGATCGTGCCTTTCAAAACGTTCAAACAACATTCGCACACGGTATCGATGACCTCTTTGGAGGCTGTTTGAATGAGTTTTTTTCGTAGGGGTGGAGAAGCTTTGGACAGGACAGATAACATGTCCCCATGTTTGGCTAAACGTGGTGGCAGTCCTTTCCTTTTCTTTCCTTGGGGTTTTCTGGAGGGTGACATCTTTCAGTCTTCACGAGCACCAAAAAACACTGATACCCGACTTGGTCACACGCCTTTTTTATACTGGAACGCGTCGCCACTGATTGTCTTTACGTCGTATTAGTTTGAGGACAGGCATGACACGTCGTGCAGGGGTACGTAACGGACTAAATCGAGCCAGTTCTTGCTTGGACAAATCCAGTAAACTTTGTAACATGCCCGATCTTTCTTGAACTTTGATTTTGGGAGAAGGTACTTTGTCAGCAGCAGCCACTGCCACTAAATTGGAAGGTCCTGCCACTGGGGACGTTCTTTTGGGGGTCATCAACGGAGAAGTTCTTGGTGTGATCAACGTCTCCAAGTACTCTTCAGTTCTGGGTGTCATTAACGGAGAAGTGGACAAACGTGAGGCTGCCGGAGACGCAGTCACCGCCGTGGCAGGTCGTGGTTTGCGAGTGTAAGGTTGCGTCCTGGCCGAAGTGCCTCTCTTGCGACTAGTTTTCTGTGGACTTTTCTTTTTCTGGGGACTTTTTCTCTGTTTCTTTTTCTGGGGGCTTCTTTTCTTTTTCCGGGGTGGTGGTGTCTGGTCAGAGGAGGGTCCTGCCACTGGAGAAGTTCTCCTTGGGGACCTGGTCTTTTTCTTCTTGGGGCTTCGTTGGACTTTTGTCTTGGGGATAACTTTGGGGGCATTAGGATCCCATCTTAAAAGTGAGCGAATGATGACCCCTCCTAGAGTACCGCTCCCTCCAGGTTTCAAAATGATTTGTTTTTTGGTTTGAGTGTCGATGCGGGGATCGGCCAGTTGGACCAAAGCGACTTTGTTTCGATCGAAAAAGCGTTTGGTTTGATGAGGAATCTGAATGATTCCTTGGAGTAATTGATGTGCCGTCACCGTGAACCATCGTAAGACTTCTTTGAGACTAGCTTCTAAGACACGAGCTCGTGTTTGTAAATTTTTTTCTCGACTGATGCCATACAAGGCACGAATCAATTTGACGCAAAGATGCGACTGAAGGGACGTCATGTTGACGCTGTGTGAGACAGACGAAAAAGAGTCTGAGGTTTTTATAGATTTTTTGATGGGGAGTGAAATGAAGTCGAGGACGGAGACGTGTACAGGACAGGCCCTCCGTCTTGGCACCAGTGGTGAAACAAGTGGGTACGAAATCGCAAATCCTCGGGGGTCGTAGGTTTCAAATCGACGAGTAAATAGGCGTGTGGCGTTTGAGTGGCATCGTCGTACGCCTGAGTCAGCCAAGGCGTTCCTAACTGTTTGGCTAAGACTTGCACTTGCGATTTATCTCGAGGGCTTTTAAACAAGACCACGTAATGCGCATTGAGACTGATGGTGCGATGGGCTTTACTTTGTTGAAACAAATTTTGGGTGATGTAAACGACACTGGCATTACGGTGATGCCCTTTGCGCGTGAACCACAGTTTAATTTCTTCTTCGTCTTCTCCTAACATGTCGTCGAAAATGACCAAATGGGTTTGACGGGAGTCAGAGACCATGCCGTCGTCTTCTTTAGGAATGCCTTCCACAAACACGATGGAATCGCCTTGACTTTCTCGCAAGAGGCTGTACGCCGATTGCCACTCTTTGTAACACCACACGATCCGTTGAGGTGGCCGATCGATCAAATGATGTTTATGTTCGATCAAACGTTTGACGAATTCGGTTTTGCCTGAACCGCTAGGTCCAGCAATGAGCATGTTAAAGGGATGGCGAAGATACAAAGCCTCCCAACTGGCACGATCTAAGTGTTCGTCGATGACTTTGACAGTAGAGGAAGAGGGAGCAGAGACAGCAGAGGTAGCTATTGTGTGAGAAATGTCACTTGTGACACGAAAAACAAACAAGACAAGAGTTTATATACTTTTTCAGAACACGTTTATTGAATGTTTTTTTTTCAAACATGAATACGAAAGACAAAAATACATAAAAGCCAAAGGCTTAAGTACAAGAATAAAAGGCACATGATAACCATGAACGTGGAATAAACACAAGTGTCTATACAACATGTTTTGGGTAAAGTTCTAACCAGTTCTATAGTAGAGGGTAAGGTCACACAAGTGTCCTCCCGAAAGGGTCTTTCAGGTCTGTCCACGACAGTCCTGTCCTGGGTGACGGGTTCTTCTGGCACCGTCACTAACACGGGTTGAAAAGTAACTTTTTTCCTTGAATAACTCTCGTGCATACTGGGCCACCTCTTGGGTCCAAGCCAAACCAATCTGGTTTCCTCTTCGTCAACGACATGGTAAGTTACTTCAATAAACAATGAACTATCGATCTTGCCTAGGGTTCCTTTTTATATACAGACCAATACCGACGTGACCGTACGGCAACGTAAAGTGATTGGGAAGTCGCACTCGCTTCTGGTATACAATTTGATAGACTTTTTCCAAGGGTCGACTGACGATGTGGTGAGTGGGTAAACGTACAATCTTGTTCGGTTGGTAAGTGGTCGCTTTAAAGTTTCCATCCTCTCCCGATTGCAAGGCTTCTTTCAATACCCCAAAGTTGACCACTCGACTGGTACGATGATTCAGAGTCAGTCCTTTCACTTTGCACGTCGTGTGCACTTCTCCTTGTTTGTCTCGGTATTCGTAGCCGTAATTTTTGGGGCCGCCACTGACGAAACTTAGAATCTTGTCGTCGGGATGCTCGTCTGTCCAGGCTCCTAAACGGTCTCCTTCGATGTCAGGGTGATGTTGAATCGGGTGATGGATGTAAATGCAACTGTCCGTGTCAAAGTACAGGACGCGTTCTTCTAACAGTTCTAAAGCTTCGTACAATTTTAAGCGAGCATGAGCTGTCACGTAAGCCGCAATGATGACATTTCCAAAAGGGTCGTCTTGTACAAAGTCCAGATCTTCTTCGTAATTGACCAAGATCAAATCCTCTCGAACGACGTCCACGTGTTTCATGTATTTGGTTTTGTCGTGAATCATCTGGAAGTAGCGGGAAGGTTCTGTCAAATATTCCGTCTTGGGTAAACACGGTCGTTGTGCCATTTTACCCCACAAGCAATTTAACATCACTTTGGCAAACGATCGCCTGCCTTCGTTTTTCTCGATGTGGTCTATAGAGATGCCTTCTTGTGCATAGTATTTCTCTTTGAATTGTATTTAGTCTTCTGGAGTGTGACACCAGGAAGGATAGCCGCTGGCTTCTTGCTTCAGTTTCAAAAAGGCATCCACGTAGTCGGCGAAAACGCCTTTCTGAGTAGGGTCACCCTTGTGGTACTGTTGTGTCTTGGGAAAGTGGCAAATTTCGTACACTTCTAACAGTTGGTATCCCATGTCCAGAGCTTTGAACAATTCTACGCTGATCCAGGTTCTCGTCAAGGCCCGTTCTTCCTGGCTGTGATGACAAGGCTGATATTGGTTGCACGTTTCGGCACAAGTACGGCACAAGGGAAACATCAGTTTGCCTTGACAATGGTGAGGTAAGACGGGATGGTATAGGTTCGTGGGAGGCAAAACTTTGCACTTGATCAAGCCTTCGTATTGTCGAATGTTTTTCAGGTCGATGTGTTCCGTCAGCAATTGCGGGTGCCCTACAGGAAAGCGACAATATTTGCACACGTAGGGATACAGCGAACACACGTCCAAGTATTTGATTTCTTCTCCTTTCTCTTCGTCGGCTTGGTACAGCAAACAGGTGGCATTGGTCCTTCCTCCGTACAAACTATCCCTCGGGTTCAGTGGGTCCATGAACTGGTAACATTCCACGAGGCGTTTAAACTCGGGATCGGTTTTCATACGGTGATCGTATTCGTGTTCCCACATTTCCACCACTTGGTATCCTTGCTGTTCTAACTTTTAGCGCCGCTGACAAGTGTCCTGGTACAAGTCTTCCATGGTCCGTTGTAAAAACTGATTTTTAGTGTCACGGTCAGGGTAGCAGACGGGACATCCGTGAAATAAGCAACCGTTAAACTCGTACACGATCTTGGGGTTTTCTAAGCCCCAGCCATCGACCGAATACGTTCCGATGGTCTTTTCGCCTCCTCCGTTGCGGGCATGCTGAATCCACATGTCTTCCTTGTCGCACAAGTAATGTAACCAGCCTAGGGCTTTGACCGAGTATTGACGTTTGACATAGTGGGTCGTTTGAGGACTGATGACAGCCACGGTCTTTTCAGGCATCAATCGTTGTCGATACACTAAGGAACACGCTTTGGCAATGGTGCAAGCTTCTTTCAAAGGATCGACCCCTCCGTGTTCCATGAACAGTTCTCGAAATTTTCCACAGCAACGTCGTAAAATGTCCACGTCGGAACGACAATACTTTAGCATTTCTTCCTGAAAGTCGAAAGGGTCCGAGGCGTGAGCCTGGTACCAAGCGTAGAAAGCTTCTCGTTGTTCGGTACGCATGTTGTCGGGGTCGTAACAGTGAGCCTCAGCCAAATGGGGTAGAACGGCGTGTTGATTGGCTTCTGTATTGAAAAAGTGAGGAAAGTACCTTTTAGCCATTTCTGTCATTCCAAACGTTTTAGGCATTCGGCTCAAAGGCATGGCTAAGTAGCTCATCGAATCTTTAAACTGTACTTGTCCCACTTGCATGAAAATGATTTTGGCTCCGTTCAAAGTCACTTTAGGACGCTCGGTGCCTTGTTCCGTATAGTATCTCAAAAGAAACTGTCCATCGTATCCGGAGAAATTGTGAGCCATCACCGTGGCATGACGATGACAATCTCCGTAACGTTCGATGTCCTCTTGGCTCCACGTCTTGTCGATGGGGTCTAAGACCCATTGGGCAAAATCGGCTAACGTGTTCGGTCCCCGAAAGATTTTTTCACGCCCTCCGGGAATCTTGCTGCAGTGAGGGCAATGACTGAAGATAGGTTCTTGAATGCACTTCTCGCACGCTTGATGAGCCACGCAGAAATTGGGAACGTGAATGCCGGTCTCTTGCATGCATTCGAAATCGAAAAAGATGAAATTGCCTTTCTTCTTGTGACCGTCCTCTTTCTCTGGTGGGGGTTGGTATTTTTGCACGTAGCATTCGTGTTCCAAGTCCACGATGTGGTGACAAATGTGACATTTTTTCTTTCCTCGACATACGTGTGCCTTGGTACTATTGGTACGTATGCCTTGTCCACAGGTAGGGCACATTCTCAGCAGTTGACAAGCACATTTCTTCTGTGAACCTTGTGTTTTCAAATGTTGTTGGTAACAGGTAGGACTGACAAACGTGCGCAAACAAGTTGAACAAGGCACTGGTTCTTCGCTCAGACAGGGTGGAGAGGCTAAACCTCCTGGGTATTTCCATCCATAATGCTTGTGTTGCTCTCGATTGTTATAACCATAGTCACATTTCTCACAATAATAAACATATCCCAGGAATCCGGTGATACTGGTAATGGTATCGAAATGGTCATCGTGATGATAAAGGTGAATGTATTTTCCGTCCTTAAAATCTTGGCCTCGAAACAACAGAGACCCACGCATTTCTTGAGGGTGCACTTTCAAGGTGTAGCGTGGAGCTAGGGCATCTTGCAATTTCTGCATCTCAGGAATGCCACAGGGTGTGTCTTTGGACAGACCACCTTGTTGCAACAGGAGTTCTGCTTCGTTTCGTTGTTTGGCTCGGTCCGATTGTCGAATAGTTTTCCAGGCTCTTTTCCATTCTGTCGTGTCGTTCTTGTTGGCATAGGTTCGTCCCACCACGATGGCTCGGGCTAAACACATCTGGTCATGAGGGTTGTTAATTCGGACGAGACTTGTTTTGGTGTTGCGAAGGTCGTCCACCAATAACATCTTTTTGCGTCCAGTCCCTTGAGGAAGAGAGACGTGAGCCATTTTCAGTGTGGCTTTACCATCGGTGATGTCAAACTGGTCATTAGATTGTTGTACGTGTTGAATCTTGTCCATGACTTTGGAAGGGGTTAGTTCTGCGGGTCTGCTAAACTCGATCCAAACAGGGGATTTCAAACCGTCGGGATCTATGGATAGTGTCAAGCGATCGTGTTCTTTGGGTTGACATTGTCGCTTGAGTGCAGTGAGCAAAGAATCCCACACCCCAGTGATGAACCCTTCTGCTTTTTCCAATGGTACGTCGGCCTTGAAATCTTTAAACTTCACCGTGTAGGTGTAAGCCGTGGTTCTAAATTTTCTAGAGGAGCGCTTTTCCGTCTCTCGAATGGAATAGTATTTTTCAGGGTTGACTAAGGGTGACGAACTTGGTTTAGAGGTTTCAAATTCTGGTTCACTCATGTCCTCTTCAAAATCACTGGCATGAATTTGTGCCAAGATTTCAGCTCTGGTACGAGGCGATAGATCACGTTTCTGCCTCTTACTTTCTTCTTCTTTCTTCTCGAATGAATGGGATCGTTTCATCTTGAGTGCAAAACGTCAAATGACTCAAGTGTAAACACCATAGACTAATTTATAGTCATGGCAGACCAGCGTATATAAAAGGGTGTGTGTCTTGTTCTTTCACTATTCATTTCACTCTCAAGCCGAGCACAACGATGGAAGAGACTACCCAGATGGAACGTTTCGTCAGAGCTTTGCGAGGGGTCATTAGAAAATTCTCTTCAGACCAGCCGACGGACTACTCTCCTTCCTTTCGAGATAAAAGTCAGGATACTTGCTATATCTGTCAGAAGAAAAGGGCATTGGTCTTCAGAGTGTCCAGACCGTCAAAAAAGAACAAAAACAGGGGCTAAAAAAGACAAAAGTCAAGATACCTGTTATTATTGTAAAGAAAAAGGACATTGGTCTCCAGATTGCCCAAAAAAGAAACAAGAGGAGTCAGAAGAAAAGAAGGATTCTTCAGAAGAAGAGAGAGATTCTTCGGAAGAAGAGAGGGATTCTTCGAAAGAAGAGAGGGATTCTTCAGAGGAAGAAGAGGAAGAAAGAAGACAATTCTATTTAAATGAAGCAAAGAAACAGGAGAAGAAAAGAAGAATGGAAGAAAATGAGGAAAAAACGGTGAAGAAATTCAAAAAACAGAGAGACTAAACAAGGAGAAAGAAGAAGTCAAGGAACTTTTAATTAAAGTGTTCTGTGGTGAATTGTAAATTGGATTGTAAAAAATGGATAAAAGAATACATGAATGATATAAGGTAAGTGTCTTTGAGTTTTGATTTTAAAATAAGAAGCTACACTCACGCACTCATACAAAAATGACACGTACTATAAGGGTAAAATGGTTTGTTTTTTTTTTGTTGATTTTTGAGTTATTGGCAAATTGAAAGGCTATCTCTTTTCGAGAAATGTGGGTGGCCCTGAAAAGGGCCTTTTTATTTTGGTGTAGGGGTGAGTTTAACCAATCAACTTTAACTGCCTTAAGCCTTTGCCACGGCCGAGGCCTACTTCTGATGATTGGGTTGAAATCACTAAGGGTGGTACGATATTCTTATTCACAGGGTTGGCGTGTTTAGCTCGGGAAGGTCGTATTCTCTTCGGTCGTGATAAAGAAGTCTGATACATTTGTTTCAGACTTCTTAACTCCGCTAAAATGTCCAACAGTACCGTAGCCGTTTGATTTTCACCCTCTTGTTTCTTTGCTGCTACTTCTTTTTGTTGTTGTTTTTTTCTTACCTCTTCTTGTTGCTGTTGCTGTTGCTGTAGGAGAAAAGCTTGTTCCGCTTCCTTTTGTCGTTGCATAAATTTCTCCAATTCTTCTTTCTGTCTCTGTCTAAAATTCTCCACTTGCGGTAATGAAGAAGGTAACGAAGGTTCCGGAACAAATTCTTGCGAGGTAAGAAAATCTACAAAATCCCAATGTACCTCTTCTGAAAGTAAGTCCGGGTTCCCTTGGGCAGTCTCCCCTGCTGGTGCACCCCAATGGATCGTTTTCTGAGTTTCCGTCATGTTGAATCACTGTGGCATAGATTGACTGCACACAAGCGCTAACGAATCTATATAGACCACGTGACGTCACAGACTGCTCTCTTCGGATTGGATGCGAGCTGACTGAATTTTGTAACGCGTGTTCGGATTGGTGAATGAATTCAATCCGTTTCAATCCTTCCTGTACCTATAAATAAGCGCAGTTCACTGCATTGATTCACCTATTTTCGTCGCTTCAAGATGTGGACCACAGTTGAGTCATCCACCCTTGTGTCTTCCATGATGTTTAGGACGGACATGCTCATGATTGTCAGGTCCAAGTGGACTGTTGTTGATAGGACAGATACTAGTCAATGGATGAGGAGAGTTTACATAGAAAGACAAGGATGTCTCAAGAGGGTACTTGTGTATGGACCGGCAGTTAGAAGGAATTTAAGAAGAAGAAGAAGAAGATGTGACAGATGCCATCTATGTTAATATTAATATTAACATAAACCCAAAGGCCCTTTTCAGGGCCAGCCATATTTCTCGAAAAGAGATAGCCTTTCAATTGCCTACCCCTTTTTTAAAAAAATTTAAAAAAAGACAAAAAAAAAAAATCCCATGTTCAATTCCCCTTGAGGCTAGAGTGACCCAAGACTTTTTTCCCATGTTCAATTCCCCTTGAGGCTAGAGTGACCCAAGACTTTTTCCCATTTTAAATTCCCCTTGAGCCTAGAGTGACCCACAATTTTTCTCCATGTTAAATTTCCATTGAGGCTAGAGTGACCCAGGGGTCTCTGTAATGCTAATTCCCATTGAGGCTAGGGTGACCCCATTTACTACTATTATCATTGGAAAGCTATATATATATCTATATATCTATATCTATCTATCTATCTATCTATGTATATATATATATATATATATATATATATATATATATATATATATATATATATATATATATATATATATATATATATATATATACCATTTTGGATATTTATTTACATAAATAACAAATTAATCAAATGCCTGGAAGCTCCACGGGGATGTAAACGTGTGAGTAATGTCTTATACAAATATGGAGAGTGTAAAGAAATATGGGAAATAAACCAAGATAACAAAGTCGACTATAAGCTTAATGGAAAACTGTTGAACAATGTAAAAATGCCTGCAGAAATTTAAAAAATACCATCACTGAATAGGAAACATATCTGGAGGAAATGGGAGAAAACCAAATCACCTCCCAACAATCAATGATGTTTCAAAGTGGGAAGTTGAACCAAAGTGCCTCTGGCGTGTGTCGGAACTGACATTTTATTTTCTCATGTTCATATAGTATATCGGTTATATATATCTATATATATATATATATATATATATATATATATATATATATATATATATATATATATATATATATATATATATATATATATATAAATTCCAATTAAAGGCGGTCTCTCTGGAAGTATAACTGTGTTTGCTTGGTGGCCACTGCTATGCCATCACTCTTCGTCTATATAAATATTATCATTGGAATTTCAGCATTGTGTCGTCATCATCTCAATCCTCGTCATTATCATTATATACATATATACAGATATTTCTTTCTTTTGTGAATGTGTGTGTAGGGTACGTGCGAGAATAATATATGAGATATATTTCTGCATTCATTGTTTCGTGCCATCATCTTATCATACAATACACAAGTCTCGTTATTCACACACATTGTTTTTGTGTTATTCATTTAATCCAAAGCCCACTCCGTTTCAATTCTGTCACAGGAAACATATGATTTACATAGCGATAGAAAACGTTTAACAACCAACGGAACAGATGATACACATATAAGATGTTCTGGAGAGATTTCTAGAGGAGAAAAAGATCTCTGTAATCGTGTAGCCTATGTTGAACACGTTACATGGTGAAATTAGTACCAAAGCAATTAGACCCATCAATGGCCTAAGCAACACAATTATACTACACAACATACATTCGAACGGTGTTCATAATTACAGAAACAGTTTGTTTTAACATATACAACCAAAATAATAGATGCATTCGGTAAACAAACCATATGTTAATCAAAACTCGATCAGACAAAAAAACTTCGAAATTAACTTTGCTAGATTTGAATCATTCAATAAACACCAAACAATATGTTATATCCACTGAGCTCTACAGCAACTGAAGCTATACATGCTAAAGAGGATGCAACAGAGTACGTAGGTACTTACTTCCCTATATAGGTGCTCTAGCATCTATGCGCAGTGAATCCATGCGACATTGTTACAGCACAACGGAAAATAGAAGGGCTATGAATTGGGGTGCACCGGCTGTGGAGACGAAGAGTGATGGCATATAAGTGGCCACCAAGCAAACACAGTTATACTTCCAGAGAGACCGCTTTTAATTGGAATTTGGCAGATTTTCTCTCTTCACAAGAATTTGTTCCGGTAGTAGCACCTTCGCCACCTTCTATTTCCTTACCGTACGTCGAGGATTTTAAATAGGGACAGAAACAAGAATCGGAATTTTTTTACAGCAGCAGAAAGAAGCACTACAGGCTTTTCTCATTCAACGGCAACAGCGAGAAGAAGATGCAAGAAGAAAGCGACAGGAAGAAGATGCAGAGAAGAAACAATGTCTAGGAGAGATTGAGCACAGTGATAGTCAAACGGTGGCGGTACTCTTAGACATTTTAGCAGAGTTACAGAAAATGAAAGAAATATATCAGACTTCTTTAACACCACACAAGAGAAAAAGACCTTCCTGTGCCAAACACTCCAATCCCGTTAACACGCATACTATGCCTGATATATCACCCCTAGTGAGTTCTACCAAATCATCGACAGCAGAAGATTCAGAAGTAGGCCTTTAGCGTGGCAAAGGGATAATTCAGTTGAATCTCATTACTTCTCGTTCCTGAGTTGTTGTTTTTTTGTGTATTTTAAAACAACGGTACTTTTCAGGGCCACCCACCTCTCTCGAAAAGTGGCTACTTCATGTTTGCCACAGCCAAATAAAACTCAAAGCCATTTTATGAACGTGTGTGTGTGAGAGTGAAGGTCCTTATGACAAAAATCAAAACCAAGAGACACGTTTTCTGTTTGGTATATTCTCTGGCACAAATTTACAATACAAGTTCCCAACACAACACTTTAAAAAGCTGATAGACTTCTGTATTATTTCACTCTCTTCTTGTTTGAATATCTTCACTGTCATAGTTTTTCCTCTTCTTCCTCACTTTCCTCTCGTTTTCTTTTCTTCTCTTTCAGGACGTGTCTGGTTTCTTCCTTTTCGTATGGTACTTCTTCTTCCTGTTCCGAACAACTATCTCCTTTCCTGTTGTTTCGTAGGGCAGTCTGAAGATGTCCTTTCTCTTGACAATAATAACAGGTATCTAGAACTTTGTGATTTGTATTGCCTGTCTTGCTTTGACGTTGCGGACATTCTGAAATTCAATGCCCTTTTCTCTTACTAATATATCTTACTCTTACTAAGTATCTTGACTTTTATCTCGAAAGGAAGGAGGTAGTCTATCGGCTTCTCTGGAGAAAAAATAACTTTTTAGGACATCTCGCAAAAAAGCTCTGATCAGAAGTTCGATCTGTGTTGGCGCCTCCATCTGTCTAGTAGGATTGAGAGTGAGATGAATACTTTGCGAGAAGACACTGACCCTTTGAATAGGGAAGACACTGGCATCATATTGATATACAGAGGTTCATGGCGCATAAAATGTAGTCATTTGACTTTTTGTGACTAAGATGAAGAAAATGCATCATTACGTAGATGAAGCAGAAAGAAAGACAGAGGCTGAAACCTGACCTATCGCCTCGCACAGTAGCTGTAGTCTTGGCTCAGATTCATGCCAACAATTTGAAAGATGACATGTGTGTGTCATAATCCAGACTGAGAGAGTCTTCATCAAGCCAAAGGTCACCCCAATTAACCTATGAAAAGTATTACCATATTCGAGAGACGAATAAACGTTCCTCTAGAAAATTTAGAACCACGGCATACATGGTGAATTTTAACGATTTCAAGTCAAACGTATCGCTGGTGAAAGCAAAAGAGTTCATCACCGATATGCGGGATTCTTTTTTAACCACACTGAAACAGCAATGTCGAGCCAACGAAGACGATCGCTTGACACTGTCCATTTATCGCGACAGCCCCCCCCCCCCCGTTCGGATCGAGTTTAGCAAGGCATCAGAATTGACACCTTCCAAAGTCATAGACAACATTCAGCACGTGCAGCAGCCCAACGACAAGTTTCACATCACCTATAGAACGGCCACACTGTACATGGCCTACATTTGTTTTCACAATGGGACCGGACGGCAAAATGCGTTATTGCTGGACGACGTTCGCAGTAGAAAAAAAAGAGCCTTGTCCGAATTAACAATTCTCAAGACACGATGTGTTTAGCCAGTGCCATCTTTGTTGGACTGACGTATAACGACAAGAATGACCCGGTAGATTGGAACAGAAGCTGGAAAACTACTCAACGATCGGACAGAGCCAAACAACTACGAAAAGAAGAACTCCTGTAACAGCAAGCTGTTCTATCCAAAGACACCTCCTGTGGCATTCGTGAAATGCAAAAACTGCAAGACGTCTTATCTCCACGTTACACCTTGAAAGTACACCGTCAAGAATTGCGTGGACATTGCGTGTTTGAAACGTCCGGAGGTCATATAAGTTTAAATGTTCTTGACAAATCTTTCAGGTGAATATACTGTTTGTCTCTTATGCATTAGTCTGAGATAACAGTTCCGAACATTATAAATGACTTTTGATGTCGACCTTATCCATACATGATATTTCACCAGACTTTATTGAAAAGTCGTCTGAGGTATGGATAATATATGATTACATTACTGTGAAAGTTCGCATAGGGCTGGCAAGTCTGTCTGTGCGAGGTGCCAAATCATTGTGTTTCTTGGATTGCCAATAAGTGATGATTTTGTGGTTGCTACAAAACACGAATTTAAATACACGTCAAACTATATTTTCTTAAGATATCACAATCTCCAATCCAATAAATAAACTACCAGGACAAATGTCATTTTTTTTTCAAAACCCCAAACGCTGAAACAACAAGTGCATATATTCACCATATTTACTATTTTCTGAACCTGGCTGTCTGTTCGTTTTTGTCTTTCAACATTTGTAATGGATATTTCTAGAAATAAAAATAAAATCAAAATCTTTAAAATTTAAATTCCTAGTTTGAACAATGGTCTCACCATAGTAAATCTCTGTGATTCAGATCAAAGAAGCTTCGAACACCTGAAGATCGATCTCAGATATTGAATGCTATTTCAGTTCCATTATGGATAAAACTGCTTGTATAAGATTATAACAGGTCGTGAAAAGTTCTCAACATGTATGTAAGCACTCACATTAGGTTCACATTCATCTGATAGAAAAGAGCATCAAAATGGATCAATAGTTAGGGATGTCAACATGGGAGCAGTATTAATCACGAATAAAATAATAGATTCGAAGTTTTGGTTACAAGAATATAAAATGAATTCTAATAAGCAAGTGTTTATTCCTGAAACTGTAAAGTTCCACCTAGATTTCTTTTGTGTTACAGCCACAACTTTAAGTTCTGCTCAGAAAATCACATTACCGATCTGAATTCTGTTATATGGTACGGGAATTTCTGTGAGTCTGTGGATATGGGGCAGAGGAGCACTGCAGAACTGGAGTGGCCTAGCAAAGAGTATGTAATCCAGGTAAGATGAAGACGGTATTTTATTATATTAGCTGTGATTGCTCTAATCCCCTTTGCATAACTTGTTGTTGTAGCAGGTGTAATTTTATTATCATGCAGATCTACCGTCTATGATTTGACAGTGATTCGTTCGGAAATGATCCTTACAATATGGTTATACAGCAGAATAGCAAACATTACTATTGTTGCATTGAATCCAGATACCGAATTGCCCATGTTTTGATTCTGATCCAGGCTTTATATCAGATTCAAGGGTGTATGTATATCAGAGAAACAGTTAACATTATAGGACTTCCTCATACACTTGAAGATTAAACTGGGTTTATCAAGGAACCATTAATGTTACAGAAGTGCCACGGGATTTTAACTGCACATATTGTTTCATGGAAAAATCAATAAAACCAATACAGGATTATTTATATAATTTTCGAAAAGTTGTTTACATCACATAATACATGGAAACATAAACAGTTTGAAAACTTTAAACGGTGAGCACAAAATAACAAACAGGAATATTCAGATTATTGTGGGAGCAAGAAGACAGCAAGTACGTTTATTAGACACTTATTATATTAGACATTTAATTTTATTAAACAGGTATTTATGTGAGTCCCCTGTTGAAAGACGACAATAAGCCGTCAAGCTCCATTTAATTTGGATATACATTTATCAATCTGAATTGGAGTCCAGCAAGTTCTACGTGTACTTTCCAAGCTTTTTAGTTGGACATAATGATTACTGTCGCTGCATCTGTCTCCGATCAGGCTTCCAAGCCATTAAAAGCACACTATACAACTTGGCAATAACAATACATGTTTCATTACACCTTGATGATTGACTGTCTTACTGCATAGATCTAGCTAGACCAGTCAGGTCTGCATTATTGATGTAGGAGTTCAATTGCCCACTTGAATGCATGGTCCAAATTTGATTAACTTTTCATTGTATACTCTTGCTACTGAAAATATTTAACATTATTTTCAAAATGAATACACCAATGACACATCGCTTTGACCATAAATGACCCTTGAACATTTGAGTATTCTTATACTGATGAAAATTTACTAATTTGTGTAAATTTTATTAGAACTATATAAACTTGAAAGCTTGTCACGCGCCCACCGCTCTTATTGTCATTAAATGGAGTCTGTGTCTCTAATATTGAGGCACTTACCTTACTTATCTCTGTTTGCCTAATGGCCACGAAATACCAGTCCCAGTTACATAACGGGGCTTATCTCACTCTGATACTAAGAGTAAATCATTCGACCCCGAATGGTTACCTCCCTTGATATAATAGTGATTGATTGTGTACAGTAACGACTATGACATTATACTAAATGAAGCAAGTAAAATTGTATATGTACACATGCAAATACAATTTTTTTTTTATTTATATAACATCTTCCTTGCAGCATAGGGGCTTTGGGTGCCGAGTGGTTTATGGCACTTGATTTCACAGAAAACTGGAACCTCAATTCTGATCACTTGAAATTGAATCTTTGCTCGACAAAAATATCGCAACTTTCTTTGGTTCAATGGTTCATGTGTCAAATGACATTAAACCCATTAGAATAAATATTGCAAGAGAGCAAACACACATTATTGCTGAATTGAAATAAAACCCTAAATCTATATTTCATTATTTTTTCCGTTAAAAGAATGGTAAATGAATTATGCGGGATCTCATCAAAGTGGCAGAATTCCCCAATTTTGCGTAAGCGCTTAATTTTGGAAGTGATATAAAAATAGTGTTTGAATTTAGTATGTGATCTAGCAATGACAAATGGTATCCATGAGACTCCTCAAAAATCGCCTTTGCGCTAATGTCAGGTACTTGCTGACATAAGTGGAAGGTCAAACACAGTCACTCAGACTACAATTCTTTCGAGGACACGGGCATAAGTAACATCCTTATGATTATTTCATTCCTGACAAAGAAAGACAGAGAAATGTCAATATTTTCTCTCATATTCAGTCGATTTCGCTTAGAAATATGGTCAGACTGACAGTCCTAATTGACTCAACATCGGAATGCAAATTAGCACCGCAAAATTGCAAGGTGAGCTCGGTTGTCACTACAGGGCGTGTAAAGTCCAAGGACATTGTAGACTGAAAATTGTTCGAAAACATACCCCTTTCATGGTTCGTGACAGCTTTTGTTTCTACTGAATCGACTGCATCTTTCATGATGACATGATGCAAGTGGTATGATGGTTAGAGAACGTACAAAAACAATCTCTCAGTGATGCCGGAAGTCTTAAAAAATGTCTCAAATGGACCTTTATTAATTCAGAACAGTATATCAATGTAAATGTTAATGTTTGGTAAAAGTGAGTAAAATGTGACAGAGATGTTGTCTTTAGAACATTGTACTTGACGGAAACTTGAACAGAACACATAACACTGGACAACAAATTTTTACAAAAGTCATGTTACTGAAATAAAATTAGTCAATTCTTATCAATTTTTATGTGCTGAACACGAATATGACAGTCAAATTGCAAAATTGGCTCTAGTTTTTTTGTAATCTGCAAGAAATTAATGTTTACATAACGAAATGCATTCCAATAGTAAAAGGTCAACTGTAATAGCCTACCTATAAAAAATCAAGTCATTGACTACATCTTAGATTTCTTCGCCTGTCTCTTGTACAGCTGTTCGGGAGCATCTCTGAGGAGTGTCCAGCAGTAGTCAGCCAGCATTGTAGTGGACCATTTTCCCTGGTATCTTTGTTCCATTGTTGCGATATCTTGATGAAAACGTTCGCCGTGTTCATCACTAACAATACCACAGTTGCTAGGAAAGAAATCCAAATGGGAATGAAGGAAGTGAATCTTTAGAGACATATTGCAGCCAAGTTTCTTATACTTCATCAACATGTCTTCTACTAGTTCCTTATAGTTTTCTGCCCTAACATTTCCGAGGAAGTTTGTAGAAACTAGGCGAAAAGCATTCCATGCTTGTTTCGCGTCACCTTCCAGCAAGTTGTTGAACCGGTCATCTTTGAAAAGCTCTCGAATCTGAGGACCCACAAAAACTCCCTCTTTAATCTTTGCTTCGCTGAGTCGAGGGAATTTTTCATGCAGGTATCGGAATGCTGGCAAAGTCCGGTCAATGGCTTTCACGAAGTTCTTCATCAAACCTAGTTTGATGTGAAGGGGTGGTAGCAAGATTTTCTGAGCCTCAACCAGAGCTGGGTGTTGGATATTCTTCTCTCCAATGGCTACATTCTGCCTGTGAGTCCATTCCTTCCTCATGTAGTGCATTTCCCTTGCTCGGCTATCCCACTCGCATAAGAAACACATGTATTTTGTATATCCTTGCTGCAGTCCCATTAAAAGGGCAACTACCTTCAAATCACCACAGAGGTGCCAGCTGTACTTGTTATACTCAATGGAATTCAGTAGCTGCCTTAAGTTATCGTATGTCTCTTTCATGTGGACAGCATACGCTACTGGAATAGATGGAAGAATGTTTCCATTGTGCAAAAGCACAGCCTTGAGACTCAGTTTCGAAGAGTCCACAAATAGTCTCCATTCTTGTGGGTCATGAGTGATTTTTAAAGCATTCATGAGGCCCTCAATATCGGAACAGAATATCAGATTACTTTCCTTTCTGAAGAAAGGCTCCAATTGCTGGTGGCGCTTTCGATATGCAGTAATTGTGACATCTTCTTCTAGAAGATTCCATTGTTGGAGTCTTGATCCTAGCAATTCTGCCTTGTTCTTTGATAAGTCCAAATCACGAATCAGGTCATTTAGTTCTTCCTGTGTTATTCTGTGTGGGGTTGATGATGCACCACAGTGAAAATCTGGATCACTGCATGCTGATGGACCAGGAGAAGAACAGGTCGACTCACCTTTGTCTTCGTCAGATGAATCAAGAGAATATTCTGCTGGAGGTTCTGGAATAGGAAGTCCCTCACCATGTGGAACTGGTCTCAATGCAGACGGAATGTTTGGGTAGACTATTCTCGACTTCTTTCGCTTCGTTATTCCGCCGGAAAGAGGAGGAACCAAGCAGAAGTAACAGTCATTTAGGTGGTTGCTTGGCTCTCTCCACACCATTGGGACTGCAAACGGCATTGATGACCTTTTGCAATTCAACCACTGTGAAAGCTGTGTTGTACATGTAGCACAGCATATATGCGGAGCCCAAGGCTTGTCTTGGTCACCAACCTTGCATCCGAAGTAAAGATGATATGCCTTCTTCACTTGAGAATTGATACTTTTCTTCTGGTTGGCAAATGTCACTTCCCCACAAATATAGCAAAAATTGTCCGCGGTATTAACACACTTTCGAGGCATTACTGTTCTTTATTGTACGTAAATGGATAAAATAATAAGTTTTATGTAACAGTAGCTTGAACTGTCTCGCACAACGTCTAAAATATTTTAAATGCTGAACCTATCTGATTGGGCTTTATATAGTACACTGCTTACGTCAGCTTCAGCAGCCGCCTGGCATTAGTATAATAGGCCTACACATGTATAGTACACTGCTGACGTCAACTTACTTCAGCAGCCGCATGGCATTAGTATTGCATTGCATCAGAAAATGATGCAATCAACTGTGGATGATGTGAGCATGATGGTATTATGCAATGTTACATCATTATTCCGGATGTTGCTGCAGTCCTACTGGAGAAATTTACACAGTGAAACATAGAAAATGAGGTATATGAATATCTTCAAAACGAGAGCCAATACAAATTTTTCACGGTTATATTCGTGTTCGGCACACCAAAATACTACAGATTAGGGCCTTTTCAAGTCAGTAATGATTTCACTGTTGACTAGTGTAATTAAAAGCAGACATTCCTTTTCGAATTTGATCATCATTGTTTTGTTGTACCAGTTACAACTTTTGTTCGACTTTTAAAGGGCGAGATATATGAAGGTGCTGCATTAAAGTTTTTGAACATTACATATGTTCAAGTGAAATCGTGTTAAGATGACATGTCTTGCTAGTGGCGTATAAGAGGAATGCTAAATCATAAATACTCAGTTCATTAGCAAGACATTACAATCCATGGAGAACTTAATAACGTATTGCTCAAGACGTGATCATAATTGTCAAAACCACTTTGACAGAAGCTTTGGTTTTAGTGCGTAAGTCTAAGCGCATCAGATTCACGTGATTGTTAAAGTTTGTTTACTTTTAATTCAGTTACATTTTGTCTAGTTTTGTTAAGACTTCAGTAATAGCATGGGTCCTTAATTGACAACCATGGCACAGACAACTTCTTGTGCATTAGGTTTTAATTTAGTCCGTTATAAATCTATCAGTTAATGATCAATTAATATTATCACTGTTCATTTATATGTATAATCATTTTCATACTTATTTACATGAAATTGTCGCACTTTTCGGACAAATGATATTTTATCCCAGCTGTTTGCTTTTAAAGCAATGGACGTATTTGAAGACATTATATTTATTAATTTTAATTTTTGAATGTTGTTTTAGGTCTAGATTGCAATTTTATATGTTAATTATATGGGAATCATAATGTGGTCAGAGACAATCGCGGGTCTGATGATATGTAAATTAAGGTATCAATCTTTAGTATTTGTTTATCAGGAAAAATTGTGTTCGTTAGCTGAATTATAGTAACTATCCCTAGTATTTGTTCATGGTGTAAAGGTGTGTGCGTTAGTTGGCTCTTTGTAACTATGTCTAGTATTTGATTATCAGGCAAAGGTGCGTTCGTTAGTTGGATTTTAGAGTCATTTTCAGCGCACTAACTACATTGGATACACCGAGGCGGCCTAGCTTTGTGTGGGCATGTGTTGAACCTATGACCTTTCACGTACAATTCCAAAGCTGCCAGCTGAGCTATCGCAGCTCCTAAATAGGTTAGAGACCAGACTTAGCTGTTTAAACAAACAGGCATGTTATCAACAAGTTCGGTACCTATTCTTCTTTTCATGATACAAAATTAGTGGTTTGGTTGATTATTGGATGGGACTCTCTGAACATGAATACATATTATCTTAAGGAGCATTTGTGCGATTTAGTGTTCAGAAATGTTGCAAATGGGTTGCAACGAGTTTGATGCTCTAAGGTAAATAGAATCCATATAAGTCAGGTCTCATTAGGCAGACAAAATAATCACTAGGGTAATTTTCAGTACATTGCTTGCCATGTACCTAAACTAAAACCACGAAAATATGGGTGGGGCACAATATACAGATAATTATCACGAAGGACGACAGACTGTTAAACATGCTCACTCTCTGTTCCATTGTTGTTTCAAGAAGAAGTATGCCATATCACAGAACATATCATCATCATCATCATCTTTATTTCCTTCCATGGAAGGTTACATGATATAAGAATAAATCATCTGAATACAATCAATAAATATTTAAAAAAAAAAAAAAAAAAAAAAAAAAAAAAAACAATTTTCTATATTGGAATACAAATTCGTACACAATATCAATCAACAAAGTGTTCGTCAACTCATAAGTTGCAAGTTTCAGTACCTTATTTACAGAATATAGCTGCACACTTCATGACAAAGTATGCTGCATACAGGACGAATAGCTTGGAGTTTTCTTTGTCGATTACTCCTGATGGTAACTTTTTACCTAAAAGATATTGTAGTTGCAGCTCATCTTCTGCATTAAATAACGTAATGTGCAGGCTCAGGGGAAAATTATCAGTAAGGAAATCCCAGAAAGAATTTCGAAAGTTCGACATATAAGGACAACTAACACAACAATGAAGTATCAAGTCTGTATAAACATTCCCACATCTAATACACATATCAAGCTGTGTTTGTGGAACAGCAGCCCATAGTTTAGCTACATATGTAAATACCTTAGTGTGCTGTCTGGTTTTAGCCGACTGCCACACTGAGGCAGGTCGTAAGTATTCGTGTATCGAAGAGAATCTATCAAAATCTGCTTGATTAGACATACGAACTCTCCAGAGGCTATTTTCAAGACCAACAATTTTTGACCTTACAATTTCTTTCCAATTATGTTTATCTGGAATTTCAGAATGATGTAAATAATCAGTTAGATACCCGAGCAAGTCAAACTTCTTTGAGGTATAATATAAATTTGAAATTAACCCGCAGCTTGACATGCGTCCGCTCAGAATGAAGTGAAATAACGCAACGTTAAACACACGTTTAGTATGTACATTGTTAGGCATCAAACACAATCTGTGTAAAAACATCAATTTTCTTCTATCAATTTCGGACTGCGCTGATGTCCATCCTAGCATTCCCAGGGCAATGTCTGATCTTGTATGTATTGGAAAACCTTGTAAATGTTTGGCAAAATACATCAGAGTTTTATCCAATAATGTTGCAAATGGGTTGCAACGAGTTTGATGCTCTAAGGTAAAGTATTTACACAACAGTAATTGTGTGTACTAAAAAACTAAAAATACAAAACTCCACAGTTATAATAGAGCATTATTCAAGTAAAATAAAGGAAGCAAACGTAAAGTGTAAGATACTCAAGTAAGGAAAACTCAAAATAGAGAACATACTAATTATTTCTTTCACTTTAAGATAACTGTTGTTGTAAATCATTTTGAAAACGATATTGTTGTGGATGACAATATCTCTTGCATATGTGTAAAAATTAAATCTGTATGTCCTCTATCGGTATGAAGAATAAGTAAAATTGCGTTTTCGTAAAAGGTCCATTAAAGTCAAATAGAAATAGAATCTATATAAGTCAGGTCTCATTAGGCAGACAAAATAATCACTAGGGTAATTTTCAGTACATTGCTTGCCATGTACCTAAACTAAAACCACGAAAATATGGGTGGGGCACAATATACAGATAATTATCACGAAGGACGACAGACTGTTAAACATGCTCTCTCTCTGTTCCAGTGTTGTTTCAAGAAGAACTATGCCATATCACAGAACATATCAGAGAACATAATAATATTTATTTGCTTTGCAATATGTGGTTTCTCCAGCACTAAACATGAATTAGACGATATGAGTGGATTATGATAGTGAAATAATTGTTTTACATGCGTATGACTGAACGACAACTGATATGCATTTAGATATATATTAGTTCTTTTGAGAACAAAACAAACGCATAACTCATCAAATTGAGACCAAATGTATGCATATGGCAACATGGTTTAATACATACCTTGTGTGTTGCTATTTTGTTTTGTTCTTAGTCAATACTTGATTTTAAATCAATTCATTGGATTTGTGCTGAAAAGGGTATCATAAGCCTTTCATACACAAAACAAATCTCTGTAAGTGACATAATCATTAATTATCTTTTTCGGAGGAAGTTTCACGGTGCACGAAGTAAAACAAATGTCTCCAGTAATCATTCTGACCAATATATATATATATATATATATATATATATATATATATATATATATATATATATATATATATATATATATATATATATATATATATATATTACTGCCATGCATTTGTCCTTCGCAAGCTAAAACCGATTACAGAAGATATGTATTTAGGAGCTTTCAGTTATTAAAGGTTACAATTGATTCAAATATAGTCCGGTAATAGTCTGACATCGGCACCTATAGGTAACATTTATATCTAAAACCTTACTAATCTTACTGGGAAAGTTTATCTGCTGTTCCAGGCACAACCCTTGTTAAACTTTAGGCTAATACCGATTTCTTCCATCGATTGTTCTGATAATTAAATTCATCAATGACGATTTTCGTGTGCAATACAATAAACCAAAATTATTTATTACTGAATAATTCCCTATAGTCGGAAACGGTTATGAGACGTCGTTTGTATCTAAAATACAAAGAAAATATGTACCCACGTACAAATAAATAGTTTTATTTTGTAATCCTGAATACAAAATGGATCAGACTTATCATTTGACTTCTGTCTTTGACAAAACGATATTATTGTTATCCTCTGATGTATACAGTTTAAGGGACAATACATATAGGGTATTAAGACCACTTACAGGACGCTGAACTAGTGTTATTGTAAGTGTTTGTTACTTTGTATTATTTTGAAGGCGATGAATTTTATATTCTTGATCATAGGAATTATCCAGTAAGTTACATCTTTATTAAAATTTATTCTAATTGACAATAAGCAATACACAGTATATAAATGTATGTCAAAACATATAAGGATCAGTTTGAATCATACAAATCAGACATAAAACCGTCTGTCCTCATAATATGATTCTTATAAATTGTACATTACTATACTATCATTAGTGTCACATGGAACACGGACACAGCTTTAAAGTTATGTGACAGAAGTGGGTTAGTTAATTTTGTTCTATCCTACAATCACTAATTTTAACATTGAGAAATATGACAATTAAATAGGTGATAGTAAAAATTAGGATGTCACTTTGGGTTTTTTAAGACACAAGAATGCTTTTATTTTTCAAAATAAATTTTCCTTCTTAATTGTTGTTCTGGATAAAGCAAATAATTACATATTTAATCAAATTCGTTGGAAACTTATTATATGCAGTCTTTTAGGTTATGTCATTTGAAATATATCATGGCAATCCCCGTCTTGATCGACAATTATATCGCTATGTTTTTTGCATAGGTGGTGTAGGTAAGACATTCTTCCAATACAAAACATTTTATATAGTCATATACACCATATTGTATCATTACACAAAGATGATAGCTAAATTTTCTACTGACAAATAAAGGATTGATGTAACCAGCAGCCAGTATCATGATACTTTTAATTAGTGGGGTAGAGCCCAATGCAATTCTCGGTTCCATTTCCGCTATCCGGATGACCCCATCCCCAGATCATATACGATGCCTCTTGAAATTTTCCACCAGTTCCATATTGTTGTTTCACTGGAAAAGGTTTTTCGGAGTCCTATGTACGGCTTCCTTACTGAGTTAGCAGCAGCTATAATACCACGAAAAAATAAATTCGTCATTACAATTAGGAGAGAATAGAAAAGTAATTATGTTACTTTTGTATTTCGCAAAACCGCCAAATACCTTCTACTTATGATGCAAATAACATTATTTTTAAGAAGACAAAATGTTATATATATATATATATATATATATATATATATATATATATATATATATATATATATATATATATATATATATATATATATATATATATATTTATATATATATATATATATATATATATATATATATATATATATAATAGTAGGATTCTGAGTATTTCATATGATGTACCAGCTTGAGATTATTTAAAATTAAATTTTGTACAATATTGATAATGGGTTCGAGGAAACAAATGTATATACCGGCATGTACAATAGATGCGTTCGTAAAGTTATCACTACTACTTTAGATTGCTTAAGACTTAAACGTTGTATTTAATAGCATTTTCCGAAATTTCAAATACATCAATAACTCGAATATTCATCTACTCTTTAAAGTTAACTGCATAATTCGAGTTTTCTACTTTCGATTTTAGCAGTTCCTCTAATTAGAGAAAAACATCAATATTCTCTAATGTCACAAATGATCTTGCATCGGCCTTCATTCATATTTGTATGCAATTTCCATGATAGCTGTAGGTAATTTATATGACAGCTGAATGTAATTTATATTTTTAGATGTAAGTTCTTCTCTTTTCTTCTTTGAACTTAAAATCCGCTAGATTAGGCAATACATTCTGAAGATTAGATATTATCTATTTTAGGTTTTTAGTTAGGTTTTATTTCCAATGAGATAAAAAATGAAAATTTATCTCTTGAGAATTATTTCAATAGAAATTCGTGTACAAGAAAACACAATTATTCTAAACCGTAAAATAAGAAAATTTCCAGATAACATTATGGAAGACAAATTTGTGTTAATATTACGATCTTGTTCTGAAAATGTAAAAGAATGTAAACTGTTATCAAATTCGATGGATTATAATTTATTAAAAATAACGATTATTTAAATCAAGTACATGGAATGCATGAAATGTTCCAGATAAAATGAGAGAAAACAAATTTCTATTACTTTAATCATTTTAGTTTGAATAAGTAAAACATTGTTTAATGCCAAATTCGCTGACTTATACTTGAATCAAAATAACTATTATTTGCATAAATGTTGTGGAATGCAAGCCGCATTTGCTTTACAACAATGTATCATGCGTTTCCGGATATCAGGAAAAGTGGCATCATTCTATTATTTGACTGCATATATTCAACATAATGAATTGTTACGTCCAATCATACTTTACCAAGGAAAAGTATAAACGTGATCGAAATTTTCATATCAGACTTTCTTAAGGTTCGAAATCTAAGAACATATTGCAACACAGGTCAGTAACTTAAACCGAGTGTTTTGGACGCACGTGTCACCAAGGTAGCTTTAGTTTCATTGCTTTTCCTCGGGTTAAAAATATTAATGAAAGGCTCCGACAATAATTTTAACTCAGTTCATTGCAAGACGACATTGTTCCTCTTTTCAAACTTTCCCGCCATTCGGAATCAGATGCGTAATGACAGTCGAAGAGAAAGTGTTGATGGATGTGGAATCCAATAGTTGTAAAACTATTGTCATACTAGGTCCGCGGACAACCTGGATATTCAGCTAACATTAATTACGGTTCAAAATAACTCTCAAAAATAAAATATTATGATATAAAATCTGCGGAAAACAGTGTTAAGTGCAGTTAGAGCTACATACTCTTCATGTGAACTCGAAACTATCATTAATATTAAGGAGATAAAAAAAAACTTGTGAGAAAGAATTAATGTACAATGCAAACGGGGCAACGTTTATGACATACAGTGCACACATATGAATGGGCTGAGGTTGTGAACATGAACAGGAAGAGCTTGAAAGAAAATAATTTTACTTTAATAGAAACAAACAACATTTAATGTTCGATCAGATCTGACTATGTTTCTTTAAAAAAGAATTTGTACGCATAAAGAAATGTCAGAATACAATATTTATGTTTGCGCACACATGCGAGACGGAGTAATGATTCTTGAACCACTCATCATCGACGTATGCGTCTGGCACAAGTAGCTTTCTGTTAGTTAAAAATAAATTGGTTTACCGGGGTTAAATCATGTCCTCATCGGGTTCGCGTTTAACACAAAAATAAATTACTATTCAAGCAAAAAGGAAAACAAAGGTGGCAACCCTAGTCCGTCTGACCGGGAAGGTAGCACTGGGATGCTGATGACCAAAGGCAGCCAAACGTGGTCACTTTAGGGCACAAATAAATCTCCAATCTAAGTCAGCTAGTACAAGATGAAATCCTGATGATTCAACAAGTCCGATTTAAATCGATTAGTTAAAACTGTACGGTACAAATAAATGCATACAAATATGAAGAGAACCTACAATCAAATAAAATCAAATGATTTTACAGATTATAAGGGGGCCCTGAGTGGCCGAGTGGTCTAAGCTCTCGCCGTTCCGGATCACTGCCATCTCACCTCTGCCTGCGTGGGTTCGAGTCCAAGGCTCGGCTAGCGTGGGTACGTGGGAAAGCCTGCCAGTAGCTTCTCGTGGGTCGGTGGTTCTTCCCTGGGTTTTCCAGGGTTCTTCCTCCACCAGTTATACTGGTCGCCATGTATAGCCTATCTTGTGCTGAAAAATGGCGTTAAACCCTAGAACAACAAGAACAACAGATTACACTGGACAACAAATTTTTACAAAAGTCATGTTACTGAAATAAAATTAGTCAATTCTTATCAATTTTTATGTGCTGAACACGAATATGACAGTCAAATTGCAAAATTGGCTCTAGTTTTTTTGTAATCTGCAAGAAATTAATGTTTACATAACGAAATGCATTCCAATAGTAAAAGGTCAACTGTAATAGCCTACCTATAAAAAATCAAGTCATTGACTACATCTTAGATTTCTTCGCCTGTCTCTTGTACAGCTGTTCGGGAGCATCTCTGAGGAGTGTCCAGCAGTAGTCAGCCAGCATTGTAGTGGACCATTTTCCCTGGTATCTTTGTTCCATTGTTGCGATATCTTGATGAAAACGTTCGCCGTGTTCATCACTAACAATACCACAGTTGCTAGGAAAGAAATCCAAATGGGAATGAAGGAAGTGAATCTTTAGAGACATATTGCAGCCAAGTTTCTTATACTTCATCAACATGTCTTCTACTAGTTCCTTATAGTTTTCTGCCCTAACATTTCCGAGGAAGTTTGTAGAAACTAGGCGAAAAGCATTCCATGCTTGTTTCGCGTCACCTTCCAGCAAGTTGTTGAACCGGTCATCTTTGAAAAGCTCTCGAATCTGAGGACCCACAAAAACTCCCTCTTTAATCTTTGCTTCGCTGAGTCGAGGGAATTTTTCATGCAGGTATCGGAATGCTGGCAAAGTCCGGTCAATGGCTTTCACGAAGTTCTTCATCAAACCTAGTTTGATGTGAAGGGGTGGTAGCAAGATTTTCTGAGCCTCAACCAGAGCTGGGTGTTGGATATTCTTCTCTCCAATGGCTACATTCTGCCTGTGAGTCCATTCCTTCCTCATGTAGTGCATTTCCCTTGCTCGGCTATCCCACTCGCATAAGAAACACATGTATTTTGTATATCCTTGCTGCAGTCCCATTAAAAGGGCAACTACCTTCAAATCACCACAGAGGTACCAGCTGTACTTGTTATACTCAATGGAATTCAGTAGCTGCCTTAAGTTATCGTATGTCTCTTTCATGTGGACAGCATACGCTACTGGAATAGATGGAAGAATGTTTCCATTGTGCAAAAGCACAGCCTTGAGACTCAGTTTCGAAGAGTCCACAAATAGTCTCCATTCTTGTGGGTCATGAGTGATTTTTAAAGCATTCATGAGGCCCTCAATATCGGAACAGAATATCAGATTACTTTCCTTTCTGAAGAAAGGCTCCAATTGCTGGTGGCGCTTTCGATATGCAGTAATTGTGACATCTTCTTCTAGAAGATTCCATTGTTGGAGTCTTGATCCTAGCAATTCTGCCTTGTTCTTTGATAAGTCCAAATCACGAATCAGGTCATTTAGTTCTTCCTGTGTTATTCTGTGTGGGGTTGATGATGCACCACAGTGAAAATCTGGATCACTGCATGCTGATGGACCAGGAGAAGAACAGGTCGACTCACCTTTGTCTTCGTCAGATGAATCAAGAGAATATTCTGCTGGAGGTTCTGGAATAGGAAGTCCCTCACCATGTGGAACTGGTCTCAATGCAGACGGAATGTTTGGGTAGACTATTCTCGACTTCTTTCGCTTCGTTATTCCGCCGGAAAGAGGAGGAACCAAGCAGAAGTAACAGTCATTTAGGTGGTTGCTTGGCTCTCTCCACACCATTGGGACTGCAAACGGCATTGATGACCTTTTGCAATTCAACCACTGTGAAAGCTGTGTTGTACATGTAGCACAGCATATATGCGGAGCCCAAGGCTTGTCTTGGTCACCAACCTTGCATCCGAAGTAAAGATGATATGCCTTCTTCACTTGAGAATTGATACTTTTCTTCTGGTTGGCAAATGTCACTTCCCCACAAATATAGCAAAAATTGTCCGCGGTATTAACACACTTTCGAGGCATTACTGTTCTTTATTGTACATAAATGGATAAAATAATAAGTTTTATGTAACAGTAGCTTGAACTGTCTCGCACAACGTCTAAAATATTTTAAATGCTGAACCTATCTGATTGGGCTTTATATAGTACACTGCTTACGTCAGCTTCAGCAGCCGCCTGGCATTAGTATAATAGGCCTACACATGTATAGTACACTGCTGACGTCAACTTACTTCAGCAGCCGCATGGCATTAGTATTGCATTGCATCAGAAAATGATGCAATCAACTGTGGATGATGTGAGCATGATGGTATTATGCAATGTTACATCATTATTCCGGATGTTGCTGCAGTCCTACTGGAGAAATTTACACAGTGAAACATAGAAAATGAGGTATATGAATATCTTCAAAACGAGAGCCAATACAAATTTTTCACGGTTATATTCGTGTTCGGCACACCAAAATACTACAGATTAGGGCCTTTTCAAGTCAGTAGTGATTTCACTGTTGACCAGTGTTATATGCATGGTAATTTTTTAACAGTTCACTAGGCAAATTGTTTCTTACTACGAAACAATTCACTCTCCGTACAGTTGATTATAGCAATTTGAGAAGGTAACCTATTATCCACAGTATGTTTCGAACTTGTTGACATATAGGTCTCAAAATATATAAGCATCAAACTGCAACTGTATGAACGTTAATTAAAAATATTAAAAATGATATTTCGGAACTTCACAATGATCAGGATCTACTGGAGACCATCTTCAGAACCTAATATAATTGAACACATACATAATTATTAATATAAACCATACCGAACAAGGAAACCTGCTGCCGACAAATGGTCTTTACGAAATGAATTTGCAAAATTCCTTACGTAAATGCATAAAAGAGAGGAAGGGGAATACACTTTTAAAAAAGGCATTGTAGAGATAAAATGAAAACAAAGTTGGCTAAAACGAAACGAGCATTTTGGACTCAAAATGATGCTTTCTTGTAATTGGTTTAATGTTTGAAACTTCCATGGATATCACTATTGTAAATTTAATTTGTGTGCTGTTGACCTTTCTGTATGATTATATGTTATGGGTATCTAGTCTGCTTGATTGACATTGGTCGGTAATAAAGAAAGGGCCGATGTGACTAGTGACATTTATTTTGTAAACAATCTAATATATTGCAAATATGTATCTATGAATATAGATTAAATTCTCAGATCAATATGATTAGAGGTAAATATGTTTCCTGGTATCTGACATTAGAACATTAGTTTCTCTCTTGAAAATTACTGATATTGTTGAAAAATTTGAATGTTTTAGAAAGGAAGCTGACCTTGACCTTCGATCGTTTATTGTGTAGTCTTTAGAGAAGCATTGTTTAGTTGTGTTTCAATTTATATTTTAGAGGATTTGTTGATTTAAATTTTTTGCTTGAATTACTTGAATTACAAAGTGATCATTAATGTTACCTAGAAAAAAAATCATTGTTTTTGAATTAGTGAAAACCCTTTCAAGAAAGGTTTGGTCATATCATTGTGATACGTCAATACTGTTATCACATCATCACATTATAATCACATTATAAACTATTGGCACATTAGCAGGATAAATATTGGAATTTTAATCGGATCACCACTGGAATTCATTCGGAACTCTATGAAGTTGGACTTGCGATATAACATTTAGAAGAGTGAGGCATTTAATTCAATATACTGTAAGTTCGTTTTAAATTTTTACTTTGTGCTCTTGTGAAAAATATATGTTAAATTTTGCAAAATTTGTTGGTTTTGATTCGTTTCAGTTACTTAGTTTAAGACCATATATGTCATAACACTATTGTTGTCATGATATCACAACTTTGAAGAAAAACATTATTTTGTTATGTTTCATATATTTATTCATTCGTCATATTTAGTATATATTGTTTGCCTTGCAAAATTAAAACATCGCATCACCTATACTCACTGTAGATGGTTAATTTAAAGCAAAATTATTTTGTTGTGGGTGTTACGGACTCATTTATAACATTACTTAAAATAAAGAATCACTGTAAAAGATAATTTGGCAAAAATGTTTTTCAAAATGTGCTATAAGTTATTAAATAAAAGTAATAGATGGCCAAACTTTATTGATGTCATTCATTCGGCATTCCATATTCATTATTTTTATGCACTTACCCGATATTGTATCAAAAATAATAGAAATAATTATTAATTATATTAATACTTTTCTTGGTAAAACCAATAGGTTTTGTTTCCAATCACCCACTGTATGTCACTTATATACAGAAATCCCGTCATAATTCTGAGGTCCGCCAAATTTCTTGATAATTTCGGAATGGTATTTTAGTATGAAATAAACGTAAATGTGACAATGGACAAATAAAGAAAGTCTTCTAAAAATATTGTCCTAGAAATTAAAAATAAGATACATATTGATCAAATGAGAAATATCTTAATTTGTTTATGTAAAAACAATTATCTGCAAAATACAGACACAAAAAAATCACAACCAACCACACAAACATCCCTAAGCTTTACAGTTTAAAACAATGGATAAATTAAGCATTGCTACCGACCCAGTTAATGACTTGCACGAACTGTAGGTAAGAATAATTTCACAGAAAGTGCAATAGGTGGAGAATTAGATAGAACTTGAAAATAGTAGATAGAATTCTGTAATGACGTTTTAGCAGTTTTAATATGAATATTATTGTAGTCTTATTTAACAAGCCTTTTATATGCCTATATCCCACACATATTGTTCCTCTATTAGGCAAATATGTAATTTTGTTCTTTATTACATTATCCTCTTTTTAAAAAAAATATCTTGCTTAAATATGTGTTTACACAATGTTTACAGCGATTAGACATGATGGCTGCTACAGATTAGTAAAAGTGTGTTTAGAATTATGTGTTCATGTATATATGTTTCCGTGTGTGTTTTTGTGTATGTAGCATATATAAAGTGGTTTTCTGTTGTTTGTCATATTTTCTTACTTTTACCTTTATCTTCTCACATAAGTACGAATAAATGTCGACACGTCTTAATGATAAAGTATAAATAAAGAAAATTAATTTACCCTCATTATGATGAGTATAATATGAATTTATTTTCTTAAACTGACTAAAATTACTTCATTCATTTACATTTTATTTCAGTCTTTGCAAAATGTATAGTCTACGCCATATTTCCATACTCAGTGTTTTAGAGTCATAAGAACATTTAACACAGGGAACTCAATGCCTCTACGTTTGGTATTGTCATTTTGCTTATGTGCAGACATAAAAGGCAAAATACTCAGATAACATCTTAACACCTTACCTTTGACAGCTCCCTGAACCAGCAAATATTCCATCTCATTCCTGATAATAATCAATTTTGCTTCCTCAGCTTCACATGCATCCATGGCTTCAAGAAAAGGTTTAGTTTCTGGATGAATTTTATAGCAGAGTCCATGTGTCTTGTTGAATTTATAGCCTCCCTCGCATTGCTGTGCTTCTAGAATAGTAAAAGCGATACAAATACAGACAGTCCAACTTCTCAAATATTATACGGATCATCATCTTCCAAGTGCTGTGCGTGCATTAGTCACAACTGATATGTGTCAGTATATGGCTACATTACACAGAGCCATCCTGTTGACATATGCATGTAAAATGTCTCAATAAGAGCGTTAGCCGATAGACCAATATTTGGATCCAGTCGAAAGTTATCGTTCTCCTCAAAATTTGTTTAAAATCTCCCCTTCAAATAATATTAATAAATAAAAGATAACTAAGGCATGTATGCTGTGAACTTTTTGTTAAAGTATCCGTTATTATACCATGGTAGTCAAAAGATTATCCTTTCTATTGGCAATTAGATTTCTCATACTCACATGGCACGATACTCATGATTTTGTGTGTGTGTGTCTCTGTACGAGAGAGGCGGGGTGGAGGAGGAGGAGGGATATGAACGTATTTGACTGCAAGAGTTGAATTTGGTCCATAATTATTGTTTTGGTTTCAAGAGCTAAAGATTTGAATTATGTTCAACATTACTTCTCGATAATAATACTTTAATACGATTATAGTTACTACTTGATAGAAAAAATTAAATTCGGTCCATAATGATTGTTTGCAACAATGATTGCTGCATCCACGGAGATGATTGGTGTTAAAATTTAAAACATAGGATTATTTGCCAAGGAATCGATTTGTTTTCTTTGTATCTTGATAACATACATATTTGCCAGACAGCAATCGCGGAAACAGTGTAATGTATTTGTATAAATACAGCTTAATGAATAAGTTGCTAAAGTATTTATGAAGGGTGACAGCAAACTGATGTATGCTTATGGAAATATTGAGAAAAGATTAAATTTAGCTGATTTGTGCTACTAATAATATTGAGGGAGGGTAAAATTTACCTGATGTATGTTTATGTTCTGATCATTTATGACATTTTATAACATGCTTGTTTTTTTATTTTCTATTTTAATGATACAATTATAATGAAAAAATGGAATTGCATGGATAAGTTCCAACAATAACAGAAATAACAGCAAACTGTTAATTCAATAATAATAATAATAATAATAATAATACTGACAATACCATTAATATTACTTCTGCTAACAACAACAGCAACAATAATAATAATAATAATAATAATAATAATAAAATGGCACAACAGCAAATGGGTAATATGCTTGCGTGGCAACTATTTGTGGCAACTATTTGGCGTTTGGTTAGATTCTCCCGTTAATTGTTTGGAGTAGTACATGTTTGCATATATAAAGGCAAAACATTTCGGATTTGTTCAACCTTAAAGATACTAATAATGAAACTCATCATCATCATCAATTATTGACGTCAATATAAGTCAAAATCATGCATAGACGCTAAAAATATTTTGTAAAAGATGACTTAAGTTAGCTAATCATTTGAGCAAACAAAGTCGTATTTTTAAAATTACTCACGAAACAGGTAGTGGTGAATTGGATTACAAAGCGACAATTATGACCTGCATCAATTTCAGAGCATGTCTTGTTGTAATATGTAAAAGACTTTTCCCGTCTGTCATGTGTAAAATACGTGGCCTGTCTATTATATGTAAAATACATGTCTGGTTAATAATGTATAAATGTTATAATCATCAATATTGCATGAAAGACATGTTTTGTCTTCAATGTATGAAAGACATCCTATTTATCATGCCTAAAAGATGTGGCTTGGCTATAAGGTGGAGAATAAATTTCCATCTAAAATGTGTAGATGACTTATTCTTTATATAATGTGTAAATGTCTTTTCAGGTTTATAATTTTGTAATGGATATTGCCTGTCTATAATGTATAGAAGACATGTATGTTCTATAATGTGGCAAATTCATATCTATAATTTATATGTACGTGTGTATTCTGATGTGATTGGGATTTTTAACGTAGCTTTAACAATTTTGTGTCATATCGTTACGATGGCAGTTTATAGTGATGTCTAGCACTGGGGCATTATGCTGCAGACATGTTTAATGATGTCCCACCCAGTCACATTTTCTTGACACCAGGCCGACCAGTCCTTACACTAATCTCCAGTCTACCATGTGTAAAAGATATGTGCTGTCTATAATGTATCATAAACATTGTTCAGATCATCTACGCGATATTTATTACAGCACATGTTACTTTTTATAGGTGTTTATTATATGTAAGTGATGATATATCCTAAGCGTTGGAATGAATTATTCAGCGTAACGTCCAACATTTGATAACACAGATAATTTCAGACATTTGATAACATAGCTTCAATTATTTGATACCATAAAGAGTTCCAAAAGTGTGTGCGTGTGTTTTTCATTATTTTAACGTCGCTTTAACAATTTTATTCATATAGATACTATGTCTGCAGTTTAGCAGTTTATAGTGATGCCTAACACTAGGACGTCATCCGAGAGGGACGTTCTAACCATCTAGGCAACCGGAGACGTCTTCAAACATTTGATTGCATTGTTGGAAACACTTGATAAACGTTTGAAATATTGCATAATTTAGATAGTTTCAATCATTTGAAACAATATTAAGTTATGGCATCCACTCGGATACGCTTTGAATGTCTTATGTAAATTTAGAAAATATTTCAGAATAAGATTTTATTATTGTAAAGAAATTATGTGACACAATATGATTTCATGTTAAATTTCTGTATTTCCTAGTGCCGAATTTATTGCAAATGCCACGATCTAATTATCACATGGTTAGGAGACAATGGTGAAACTTTTTTAAATACGGTACACAATAAGGTTGCGAAATAAAATATAATTTAATCATTAGCATATTATTAATTTGTGCAAATAATTGATAAATAGAAAAATGAATTAAAAATGGAATAACATTATAGTATCAAGCATCAGGTTGAAATACTTCGATATGAAATAAAGTTCTGCACCAGCTACATTTTCAGCTTGAAATATAGCAGAATACGTAAACTTTTTACGTCAAGAAAAAATTAACTCAGTTTCTACTAAAGTCACTCATTCTATAGTCAACAAATGGTTGTCATCTTGGTCTCTAGAGATGGTGATGGTATTATGATTGTACCATTATTTATCAAGGCAATCATGTACCATGACGGTTGACAATAAATAACATATTTCCCCAGTCAGTTCCTTATATTTTCATTGTACATGCTTGTGTAGTATTTCCATCCTTGTTGCACTGATTGACCAGAAGGGAGACCACGCTTGTATGACTGTGACCCCAGGCATTTCTTCAGTGAAGGAAGGTAGAATAAAGATCTACAGGACGAATTCGAGTTACATAAACTGACGCAGGTTAACGATGATTTTCCATCCTTGTCCCACAACAACTGAGATGTGTATAGGTTGTTCTCAAAGTCATGGTCTAGCACCCATTTATTGCTCGAAGCACCTTCCGATAGAACATGTTTACTTAAATAAGGCAATATCTATTTTAAATGTATCTTCCTATAAATAAAAAAATATATAAATCAATAAACCAATACAGAAAGAAAGAAAGAAAAATAGAGAGAGAAAGAAGGAAAAAGATTTAATCAAGAGGAAATAACATAAATAATCTTTAATTACATCAATGACATTATCCATCTACGAGATAACCAGCGAGCTCTTTAGAGTCAAGCCAAACTAACTGTACGTACCAACCGACATAAACACACACGTATGTATGTATGTATGTATGTATGTATGTATGCGTGCGTGCGTGCGTGCATTTATGTATGTATGTAAATATTGTCATTTCAAGCATTTGCGACCTTGGATATAATTCCCATATATTATACATATATTAAATGCAGGATTAATGAAAGTCACCTGATTTCTCCACGTTGTCGATCCTAGTGTCTCCTGATAAATTAGCAGTGGATGGCACCATTAGCTTTCGAAAGGGCTGACAATTTAAATGGAATACATTGCAAGAATGATATATATCAAGTAGATTTGTTTAGCATTCGTGAACAATATTAATACAGTTATCCAGCAAAGATACATGTCCATTTCATTTCTATGAATACATATTGTATGGAATTTATCGATTGAGGATTTTAGAATAATACTTTACCTTGCAGACGAACAAGCGGTATAAATTGGAAATACCGTGATAAGCTCGTTTTTACTTGTTGTTAAATGATCTTTTGGATGATACTGTTTGCATTATGTATAAATTTTACTAAAGCCTATGATATCTTTCGAAGTAACGTTTAAACGGTCGCGTTGAAAATAAAAAGAAATTAAAAAATTGGCAGTAAAGAAAACAACTATGATACAACTACTTTGGAAAAGTTCAGTTGGTATCATATACTTAGCTTTTGTTCCATTATGAACATAGGAAATAGTGAATAGAAAACATTTCACTTGTTATATAATGAAGAAGAGAAATTTTGTTTAGTATAAGCTTCCTCGGTTTGATTAAGAATAAAATAAAAAGTATGGGACACTTCTATAGACTAGAATAAACTGTGGCCCAAATTTGCAATATTTGGATAAAACAAAAGTTAAAGTACCTTGCAAGCATAGAATTAGTACAAGGAATCTAGAGTATACGTGTATGTTAATGTAATCTTTTAATCGAAATATCATTCTTGATCTAAATGTGTGTGTGTATGTGTGAGTGTGTGTGTGTGTGTGTGTGTGTGTGTGTGTGTGTGTGTGTGTACGTGAGAGAGAGAGAGAGAGAGAGAGAGAGAGAGAGAATATACGAACTGGCTGTAGCGTAACGAACAATCATCATCAACGCATATATACGTTTGATTAGGATATTTCCCATGATTAATCTTGGAATGAAGACTTTGTAAACACAATACTTGATAAATTCTTATACTGTGATTGCAATCTTGGAATGATGGCTTGGTAAAATCTATACATGATGAATTCTTACACTAGAATAAACTATGGCCCCAATTTGCAATGTTTGGGAAAAAACAAAACTAAAAGTACATTGCAAGCATAGGACTAATGTAAGGAATCTAGAGTGTACGTATCTGTTCATGTATCTTTTAATCAAAATATCGCACGTGATCTAACTGAGATAGAGAGAGAATGAATACGTACTGGCCGTAGTGTGACGAACAATCACCATCAAAGCATAGATACGAACTATTAGGATATTTCCCATGAGGAATGCTGGAATGAAGACGGAAAAACTATACTTAATAAAGTCTTATACTGTGATTGCTATCCTCGAGTGAAGACTTTGTAAAAACTATACTTGATAAAGTCTTATACTGTGATTGCAATCCTCGAGTGGAGACTTTGTAAAAACTATACTTGATAAAGTCTTATACTGTGATTGCAATCCTCGAGTGGAGACTTTGTAAAAACGATACTTGATGAAGTCTTATACTGTGATTACAATCATGGAATGATGCCTTGGTATAAACTATACTTGGTTAAGTCGTATGCTGTGATTGCAATCCTGGAATGATGGCTTTGTAAAAACTATACTTGTTAAACTCTATACCGTGATTGCAATCCTGGAATGAATGCTTGGTAAAAACTATACTTGTTAAACTCTATACCGTGATTGCAATCCTGGAATGAATGCTTGGTAAAAAACTATACTTGTTAAACTCTATACCATGATTGCAATCCTGGAATGATGGCTTGGTAAAAACTATACTTGTTAAACTCTATACCGTGATTGCAATCCTGGAATGAATGCTTGGTAAAAACTATATTTGTTAAACTCTATACCGTGATTGCAATCCTGGAATGAATGCTTGGTAAAAACTATACTTGTTAAACTCTATACCGTGATTGCAATCCTGGAATGATGGCTTGGTAAAAACTATACTTGTTAAACTCTATACCGTGATTGCAATCCTGGAATGATGACTTTATAAACAGGATACTTGATGAAGTCGTAGACAGTGATTGCAATCCTGGAATGATGACTTTATAAACAGGATACTTGATGAAGTCGTAGACAGTGATTGCAATGCTCGAATGAAGACTTTATAAACAGGATACTTGATGAAGTCGTAGACAGTGATTGCAATCCTGGAATGATGACTTTATAAACAGGATACTTGATGAAGTCGTAGACAGTGATTGCAATCCTGGAATGAAGACTTTATAAACAGGATACTTGATGAAGTCGTAGACAGTGATTGCAATACTGGAATGAAGACTTTATAAACAGGATACTTGATGAAGTCGTAGACAGTGATTGCAATCCTGGAATGATGACTTGGTAGAAACGATACTTGATAGATTCTTTTACCGTGATAGCAACTGCAGGTACAGACGATTTCAATACACTGAAAAGAATAACGAACATGACACCGATCTTGCTGAAATGATAATCTGACATGCGCGTCTGACCTGCGCAATATGGCACATAAGTTTCAACTTCGTAATTTATTAAAGCTTTTTATATAGACCGGCCTGCGACAAACAAGTCGATTCCCCTTATCTTTTAAAATAAATTAAATAAAATACTTTATCCGTTATAAAATAGATAACACGGTGAACTATTAATGAATTCCTCTAAGGACATAACATTTAAATTGAAAGTATATCATACTGGTTGCGTGGTGCTTTATAATAGAAAATATAATGATAACATTAAGTATTTAATGTATGCTAAGTATCGCAACGCAAAATCAACTTCAGACTGAACAAATTTAGCTTATCTGAGCAATTAAAGGCTGGATAATGCAAAAGGAGAAATATGTTTTCTTTGCAAGGCTTGATCCTGAGTTTCAATAAACGTAATGGGCAAGTGGTAGACTATCCAACATTTTGTTTTCTTCTTCAAATTCTTTGGTTTCTGCGATAAAAAACACTCAGTCTCTTTACTCAAAGTAGCAGCCAGTAATGAGGATTTGTGTCAGTCTTAGATGTTTAAAAAGTTTATATTAAATGTGACAGGAGGGAAACAAAAACTTAATTTAGAAGAAAAGAAAAAAAAGAAAGAAAAGTTCCATTTCTATCATTGCTGTATTGATTCTAGCAATATCATTGTGCATAATTTAGATGCAAAGTAACCATGTACTCGGTGTATGTATGTATGTATGTATGTATGTATGCATGTATGCATGTATATATGTATGTATGTATGTATGCATGTATGTATGTACGTATGTATGTATGTACCTACGTACGTTCGCACACACGCACGGGCGCGCGCACGCGTGCACGTACGTACGTACGTATGAATGTATGTATGTTACATGTTTGCACAGAATCATAATATACTGATCTGGATATAATTGGTTTATCGGTACTAAACATTTTGTAATAAGTTATCTCAATAGTAAATATAGAAATACTCAGTTCTAGAAAAAAAATAGAGGACGAAGGGAAAGTAAAGGAGACACTAGAGCATCATATTTAGATGGATGGAGGAATGAATGGGAGCATGAAACAAATGAATAGAAAGACAACGTCAGATGAAGTAAAAAACAAACAAACAACTATTTAAGTAAGAAATCGATACTATATATACAATAAAACCGTTTACATACAAATTTACTTCCATTAGTACTTCACATGATTATGAACATATACACGAAAATAGAACTGTATAATTGTAGGCAACACATTCTGATATTTGATTCTGTTGGATGTAACAGTACATATGTGCTACCAAGTAGAACGGTAATAAAATGGCTATTGCTGTTGGATGCAAAAATAATGTAGAAAACTGGGGTTAAACCGTGCCAGTATTTCCAATGTAACCTAGACAGTTAGTCCATGGATTTTTCCAAGGTTCTTCTGATACAGTACTACAGTTGCGTTAGATATTCAGCTACTATGCTTTCACGATTTCAACACATCCCAAGTGTTATTGTTTTATGTAGAAGGTTTGGAACAAAATCAAAAGTAACTATTACTCCGAATACCAATCGAACAGTGTAGATTAGCAACTACAATGTTGCATTAATATGATTCAACAGCAAAGGAAATAGTGGAGTATCTACTAAATTGGATAAAATTTCCAATGTTCGCCTTTTAAACTCCAAATTATATATATTTTCATGCACCACATTATTTGTGCAACGAATTATATTATCGAAGATTATTCGTATTTATTCCAGTCTATAACATTTATCAAAGTGTTTCAAGGAGTCTTTGTCTATCAAAATGCTCAAGAAAATAAGAATCAATTAAAGACGGGCACAATTAACATACAGAATAGTAGAATAAACGATGAAAATTTTAAAGGTACGCTCGAAACGTGCATTCTCCTAGTAAAATAAATCGGCTAATGGTCGGAAATATACTACTTCCAGGTCTCAGTAAACATTTACATATTGCGAGAAAAACAGACGCACTCCAAATACACTTGGTCAAACAAATAACAGCGACGTAGAACTCTTTAATAACCCTATGGTCAACTTAAGTGATCATGACAAATTAACGGATGCGGAGAAATATAGCTTTGCTTTGTGGACAGCTTAAACAAATGTAAAGTTAATTTACGAAGGATGACATTGATGGCAATAAACCACCTAGAAAAATAGACCAGAGCTGCAAAAGCTGTTTCATGAGAAGAGTAAAGCGATTTCAGAGTCTCAAAACTTGCTGAAACAATGATTCTTTGCGTTATCTACTGTCGAATAAAATTTAGAACTAGTAAGGGGAGCATATGATTTGCATAGCAATATAAAACGTTTAACAACCAACGGAACAGATAATAAACATATAAGATGATCTGGAGAGAGACCTAGAAGAGAAAACTATAACTGTAATCTAAGTTGAAGAAGTTACATGGTGAAATGAGTACCAATATAATTATACTTTACAACATACACCGGAAAATTTTTCTTAGTTACAGAAACAGGTTGACTTAACATATACAGCCAAAATAATAGATGACTCCGGTAAACAAACCATACACTTATGAAAGCTCGATCAGACAAAACAAAACCTTCGAATTAATCATGCTAGATTTGAATCATATAATAAACATCAAACAATATGTTACATCCACTGAGCTCTACAAAAAACTAAGACTGTACGTGCTAAAGAGGATGCTGCAGAGTATGTAGGTCCTTACCTTCCTATATAGGTACTCTAGCACCTGTGCGCAGTGAATCATTGCGACATTGTTAAAACATAGCGGAGACTAAGACCATGAATTGGGGTACACCGGCTGTGGAGACAAGGAGGGATGGTATAGCAGTGGCTACTAAGCAAACACAGCAATACTACCAGAAGAGACATATTTTTGGTTGGGATTTAGCGGATGTTCTCTCTTCACAATAATTTGTTCCTGTACCAGCACTTTCGCCGCCTTCTCCTTCCTTACCGTACGTTAATGATTTTAAACAGACACAGAAAGAAGAATTGGAGAAAATTTACAGCAGCAGAATGAAGCACAACAGACCTTCCTGATTCAACATCAACAGCGAGAAGAAGAGGCAAGAAGAAAACGACAGGAAGAAGAAGCAGAGAAGAAACAATGTCTAGGAGAGTAGGAGCACAGTGAAAGTCAAACGGTGACGGTACTCTTAGTCATTTTCTCAGAGTTAAAGAATCTGAAAGAAATGTATCAAACTTCTTTAATACCCCAGAAGATAATAGACCTTCCCGAGTCAAACACTGCAACCCCGTTAACACGCCTACTTTGCCTGATATACCAACCCTAGTGATTTCTACCAAATCATCGACAGCCGAACATCCAGAAGTAAGCCTTGGCCGTGGCAAAGGATAAGGCAAGTTAAATCTCATTACTTCTCATTCCTAAGTTTGTTTTTTGTACTTTTAAATAACGATACGATTAATTGCCACCCATCTCTCTCGAAAGGAGCCTACTTCATGTTTGCCGAAATAAAAAAAATGTCAAAGCCTTTCTATCCCCGTGATGAATGTGTGTGAATGTAGGTCCTCATGATAAAAACCAAAACCAAGAGACACGTTTTCTGTCTGGTATATTCTCTGGTACAAATTTACAATAAAATTTCCCAACACAACACCTTGTAAAGTTCATAGACTTTTTCTGTGTCTTTTCACACTATCTTTTTTTTAAATTTCTTTACTGTCATAGCTTTTTCTTCTACTTCCTCACTTTCCTCTCGTATTCTTTTCTTCTCTTTCTGGACGTGTCTTAGTTCTTCCTTTTCGGACGTTTCTTCTTCCTGTTCGGAACACATATCTTCATCCTGCTCGTGTTGTTACTTAGGGTAGTCTGATGACCAATGTCCTTCCTCTTGACAATGATAACAGGTATATTGACCTTTGTCTTTTTGAATGCCTGTCTTGCCTTGATGTTGTGGACATTCTGAAGATCAATGCCCTTTCTTCTTACGAATATAGAAAGTATATTGACTTTTATCTCGAAAGGAGGGAGGTAGTCTGTCAACGTCTCTGAAAAAAAAAGACCTTATGACATCTCGTAAACCTCTGATCAGAAATTCAATCTATGTTGGCGCCTCGGTCTATCTGGTAGGATTGAGAGTGAGATTATTACTTTGAGGGAATAAACTAATCATTTATATACGGAAGACACTGGCCTTACAATGATATAAAGGGTCATTGCGTTTAAAATGTAGTCATTTGACTTGTTGTCACTAAAATGAAACAAACGCATCATTACGTTGAGAAAGGAGAAGAAAGTAAAGGCAGAAACGTGTCCTATCGCCTCGCACATGAGCTGAGTTTTTGGCTCAGATTCATGCCAGCGATTTCGAAGATGACATTAGTGAGCCAGAATCTAGGCCCAGAGAGTATTCGTCAAACTAAAGGTCACCCAAAGGAACCCCTGAAAAGTAGAAGTAGATTGTACACTCAGCCAATGTTCACCACCATTAGTACACCCTGAAAATTACTATCACATTCTAGAGACGGATAAACGCTCCTCTAGAAATTTAGAACCAAGCCCTACATGTACACTGTGAAGTTTAAAGATTTCAAGTCAAACGTACCGCTGGATGAAGTATAAGAGTTCATCACAGATGTGTATGATTATTTTTTAATGACACTGAAACGGCAATGTCACGCCAACGCAGACAATCGCTCTACACTTTCCATTTGTCGTGATAGTGTGAAGTTTCCCTATCGGATCTCGTTTAGCAAGCCATCATAACTGGCACCTTCCAAAGTCATCGACTGGATTCAACACGTTCAGCAGCCCAGCGACAAGTTTCACTGTACATGACCCACGTTTCTATTCCCAAAGGGACCGGACGCAAAAGGTGTTATTGGTGGACGACCTTCGCAGTACAAAAAAGGGCCTTGTCCGAGTTAACAATCCTCAAGATAAGATGTGTTTAGCCAGAGCCATCGTTGTTGGACGAACGTATAATGACAAGAATGACACGGTATAATGGAAAAGAGCCTTCAAAACTATTCAATGATCTGACCAAGCCAAACAACAAAGAGATCCATCCAAAGATACCTCCTGTTGCATTAGTGAAATGCAAAAACTGTCGGCACGCCACACCTTGAAAGTACACCCTCAAGAAGTTCTTGGACTTCTGTTGTTTCGAGGCAAAGTTTTCAAAGACGGAAAATGCATTCACGTCTATCACCACGGTGAATATTTCGATGCCATCACCAGTATCACTTGATTCCTGTGATACAGTTATTATTGTGATAAATGTGACTATGGCTATAACAATCGATAGCATCGCAAGCATTGTCGATCGAAATGTGATGTTTGGTCTCCACCAAGCTATTAAGCGCACTTTTGTCAGCCCAACCTGTTAGCAACAACATCTGAAGACGAAAGGTTCACAGAAGAAAAGTGCCTGTTAACTCCCGAAAGTGTGCCCTACTTGTGGATGAGGTATTCTTACCAATAGTGCCAAGGCACACCTTTGTACAGAAAAGAAACCATGTCATATTTGTCACCAAATCGTGAACTTGGAAAGGAAAAAAGAAACGCCAACAGGAGGAGGAATAAGATGGACACAAGACTAAAAGCAATCTCATGTTTTTCAATTTCGAATGCATTCAAGAGACCGGCATTCACATTCCTAATTTATGCGTCGCTCATCGAGTCTGAAAGCAGTGGATCCAAGAACCGATCTTTCGTTATTGCCCCTCCACACCCACTGTATCAAAATTCCTGGAGGACGTGAAAAAATATTTCGGGGACCAAACACGCTGACCGATTTCGCCCAATTCATCTAAGACTCCATCGAAGAAACGTTGAGTCAAGAGGACATCGAACGTTACAGAGATTCACTTCGCTATGGTACGATGATGGTTCACAGTTTCTCAGGAAACGATGGACAGTTTATTCTGAAATACTACACAGAACAAAGTACCAAATGTCCGAAAGTTACCTTGAACGGAGCCAAACTCATTTCTATGCAAGTGGGACAAGTGCAGTTTAAAGATTGGATAAGTTTCTTGGCCATGCCTTTAAGTCGAATTCCTAAAACATTTGGAATGATAGAAATGGCCAAATGCACTTTTTTCAATACCAAAGCCAATCAACATACCGTTCTACCCCATTTTCCTGAAGCTCACTACTACGATCCCGAACAACGAGATGCTCTCTACGCTTGGTTATACACCGACGCCTTGGGCCCCTTTGACTTTCAGGAGGAAATGTTAATGTATTGTCGATATAAAGTGAATATTTTACGGCGTTGCTGTGAACTTTTCGAGAACTATTCATTGAACACGGAGCGATCGGTCCTTTGAAAAAAAGCCATGCACCCTTGTCATAGAGAGTTACCTAGTGTATCGCAAAATGATTCATGCCCGTGAAAACCCTGGCTGTAATTCGTCATCCAACGACAAACATTGTCAAACGTCAATACTCGGCCAAAGCTCTATGCTGGTTATGTTGCTAGTGCAACAAGGAAGCCAAATGGATCCAATATGCCCGAAACGGAGGAGGTGTAAAGACCATTGATATGTATTGCATGGATAATTAGGACTAGGAAAACCCTAACGGCTGTTTATTTCACGGATGTCCGACCTGTCACCCTCAAAGGTTCACTAAAATCAATGTTACAACGGACTATAGAAGAATTGTAAGAAGCTACTTGTCAACGACGCTTGAAGATAGAACAGCAAGGATACCAAGATACAAAAGAAGAATCCAGCCGCAAATTTTCCTGGTGTCAAACTTCCGAAGACCAAGAGAAATCCAAAGAGAAATACTGGGAGCAGGAAGGCATAACTTTAGACCACATCGAGAAAACGAAGGCGGGCGATCTTTTGCTAATGTGATGTCAAATTGTTAGTGGTGCAAAAGGGCACAGCGTCCGTGTTTACCCAAAATGAAGTATTTAACATAAAGTTTCAGCTACTTCCAGATGATTCAAGACAAAAACCAAATACATGAAACACGTGGACGTCCTTCGCGAGGACTTGATTCTGGTCAAGTACGAAGAAGAACTGAGCTTTGTACAGGCTGACGAATTGAGAAATGTCATCATTGCAGCATACGTGACAGTCCATGCTCGCTATAAATTGTATGAAGCTTTAAAACTGTTAAGAGATCATTTGCTGTATTTTGACATGGACCGTTGCATCTACATTGATCGCTTGGGTCAACGATACTCTGACATCGAATGAGACCGTTTCGGAGCCTGGACGGACGAGCATACCGACGACAACGTTCTAAGTTTTGCTAGTGGTGGTCCAAAAAATTACGGCTACGTATACCGTAACATATATGTCAAACTTGGCGGATGCAAAGGCGATGCCACCCGTTACAGTGCACCTTATCACATTACTGGCTTTCATCCTGAACTTTATACCCCTGTACAGCTATCTCCCCACGGGTCTCTTCCATGCCTAAGTACACTATTTAATGTATTACCACCTTTTCATTGAAATGCACCTGTCAAAGAATAATCGTTGCCCGTGCACTTTTCGGGATACTGCGTCTTCGAAAGTCGTTTCCAAGCGTTCCAAGGAATGTGAACTTAGCATCTGGGAGGACTTACTCCCGAAAATTTAGCCAGGGCCGGATTTATCGACTTGGGTGAAGGGGATAAAGTCAAGTGATGCAGTTGCAATATATCACTACACGAATGGAAGCAGAAAAATCCGGCTTACCTGGAACATGCTCGATGGTCTCAGCACTGTCACTACCTACATTTAGTGGAACCCTAGTAACCTCTGGATGGATACTTTGCAAGAGAACTTTTCTGGTTTGCATGTGGAGTTGAGAGAAAGCATTTTCCGTAGTTGGTCAAGATACTAGTCAAACGCAAAGAAATATTTCATCCTTTACGTCACCGATGTTTGAACCACTGGTACCTGAATAGCATCAGATGACTGATTTATTCGAAAACATTTCAATATTCAAACATTTTGCAACTGGACGAGGACAATACGACTTTGGTGGCTACTCATCCTGCTACTTACAATATGGCCATATTACATCAAATGCCACAAGAAGAGTTAGTGGATTACAAAACGGTTTTACGTTATCAAATTTTGTCTGCAGCGGAAACTTATGTGTAGTGTTTGAACTAGTGACTAAACTATTCTGGATACGCCAAAGGAGTACGATCAGTTCCAAACAGAATGTAGACTTATTCCCTGTGATAAAAAGAGGTATAAAAACTGGAACCATGTCACGACCTTTATCATACGTGATACAACATATTTCGTGGAAGGAAATCAATAACAATATTCAGACTGTGGAAGATTACCAACACATTTTACGATAATTGTGCCCATTGAACTAGGGTCGACGTGTAATGTGTGTCTTAGTGACTTTCCTTCTGGGATTTCGTTTATAGGCCGATTCATTGTGGATTCTTCACGAACAGTACTTACAACAAAAACAATGAGGGTGGTACCTTTAATGTAAACGAGAGAATCATTCTGTTAAAATGTATGCGCTTACATATCGACCCTTCTCTGCCTCTAGGGAAAAAAACAGATTCGTCAAGATTTAGGCACTAGTGATACTTATGATGATATTTGTGTAGCATTTGACTTACACCCTCACTGGTCAGATGTACCTGACTGGAATAAGTCTTGGTTTTAAGGTTTGGACAAAAGAAGTGGCAAACTAGGCCCAATATTTTTGATCATAAAGTCAAACGTTCAGTGATAAAGGTAAGTTTCAAGCCTGTGTTAGCCACAGAGCCCGATGAAGAACCCGACACCGATGAAAACCAACCCATTGAGGAAAGGACTGTCACTGGCATGGGCATCCTTGTTAGGCTATTATGGGAGGACCCCTGTGTGACTGCGAAGGGTGTAGAGACTGTAAGAACATTACAAACTGTTCCTAGGACACCACACCTTTGTCACAAAAATGTTGCACAGTGACTTGTTTATATTAAACTTTGATCGGTTTGATTTGCATTTTATCGATGTACTTAACCATTTGCCTTTTATGTATTTTTGTATTTCGTGTTCAATTTAAAAATGTTTTGAAATGAACGTTTCTTGAGAAAGGTATGAAATCTATTGTTTCTCTTCGTTTTAAAAGTGACATTCCCTACACTATAGCTACATCTGTTGTCTCTGCTCCTTCTTCCTCCACATTAAATGCCATCAACGAAAACTTAAATCATGCCAGTTGGGACGCCTTTTATCTTCGCCATCCCTTTTACGTACTGATTGCTGGACAGAGTGGTTCAGGCAAACACAAATTTGTGAAACGTTTGATCGAACATAAACATCATTTGATCGATCGTCCATCTCAACGTATCGTGTGGTGTTAAAAAGAGCGACAATCGGCGTAAAGTCTCCTGCGAGAAAGTCAAAGCTATTCCATTGTGTCTGTGGAAGGCATTTTTATTAAAAACGATAAGATTGTGTTTGACCCCAGTCAAACTCATACGGTCATCTTCGACGACATGTTAGGAGACCACGAAGAAGAAATTAAACTGCTTTACGCGCAAAGCTCATCATTATAATGCCAGTGTCATTTACATCGCCCAACATGCTTTTCAACAAAATAAAATCGCAAGTGCAAGTGTTAGCCAAACAGTTAAGAACTCGTTGGCTGACTCATGCGTACGACGATGCCACTCAAATCCCTCACGCATATTTATTCGCGGATTTAAAACACACCAACCACAATCATTTGTGATTTCCTAGGCATATGTTTCACCACTGGTGCCAAGATGGAGGGACTTTTGTGTACACGTCCCAGTCGACTTAACCAAAAAATCTATAAAAATCTCGAACACTTTTGGTCTGTCTCACCCATAGTCATCATGGCATCCCTTCAGTCTCATCTTACCGTCAAATTGATTCGTGCCTTGTACGGCATCAGTCGCGAAAAAAAATTCACAAATACGTGAAAAAGTCCCCAGAAAAGACCACAGAAAACAGCTTCTTTCCGCAAGAGAGGTACTACAGTCTGGGCGCAGCTTACATTCGCAAGTCACGACCTGCAGCGACGGTGTGGCTTTCGTCAAGAAAGGTGGAGTGTTTTCGACGAGGGATTGGGTGCGCATTGGTAACACCAAACGCACTTTCGATAAATGTTACTTACCTAACTGGACACCGAAGTGTTTCTCGTCACTGGACGTGTACTTGGCCGTCATCCTGTTGTCTATAAATTGGAGTACGTGAACGAGGGAACTGTGTTAAATGGAACGTTTTACATGCCCATGTTACAACACGTGACCGCAAAATAAGACGAAGTGAACGACATCGAAAGTAAACTGGAACAAAGAATACGAAAGTTGGAAAACGTCGTGTCAAAGAAGTCAAGGGATATTTGAAAGTATATCCGCCGAGTTTTGACTCTCGATCCGATGCATCGACTAGTAAAGGAAGTGACAAGCATGCCTTCAACACAGTCTCAACCACCACAGTGACCACCCCTTCACCCAGTCCATCTCTGCAAGATCTACAAAAGCAATCCTTGTGTGTGTGGTGTGACGAACATGTGCCTAAAACTCAAATCGTATTTTTAAGCCAAATCGTTGAGGTGTCTTGTATCATTGGTGCTGCCATTGCCAATTTAATTTTTCAACAAGAAAACATATAATTATGGACCATTTTAATGAGCAGCTGCATCGGGTACCTTATCCCCAATCTTTCCTTGAAATACTAGCAACAGTCACCACCCAAACAACAACAACAACAACAGTTCTCTTTTCGACACTCCTCTAATGTTTAGTGACCCCTCAGACACCAGCACTCTGGAATTATGAATAACCAACTTTACTTATTGTTACCCAGTGACAGTTCCATGGATGTGTTTCCAAAAAGTATATTATCCAGTTTCACAGCCAAATTACCTCCTACCCTCCAATTGGATCACGAAACCCATTGGGAAGTGGAAAGCACATAGGGCACAAACTATCAACCATCAACTTATTTCACTGCCAATTCCAGAAGACCTGCATCATATCTTCAACATTTGCTCCAAACAGCTAAAGGAAATAATCACAATTCAAAGTGAACACAAATAAAATTAGATTGCCATTTACATTTCACGAATTCCTAGGAAACAAAAGCCCCAACATCAGCTAAACATGTCATAACATAATACATTATCTTAATGAATCAGGGCTCACAAAGAAAATATAATAAAAACAATGACAAAATAAATTAACCCAAACCGAAGCAAATTAAAACAAAACCACATTACAGAAATCCAGAACCAAACACCCATGCTAAAAAATCTTATCTTGAAAGACCATCCAAAGGGAGCAGGGGATGAAGTATATGGGTTTATGTGAAACGCCGGATGTCGTCGGCGTTGGGATGGTAATTCCTGTCATAAGGCGAACCCCATCTCCCTCGTGATAGCGACAACTTCCCCCAATAACGTATACATAAACCTATAAACGTAGGGTAGCGACAACAGCCGTAATCTAAGCCTAGGAATTACAATAATACATCAGATAAAAAGAATTAATACCCAACAGCACAACCATAAACAGAAATATCACTACCGAAACCTTGACTGGCCTTTCTCCACTAGGAATTAATATAAACGCGGTGGATGCGGACTGAATTAAGTGATAGACATGCGTGTTTCTATTCCCGCCCTTCATATGTCCCGTGGAGCACATATAATGTTCCGAAAATAGACAAATTAAACAACACCTTGTGTGCATAAACGCGTGGGGGATGTGACTCTCCTTCCTTACCCCATGAATAATCAAACAGACTGATGTGAATGCATTAACCAGTCGCACATGCCCTTGCGGACAAACGTGACTTTAATTAATTATTGATAGATAGTCAAGCTACCCAACGTCGACGTATCAACATGAATAAAATAATCAAACGTCTTGAACTCTAAATGCACCTGGAGTATGCCAGGCGTCTGCTAGAAGAGCTGGATATGGATGCGATCCAGGAGGTAGCCAATATAGAAGAGGAGGAGAGGATAAAGTAGAAAGAGACGGAAGAGAAAAGAGAGTTCCTATGTCACCTCATGCTAACACCTCAGTGTGGGGTCAGGCCTATGATGAGCACACCTTCTCAGCGACTACCAGCACCACAACCACTACCCACGAGAACCTCTGTCCCCTGACATAAAACTGGGATGAGGAGTTGGAGAGACAGCGAGAGCCACGACAAAGACAGCATCCACGGGTGTGGAATTGAAGAAGAAGACAGAGGGATCAAGTCTTCAGAATCCCAGAAACTGAAGATTGGGGTACTGAAGCCAATAAAGCTGCCTCGGCATCCCAACCACAACTGTGAATTGGGACAATGACTGGAGTAGAAGTGTTTTTGGTGCCTGGCCGGGGAGATTCCACTATTAACCGAGTGCATTTGGAGTTATAAAAGCCGCTCTTCTCAGGGCTAACCAGATCTTTAGAAAAGAGAGACTGATCAATAGCAAATTTGTGTGAATGTGCATTAGTGTGACTATAAATACTCGCTCCTTTACTGATGTGTGTTTGTGTGCACGCGTTCGTTTGTGTGTGTATGTGTGTATATGCGTTTGTATCTGTGTGTTTATTTTTCCTTATATAAAAAACGTATCCCTAAAAACACAAGTTTAGCATACTCTCATCACAAACAATTGTTTGGTAGGTGATATGGGTAGTTGATGAGAGGGGTTGTTTTCCTTCAAGTTCGCGTTTGTGACGTATAAAGTCGAGCGTTCGTCATTCGCGCCGTTGAACATTTAATAACAAAATGGAGGGCAACCATTTGGATAAAATGATAGCGTTAGAAGTTGCAGTGGATAACATGGGGATGGCGGACTAATGTTTTATTAGATTGCAGTATGGTGCCTATAGTCTTCACAGACTAAAGATGGAAATTAATAATTTGAAGTAGACCAAGGAAAGACTAAAAGACCTAACCAAACATTAAAAGGAGGAGTATGATAATGAAGAGGATAGACAAGAACTGAGTCTCGAGCGAGCGAAAATATTGAAGAAGAAGAAGAAAACGAGAAGAAGATAAAACAGGAGGAGGTGAAATAGGAGAAAAATGATATAAAGAAGACGAATGTTTGGGGAAAATAAGATGCTGTTGAGGAGAAGAAGAAATTAGGAAAAGAAGAATCCCAAAGGACTTTGTCAAGGCGACTATATTGTCTCGAAAAAAATCTACTCTCTTGCCTAAAGTGTGTGTGTATGTGTGTGTGTGTGCTATCGTACGTGTGTGTGTGTTTGGTTCATCGTACGCTTGTGTGTATGTGTGTGTGCTTGTTTTATATTTCTATGTCTCTAACCCTGTCTGTAACTAAGTCCATGTCTTCAAATTTCCCCATGTCATATTCCCTTTGTCGCTAAAATGCAAACGACCATATTTGACATAGAAATCTCATTGTCGCTAAACTGACCCTATTCACTACTCATGTTTCCTAATGCATGATCTTAATGGAGGCTTAACTCTTTGGGTTGCCAATAGGGGTTCCATACAACAGACCCTTGTCTTATTTGTTTTTACCACCCAACACCATTTATAGATCTACCCTATAAAGGTATTGGACCACTACTTATTTTACAGTCAGAAAACAAGTTAACTGGTTGAGGAATATAAGATAATGAACTAAATATTTTGAGATGTACCCATTGTCTAGAATATCAATTTAATGTTTCTGCTATTCCTTTCATGGACTTTAACCTATATACTATGGTTGAGAACGCAATATTTATTTTGCTGCTGACAAAATAGCATATGGACTCTTCGTGGGAGGCTAGGCTATTATACTATGGAGTGTCCTGTTTAGGTTTGCATTATAGTGGGAGTCTAGAAAGCAATTGATTCATTTGCATGGCAGTGGTCACAATTGCAATCAAATTAATTTAATGATAATGCTCAGTCTATTTTCAATAAGGTAGGATGCAGATAACCGTACAGTTGTCTTTGTTATTTTTGTTACATCCAGAGCCATATGGCTATCTTGCTCATTAAGGTTGGATTCAGAGAGCCATGTTGCACTATCTCTATTCATTAGTACAACAATACCTTTTACTGTGACTAAGTCTTTGTTCATTAAGGTTGCAGGCAGAGCCATATACTATTTATATGTCAATTAGTATAACAGTGTAATACTGTGAACTGTGTGTAACAGTGTAAAACTGTGAACTGTGTATAACACTGCAATACTGTGAAATGTGCATAACAGTGTAATACTGTGAACAGCGTATAGCGGTGTAATACTGAGAATTGTACTTGAAGCTCACAGCAAAGGCAGACCTCATATGATTCATTTCCTTGTTGGTTATGAAACTTTGGTGCAAGTGTAAGTCACCTACAGTGAGCTATAAATTGAACGGTAAATCACACGAGATTTCGAGAACACGATAGAAAGACAGAGTGATTGAGAGATTAATTGAATGGCAGGTCAAATGTGAGTTAAAGCTCTGGATAAGAAACAAGATAAAAGGAGTATCTACTTTAAGACAGCATGGAACCTAATAATTGGAAATCAAAAGTCAATTTATACTTGCTAAACATCTTTTACATATGATACTTGCTAAACATCTTTTATATATGAAAGTCTAATGATCATAATTAATGTGAAATATTTCAGATAATCAGTATCAATACTAACTTGTATACATATATAATATGTATGAAAATCACATGATCATTGTTAATGTGAAGTATTTCAGATAATCAGTATCAATACAGAGTTACAACAGACTTAGATTTTAATAAAAATGACTCAAAGCAGTTCTCTTAATAATGGATGACTTATAACTATATTTATAGGTTACTGCATTTGTATGGAAAAATATGAACGAGTTTTGTGATCGAAATATGAGGTCGTGCAGCATATCCTTCCGACAAAACGAGTTCATATTTTCCCATACAAATGAAGTAACCTTTTTATTATATTCTCATTTTTGTATTCTAAGGTTTAATTATATAAACAAAATACAGTATAAGAAACAACGTAAATGAATGAATGCCGTAGTCCAAACCAAATACACAAGCTCATATTTGTCATTACACAATGACACCAGTATTAATGCGCACATAACTCCGTCCAGATAAATTAGAACTTAGTCGCGCGCTCGACATAACTTTCGAAAGAAATGGCGTTTCTAGTTAAAATTGAAATTTGCAGTCATATTGTGAATGAATGCGCATTGCACCAACTTTTCCATTTGATCTGGAATGAATATATTTTGGTATTTTGTTTCGATTCGACGAAAGTTTGTGATTTTGGACTGGATTCATCTGTTCAAATTACACATGAAATACATCTGATTGAAGTGGCGCGGGAGAAGCGTGTTTACGTCTTCAAATGTGTTTCTGTTTCTGCCATTGAATGTTTGAAATCATAAAGTTTGAAAAATATGAAATATTTCCAATTCCAATTATAAAAAGACACTATGGAATTTAATGCTTATTTCATTTTGAGAGCAGTAAGGAGGATGCAATTGCACTTATCATCGAAATTACAGCACACTTTCGAAATGTGTAATCCAGATTGAAACCATGTGACATGGCTCATGTAATTCGGATTTGCAGAACTAAGAAAATACATTTTGAGGATATTCAGGATGTAAAACTGTAAGTATATTTTATTTTGCCATTCTTATCACCAGCTAAAGAAGACATTATATGTTTTGTCACTTCTATGTTATTTGTAAAGACCTTATCTTCCGTCTTTTATATAATGTAGCGAGCCAAAATCCGTAACATTGTATCAACGCAGAATGTGCCAAAACAGTTTTTTTTTGCAGTCCACAAAACATGTTTTAGTTCATTCAGAAACAAATTTAAACAACCACAACGTAAAGAGCCTCGTACGCGAGTGTACATGTTTTGTGTACAAATCAAAAGTGCTGGCGTCTGAGTCCTTTGTTTGTTTACAATAGAACGTAATTCCTTTATGCATGTGAATGATCTATGTGTATTTTCGCGCGCGTTCAGTATCGGGGAATACTGAACGATTCTGACAATGTGAAGTTAACGGGGAAAAAAATGAGCATATAATAAATATATATATATATATAAGTCACAGATGTTTAGTATAACAATAATCCCAAGCAGGAATTGAGACTGAGAAGAATTTAGAGAAATAAAAAAAATAAAACCGTTTCTTTTTTGAAAATGATGAATATTAAAACAAATCTGATTTTAAGGTCAGTGGCCTATCAGCTTTAGCTTTACTGGCAAATATGCATGATAACATCAATAGGAATGAACTTTTAAAAATTAGAACATGGTCAATATTACTGTATGCTGTTAATGTTTTACATCAAGGATAAGAAAATAGCTGTGCTATCAAATTTGGTTTGTTGCAGTTTTGCACTAATAATGCTGTTAGCTTAAACAGAAAATATGGTTGTTACCAAAATTGGTTTCTTGCACCTTTACACCAATGATGCTGAATACTCACTTGCTCATTGAAATTCCACTAAATACACAACCTACTCATATAGCAAGACATCCCGGTTTTATTAGAACTAGTTATAAATGGCTATAGTTTGGAATGAAAACCCTATTTTTATGATAATCAAATATTTATTGTTATAGTGGTTTAATGAAAATAGTATAAATATCGGGTTATTGTTATGGTGTTTTAATGTAAACCCCAATGTCAATTCAACTATCTGTTCTGTGGAATTAGCTATATAATAATTATCAGGTTAGCCATCAAGGCAGCCATTTTGAATATTTTACCTGCGGTGAATGCAATGTATGGTCATGCAATAAGTAGTTTATAAAACTAATACGTTTCTGTATCGCCATCTGTTCTGGAACAAATGTAGTAAGATTATCAAGCTGTCCATCAAGGAGGCCATATTGGATGTCAAATCAGCATTGTTTTCATTTAGGATCAATTAGTCCTTAGAAAACGTTTAGAGTGAAAACCTCATATTGATACAGCAATTAACTGAAAGTAGCCATAAAAAGATTTCTAAATCACCACCACGCTGGCCATATTGTATATCAGACTGGAATAATTTCCAGCCATTACGAAGATCATATGGCTTGTTGGATTGGAATAATTTGCAGCCATTATGCATTTCATATTTTATGTCAGATTGGAATAATTTCCAGATATTATGCAGATCATATGGCTTATCGGATTCGCATAAGTTTCAGCAATTATACAGGTCACATGGTTTCTTGGATTGGAATAATTTGCAGCCATTATGTAGGTCATATTTTATGCCAGATTGGAATAATTTCCAGACATTGTGCGCGTTATATGGCTTATTGGATTGGAATAATTTCTAGACATTGTGCAGGTCAAATGGCTTATTGGATTGGGATAAGTTTCAGCCATAATGCAGGTCAAATGGCTTCCTGAATTGGCATCAGTTTTAACCATCATGCAAGATCATATATCAGACAAACACCATTTTAAAATCTTTTCCATAAAATCTCATGTTGACACAAGCATCCATTAAATAGGAATACATGTAACATTTTCAATATGGTCAAAATGGCAATACTGTGTGTTAGATGTAGCACCATTGGTTTTGTAGAACCATGTTTATCTTGGACATTTCCAATTTCTTCTGGACCACCTGTTTTTGTTTTTGACCTATCAGACCCTTGGATGTGTCCAAACATTTATATGGCAATTCTTCCTTTTCTTTAAGTTGGATCAGTTTAGATCATCCTTACAAACACAAGTATATCATTTAGTGCTGAAGCAATTTAGGTATGTTGCCTTGCCCAAAGAAACCCTATCCAACCTGGTTTAATCCAATTATGGGATTTGAACCTGCACACTTTCAGTTGTGAATATTTTGAGCTAACCATTGTGCCACCACTGGTCCAATCACCATGGCAATATTTCACTTCTGCATGACTTGTTCATAATGAATACTCAATTTAAATCCTCTAAATTGTTGCCCAATGCCGCTTTATGCCTGTTGTAATTTCTACATTGATGAACAATGTGAAAGAGCTGTAATATCGTGGTGTTTGGGACCAGTAATAATGATGATATTGATACATAATTTTGGAGAGCAATTATCAATAATATTTTTGGCCAGTAATAATGTCTACATTCATTAAAATGTATGGGTGACGTCAGGGTTGTTGTCCTGAACATGTTGACAAAGAAGACTGAAATAATGGTTTCTTTGAGATTCTCTGCAGATTTTACAAGAGGAAATATAATAACTAGCTTGAATGAATATATGTAAAAACACTGAAGTTGATTCCAATGAAAAGCCTGTTATTATTCTAGAAATGTGTGGCATGTCATTTTAGATTGAAGTTCTTGGTTACACGTTCATGGAACAGAATATCTATATTATATTGCGTTCATGGTGTGTTCACGAGCATACAAGTTTACATGTAACTGGAATTTCCCATACCACCAATATAACTTTTCCGTTTGAAAGCTGGTTTTAAAATGCCATCAGCATGGTTAAGACTAACCTGTATCTGGTTAGTATCTTCACACTATCACAAAATCACACGCTCCATCTCTTATGTTGACTATAGCACCATAGTCAGCATATTGGCATTATCACGAAATCACACGCTCCATGTCTTACGATGAATAATAGCATCATAATCAGTATCTTGGCATTATCAAAAAGTTGCACGCTCCCTATCTTATATGAGTATAGCACCATAGTCAGTATTTTAGGATTTTTACAAAATCACAAGCTCCATGTCTTATGTTGAGTATATCACCATAGTCAGTATTTTAGTACTATCACAAAATCACACGCTCCATGTCTTATGGCGCCAGTATAGAACCATAGTCAGTTGACACTATCACAAAATCACATGGTCCATGTCTTAAGTTTAGTATAGCTCCTTACTGAGTATCTTACCATTATCACAAAATCACATGGTCAATGTCTTACAGTGTTATATATTGTAGAAACATTTTCATACCTTTACACCTTTTCATGTCAATAATAAATGTTCTGGGAGATGACCATTTGAACAATCGTTGTTACAAACCATCAATTTCTGTGGAATTCTCGATTTATGTTTTTCCATATAATAAATAATAACTAGAGTCCCTTAAAGGGACTGACACTCTACTGTCTGAATATTGTGGCAGCCATGTTGGATATAAGAGTGTTACCATCTTCATATTGGACCAGCAAGATACAATACAAGGTTGTTGGTGAAAACCCGAGGATTCAAATCCATCAATTCATGAGCAGGGATAACAACACTTTCAAGCTGACTGTCAAAGTGTTCAACATTTGTTCATTTATGACCAACCAAATAACATAATTCATCTTGATAAAACTCAATGTAGATATATCTTCCATTCGTATGCAACAGTGATTAAAACAATTGCAAGATGTCAGCTGTATTGGATGTCAGAACAGAATAAACCTAAACGTCTAGGCAATAAGCAGCAGATATAAATGACTGTACCATATTTGTAATGGATAAACATATAAATTGATGAATAGAGGTTAAAATCTGTGCAACAATTGTGATGGACTACTCTCCCTAAAGCTCTTCTGGCCAATGAGCAATAGAGGTAAGATTGTACAGAAAATGTACATATTAAAACTCTTCTGGCCTATAAGCAATGTAGTTATTATTGTACAATAACTGTACATATTAAAGCTGTTCTGGCCTATGTGCAACGGAGATAAGATTGTACAGTAACTTTACATATTAAAGCTATGCTGGCCTATGAACAATAGAGATAAGATTGTATAGTAACTATACATATTAAAGCTCTTCTGGTATATGACCAATATATATATCATGTACAGTAATTGTAGATATCAAAGTTCTTCTTGTCTATGGGCAATATAGATAAGATTGTACAGTAAGTGTACATATTAAAGCTCTTCTGGCCTATGAGCAATATAAATAAGATTGTACACTCACTGTTCATATTAAAGCTATTCTGGCCTGTGAGCCATAGAGGTAAGATTGTACAGTAACTGTACATAGTAAAGATCTCTAAAATTTGTTGTTTTGCTTTTAATCACCACATATATTCTTAGCTTGTAAAACTACTGCCATAAACTGATTATTGGCTTTAAACTCGACAGATGAACAACCAATCTCTGAAACAAATTCACTTATTTGTCAGAAAACCTCAAGAAAAACAATATCTAATAATAATTGCACTCCATGTCTTTTGACATAATTAAACAATAATTATACATAAAAAATATATATAGACGTATTGCAGTTCTCTTACAGCTAATTTGTACACGATGTTTTAATATATATAGTTTCTCTAACTTTAAACCAATGTGGCACTAAGCAACTTGTCCTTTATTATTGAGAGGATCGAGCCTGGTTGGGGAATCAAATAAAATAATGCTTCACAATATTTTAAATAAGAAAATCAGAAACCCTCCCCCATTATCCATATTAAATGAGTGGTTCTTATATCAGTACTGAAGGTTCAATAATGCACACTGGAAAATGACTCATATCTTATAATCTCACAAAAAGTACATTTCATACTGTACAAGGAACAACTACCCGTAAATTAGTTGGAAATATATAGAATATTAACTGTGTTAAATTTATTGAAACAAGGGGACCAAGTTAGCCTGACACCACTCACCTGGCCAACATAATTTAACCATAGAGCTGGCATATGTAATAGTGTAAGAACATAACAGCAAATGTGACTGGGTGGGACACGATGCTGCATGACTGTTGCATGATGCCCCAGTGCTATATATCACTAAAATCTGTCACACTGCAGATATTTTAGCAATATGGCTGAACAATGTTTAAAGCTATGTTAAAACTTCAAAACACACACAAAAAGATACACATGCATTTAGTATACTGCACTGGGGCAACATTATAACCTTATTAATTCTCATCACAAGCAGTTATTCATCAAGCATCAATTCTATAACTCTCTTACTAAATGGCCAAATACACTGAAGCCATACAGATCTGCCAGAAGCAAAGTGCAGAGAATAGCATGGCAGTGTGTGAATGAATACTGGCTTCAGCTCTGTCAGAGCATCCAGTCAGCAGTAGATATTGGAAACATCATAGGCATGTACGATGCATTAAGAAAGCAATGGGTCCCACGAAGAATGTGACAGCACCACTGAAATCTGCCGCAGGCGATACCATCCACAACAAGGGCATGCTGATGGAGCGTTGGGTAGAATACTACTCTGAACTGTATTCCAAAGACATACACGTGACCAATGATGCCATCAACGCCACTGAAAACCTACCTGTAATGGTCGAACTTAACGAGAAACATACTGTAGCCGAACCAAAGAAGGCCTTAGAGAAACTGTCCTTAGGTAAAGCCCCAGGGAGGGATGGCATATCAGCAGAAGTCATCAAGTGCGGATGTAGCGTGCTACTCACACATCTGCACGACCTCCTCTGGCAGTTCTGGGACGAGCGTGTATTGCATCAGGGCATGAGAGACGTTAACATTATAACCCTGTACAAGAACAAGGGCGACATAAGCGACTGCAACAACTACAGGGGCATATCACTTGTCAGCATCGTGGGTAAAGTTTTCGCACGCGTCATCCTGAACAGACTGGAGACGCTTGCTGACGGGGTGTACCCAGAGTCGTAGTCTTGGTTCCGCGCAGAGAGGTCCACAATCGACATGATGTTCTCCGTCAGGAAACTGCAGGAAAAATGAAGAGAACAACACAGACCCCTCTTCCTGGCCTTTATAGACCTCAGCAAGGCATTCGATCTGGTCAGCAGAGACGTAGTATTCACAATCCTGGCGATAATTGGTTTTCGTCCAAAGCTGCTAAGCATGATACAATCCTTCCACGATGATATGAAATGCACCGTGCAGTACGATGGCTCAACATCCGACCCCTTTGACTTACGCAGTGGAGTTAAACAGGGCTGCTTCCTTGCCCCCACGCTCTTCGGCATCTTCGTTGCAGCCCACATAAGTCCACATACGTTATTTACCTGCACACGCGATCAGACAGCAGACTGTTCAACCGGGCACGACTGAAGGCAACCTGCAAAGTGTATGAAGTCACAATCAGGGACATGCTCTTTGCAGACGATGCCGCTATAACCACCCACACATAAGCTGAGCTTCAGCGCCTGATGGAATGCTTTGCTAAAGCATGCGATGACCTTGGATTAACCATGCGCCTAAAGAAAACAAACGTGATGGTTCAGGACGCGAATCCGTCATGCATCATCATCAAAAACTACGAACTGGAGGTGGTCAGTCAGTTCATGTATCTCGGTTCTACCACCACCAACAATCTCTCTTTCGATGCTGAGCTCAACAAGCGGATTGGAAAGGCATTAACAACTCTCTCCAGGTTGTCGCAGAGAGTGTGGAACAACCACATGCTGACCCTGAACACTAAGATCACCGTGTACCGTATCTGTGTTCTAAGCACTTTCATGTATTCCAGTGAAACCTTCACTCTGTACGCCTCACAAGAGAAAGGACTAAGCGCATTTTGCATGCGATGCCTCCGACTCATACTTGGGATCACCTGGAGCGATCGAGTAACAAACAACGAGGTGCTTGAACGTGCCAAGATTCACAGCATGGTACCACTCATCTGCAAACGTCGCATCAGATGGCTGGGCCATGTACGTCGGATGGATAATGAACGGATCCCCAAAGACATTCTTTATTTGGAACTCGCCTCTGGTAAAAGGTCAATCGGACGTCCACATCTCCACTTCAAGGATGTTTTCAAGCCCGACATGAAAGCCCTTGACATCGATGTCAACACATGGGAACAGCTCGTTCTGGACAGATCTGATAACTGGTATGAAAGACGGCGAAGAAATCTACACTTGCTAGCTGACGAAAGACAATCGCAGAGGAAGAAGAAGCAGCTTCAACCAACATCAGACACAACCTTCAAGTTCAGCAAGTGCAGCAAGGAATGCCACTCCCGTGTTGGACTACATAGCCACAACAGACGCTGCACAACCACCAATTGGGACATCTCTCATGGGCGCAGTACCATCGTCTCTCAAAACATACGGATGCCAACACACATGGCCAAATGGCTACTCAGTTTAATAAAATAAAATATAAAATCAGAAAAATACTTGACAGTTCATTATACTTAGAGAACATTAATTGTTCTCTCTCTTCATCAAACATCTGCATTAAATCAGAGAAAATATGATTTATTGGTATTACAAATACAAGAAGAATGATGACAAGCACACTGGCAGCACTTTAGCCATTATTAATGGTTGTTCTTGCTGTTGTTATATGATTTAACGCCAGTTTTCTGCACAATATAGGCTATACATGGCAGCCAGTATAAATGATGGAGAACCCTGGACCCACGACATGCTTAGTGGCAAGCTTTCTCATGTACTCACATTGTCTAAGCCTGAGACTCAACCCTATGCAGACAAAAGTGAGATAGCAGTGATCCATAACGGTGTGTACTTCAGACCAGTCAGTGCTCCAGTATTAATGGTCAATACGAGCTGGTGTTTATCAAGTATCAATTCTATAACTGTCTTATTTGTTTCGCTACTCAGGTTCAAGTTTTATTAAAGCTAGGAGCAGAAAAGTGAAGAGGTTATTTATTTTCTTAAATCTCACATGTGCCATGAAGGCATTCATTTCATATTCTTGTACTATTTTTGTTCAGCTGAAATGAGCATGAGAGTCTTTCAAACCGTACCAGCAATTCTGCACATGTGATAATTGCGCGAGCAGGGAAATTGCTTATGTATAGATCTTGCTCACGTGAGCAAAACCACAAGAAATAACTATAGCATTTGATTTGTAATTTTAATACATACATTTTTGACAAGAATTAAAACTATAATAAAGTTTCTAATGATAAAACGTATCATTTAACACCTATAAGGAGACTTTCATTGTTATATTAAAATCCAGTGATGATGATCATTCAATTATGCTTGTGTTTTGAGTTTTCTCAAATGAGGAACAGAAAAACTATTATGAAAAAGTACAGTCTGGCACAGATATTCTTCTCTTTGAATCTAGGTATTTCCTGTTGTTCATGGAATTTAGGCTAGCAGGCTCCGCTGTCTTAAAATGTTGAAAAAATAAAATCTGAATTGGAAATGAAGAAGTTGTACCAGTTATTGTTTTGGGGTCTTTTGCTGGCATTTGAACATTCTATAAGAGTTTATTTTGTGTAGATTTACTTAACAAGGCAAAGGCAAAACACATAACTATTGTTCGGTTTCAATTTTAACACATTCCTTAGGTTGAATGGCAATGTCTGAAAATGAACCCTTGAATTATGAGACCAATACTATACCAAGTGAGCCAACATAGTTTAATAGCAAAATGCATTAGCAATTTGATTTGAAGAATTGCATACACACCTTTATCGGGTTCAAAATTTCCCCAGGCAAGAGTGTGATTTCAGATTTCTCCCCTGTGGCAGAATGCTGCGAAAGTAAAGCTGGTGCAAAATAGTAATCCAACAGTGCCTTCATAGTCTTACTGTCACTTTTCTTGCATTTTTTCCTGATGAGTGCCAACTTTGTTACATTGATAAAACTAATGTGGCCCTCAACAAGTTTACTATGTAAAAATAGCATCATAGTTTAGTATAACCAATCAGTTTTATCTTTGTAGAATGCACTGGATGGGAAAATATTTGGTTGATGAAAGAGTGCCAAAAACACTTAATAAGTGAATGTAAATGAGATAACAGGATCACTGAAACGTAGGTTGTTTTTACCATAAGGTTAATTTTTAAAAAATATTTACCCAATGGAATATGAGATCTGTAGGATGCCAACAACAGCCTTTGTGGAAACTGGCAAGTGTTTAATGGTAATCAACTTGCTGGGTTTATAAATCAATCCTGATAAATCTCACTAGTGCCTTTTAAGGAAATGAATAGAACAATGAGAATAATAATTGCAGAAGGTTGGTATATACTGAATGTGATTTACAAGATGCGTCATGTGAATATGATTTTGCAGTTGTAGGAAGAAAATTATACACCAATGGCCTTTTGTTATAATACTTTAAAAATTGCTTTATAACTTAAACTACACATTCATTGGAATATACCCGTCCCTCTCCTTCTTGGAAGAAATGTGAGAAATCACATTCATCCATGTCCATTCTTTTGGCTACATTTGTACCTGTGTTGGAGGCATTTAGTGGAAACAAGGAGTGTCACAATGACATTGGGTGACTCAAGTTTTGTGAATGAACTGGAAGCATTGAAGACTGGGATGCCTGCGCAGAAGACTGTGACAGTGGGGATTCCTGCACTAAAGGCAGCAACTGCTGAGTTGACTAAACAGAAGGCAATGTCTGCTGGTGAGCCTGCATTGGGGATCATGAATACTGCTGCACACAGTAATATTGACTGGCCAGAGATGGATCTGGGATTTGGCATGAACTATTAGTTGCAGATGGATACTGATATATGACCTGATATTTCTCCCATCTATCTATTACAGTTCTCAGCTGGCAGATCAGCAATGGTGCTTGATCTGAAAATGGAAACAGTATATAATGATCATAGGATAAACAAAAGTGTATCATCGTTTTTTGTAAAATTTGGTTTGATTCCCTTTAAATTTTCAATTAAAATGTTCTTTATCTTTGTAAAGTTAGGCATACTTGTATGCCTACCGGGTATATAAGTAACCAAGGATGGAAGTACTTGCTAGCTAAAGTGATGGTGGAAAATTGCTTTCGTTGACACACATTTTGAATGAATGGAACTAAAGAAACTTCACAACAAATCAAATTAGATGAAGTATTTTTAGGCATACTATTTATAGGTCAAAAAAGAGAAAAGAACATACATACATGCATGCGTGGTTTTGAAAAACTGTGACAATAATACATCCGTTTCATTAGATGACCAAGAACATCTGAACTGCCAAGAAGTGTTTCAGTTACCTTCACCCTTCAAAGCATTAATGCTTTTTAATTGTAACTCTTCCGTTATCCTTTTATTTTCTTCTTCAATGTGTTTTATTTTATCTTCACAGGCAATGTTATTGCAGCAAAAAAATGTGCTGTAACCTTGACTGAACACTTGAGCTGAAGAAAAAAATTTGAAAGCAGTGAAGTAAAACTTAAATGTAAATTTCAGGGTATATACACTTATAAGGCTAACATGTTATGATTTGAAGCAGAATATCTTGTATATTTAGCTAGCATTGTATCATAATTTCCTTGAGCAACTTTTCATATTGGGAGTCAGTTACAGGCATATTTCCTAATAGACTGACGTATTTAAAAGAAGTGAGAATAAGTAGCAGTTGGGTAAGGCCAGGTACAAATAATAACCGTTAATCAAGTGAGTGCCTATCTTGGTTCATCCTAACTACTAAAACATTAAATGGCCTGGGGGAAAATGGCAAGTAAAAGCCATTGCAATGAATTATGTAGTCCTTATATAATGAAAGTTATGAAGTAAATATATAAAAACTGGTTAAAAGGTATATAAAGTAAAACAATATAGGTGAAACACGAAACATATAATCATTAAAATTTGGATTTAAAAATTAACAATAAACAGACGCATCTATTTGGAAAAGGCCAGTGTTTTCTCTGGCAACACATTATACAAATTAATTACATCAAAGTTCAATAATCTAAAAGCATTCTAGCGAGTAGGGGGAGACATGTGAGAGAGCATACCGCCTGAATGTAAAATGCGTATTCATTATCCCCTTTTAAATAAAATAAAATTAGTTACCATTCCGATCTACTTTTAAAATTAACCTAAAGTCATATTAAGTAAAATAGATTGAACCATTGCATACATAACTCTTAAAATATCAAATTGTCTTCTGACAATGACACCCATTTGATCAATTGGGAATCAATACATTAAAATATAAATAGATAAATAAACAATCATATAAAGACCGTCGCAGCTGTATTATAAAATGTTAGTTCACCAATGTGCACACGTAAGTTAGATGTGTCGATTTCGACCATAACATAGCAAAAACTAAATATCGATACAGGGACAGACAATAAAGTAACCCAAACCACTCGTAACTGCGAGTGTGCGATCTAGGCACCCGATTCGGCTTCAACCAAGCACAAAGCGAAATCCACCGCAATATCATGATGCCATACGATAAAGGTACACCATGAGATGATCCAAGGGGAACAAATCCTCTAAAAATCATTAACATATGACAAATCTTTATGGAGTTAACTCCCATGTATTATATTGTGTACATGCACGCGTTTCGAGAACACTATATTGCAACAAACCATACCCAGACACATA